>JAJEJO010005717.1:292973-452304 GCA_020662805.1 Glaucomys volans
AATCCAAGTGACTTGGGAGGCTGAGTCAGGAGGATCGCAAGTTCAAAGCCAGCCTCAGCAACTCAGCAAGGCACTAAGCAACTCAGTGAGACCCTGTCTCTAAACAAAATACAAAATAGGGCTGGGGATGTGGTTCAGTGGCCGAGTGTCCCTGAGTTCAATCCCTGGTTCAAAAAAATAAATAAATAAATAAAATAAAATAGAAGGTAAAGAACATCCTGGATCCAAGTCTAAGTTGTCAGAGTCACTATTTCAATCTTCAAATTTCCGAACCTTTGAAAATGTGTAATACCATACTCTGTGCCCATTTCTGTATGCCTTTTGGATTTTTTCCTTATTAGTGTGATAATGTCTTACATAGTTCTTCCCTGAAACACTATAAACTCCATGAGGACAGGGACGTCCTTGGTTTTTTCTATGGCTGTATCCTCAGCACCTACCACTTAACAGTGATCTATAAATATTATTGAATAAAGTGCTCCTATGGTGGACATTTTCCAGCATGGGGGTGATACTGCTTATTTATGTGTTCACTCACCAAATGGCTATTAGATGACTCATTTCCCAGCCAGGAGCTATAAAACACTATGGTAGATTTTGAAACAGTGAAAGGGAGCCAGGCATGGTGATACATGCCTGTAATCCCAGTTACTTGGGATGCTGAGGCTGGAGGATTTTGAGACTGGAGGATTGCAATGTTGAGGTCATTCTGGGCAATTTAATAAGACCCTGTCTCACAAGTTAAAAATAAAGAAAGAAAGAAAAAATTCTTCCAGTTGCTATAAATCTAGGAATAGTGCTTATGTGATATTCAAAGAGGATGGAAATGGAACAGAGATGAACAGTTCAGAGTATGTACAGTACTTAGCATTCATAACATCTCAACATTCCCATGTCTGATTTCTCCTTTCACGAGAGAAATTACTGATTAAGGTCTTTGGGACACTGAAGAAAACCAAATGTAATGAAGCCTTCTGGGAAAAGAACCACTTACAGTCCTTGGAAGAGCAGCGGAACCTGCCAGGACAGCACCTCTTTTTGCTGACGAACCACCACCAGGACTGGATAGTTGAGGTTCTCAGAGGAACTGTTCACATATACCCGCACGGCGGTCACCTGCATGGCAGGGTAGAAAGAATAATGCAAACCATGTCCCTGCACAAACATGTGTGCACACTCACAACATTGTTGCCATCAGAGCCTTAGGTAAACTTTGATTTCTGACATTTGTTTCTGATAGTAATTCAAGTGACCCAGTTGTTTCCCTCATTTTGTATTGTAACCAGAGAGGGTCTCAACCTTGATTGTGTGTTGAAATCACCTGAGGAAATTAAAAATAAAACTGATACTTGGGTCCACCCCCTTCCCCCAAATTCTGATTCAATTGGTCTTGGATGATGCCAAATTATAGAGCCTTCAAATAGCAGGTTGAGTTTGAACTGAGCAGTCAACACAGGTTTTAAGAACAAGCCCAGAATAGAGAAAGAAATATATTGATGTGTTTTTCTTCCTATTTGAATATAAATATAAAAGATACAAATATCTTAAAAAAAAAACAACCAAAAACCACACTCTCCCGGCATCAAATAATTACCCTATGAGACCCTCAGTTGCTGACAAACTTTAACTTTGGTTTGGGAACTCATTCAGTGTTTCAAATCAAAATGTTATGGCCACATTTTATTAAAGCCTGATAGATGGTCTGATATTCCCACCAACAAATCATGATGTGTCCCAAGAGCAGGGACCACAGGGGCTGAGCATTCTCCATTTCCCGCTCCAAGGTATAAACCAATCCCCCCACCCACTCCACCCCACCCCCGGCCCCGCAAAGTCTCCTTTATATCAGCAGCTCCATGGCTCCTTCTGAATATACATATCATTTCAAGGTCTTAACTCTGTCACACCTGTTTTGAAGATAGAAAGTTGAGTTATGGTCCTGGAGGTAGATGGCTTTGGTGTTCTATTCCATTTTTATAATACCATAGGCAATATAAAGAGAACAAAAGAGAAGGCAAGTTAAGAAAGAAAGGTAAAATTTGCTTTTCCACATGATCTTCCACACTGCCTTAGTGTTCTCTTAAAAAGTCCTTTATAAAATAAGAAAATCCTGCAATTGGACCCTGAAGTTGTATCTCACATTCAAAACGGAAGCTGAGAGGATACACAATAGTGTATGCATTCTATATTGCAACCTACTTCTCTAGTATCAACTTGCATTAATCCAGCCAATGTTTTGACTTTTAAATATTCACACAGGTCAAGACTAATTTGTTAATTTGATCAGAAGCACTTGCTCATGAAGAGAGTCTTTTCCTGTGCCTACACACTACATGTTTCCATGGAAATTATGCCACAGATGGTAATTGTCAAAACTATCTCTAGTGCAGGCCTCCTTCCTAAGTTCTGGATGTTCCACATGTTCAATGTGTCTGAAGTGGACCTTAGCACTATGTTCAGCCCTAACTTTAATTTTGCTGAATTCTTTTGCTTGATGAATGGTTCCACCGTGCAGTTCATCTAAGCCAGAAACCTGAGCGTCATCCTTCATTCCTATTTTTCAGGCTCCCTCAATCAACAGTTCTACTGATTCTAAGTTCTTCATACTGTCCATAACCAGGACCTCCTTCCACCCCCAAAGACAGTCTCTAAGCTCAGTCCATCACCTTGTGACCCTCCCTGACAGCCCCAGTTTCATCTTCTTATGCCTAGTGCTGTACCCCTTATGATGCCAATTTTCTCTGTTACCCTCCTGCCAAAAGACCTTCAGTGGCTCTGAAGAATCTTCAGATTTACCCCAAATAACAAGAACACTATGGTAATACTGATAATATTTAACATCCAGTTTTAATAATTGTTAACAAATGCATTTTATTTTACATCTCTTATCTCCGTGTTCTTCCACTGGATTATTTTGAAGTGCACACCAAAGATCATATCATGTAATCTGTAAATAGTTCATTCTACATCTCTAGAGATAAGGTCTCCTCTTTTTACCATAAGTACATCATTATTATCTCACTTAATAAAATCATGAATTCTTTAAAATTACCTGAAATAATTTATATTATCTAATTACCTAAAGTAATTCTACTTTGTAAAATTTCCTCTCATAAAGTTATTCTTTTCTTTCTTCTTCTTCCTTTTCCCAGTTTTGCAAATTATAAAGAAAATTAGCTTTGAACGACAAAGACACTTACTGCTGGAGTCAATTATTGCAGGAAAGGAACAAGATAAACACTAGTCTTAAGACCACCCCCACCCTGCAGTTATCTTCCTTTAGTTTTTCAGAGCCCAGGACATCCGATGGTCTTCAGATAACATGAAATCATGGTCTACAGATTTGCTAATCTTGTTCTTTAATTAAAACTAAAATAATGTTTAACTTTCAGGCAAACAACACATTTATCTAAAGAGTTACAGTCTGTCCTCAGAGACAAAAATTGATTGTTACTTTAAAGATATTCAGGTAGAAACAAAAACAAAACAAAAACACAAGCCTTGGATATCAAAGACCCCATTCAGCACATAGTCTTCCTGGTCATTTTCCCCTGTAAACCCCCCTGGACTGGCATAAGAGCCTTTCTATGTATCTGAGCTTTCCAAGATTGTCTTTGTTTTGGGGATGATAACTCCTTTTGATGAATTTGGACCAATAACATTGGTACTTTTCCAAACTCTTATTAACATAAATTTGGGCCAACGGCATTGACTCAGATGCTATATAAACCCCCAGACTAGAACACTCAGACAGCAACCTGCCATCAGGTCCCCTCTTGCCCTGTGAGAGTTCTGTTTCTTTTCTTCACACTTGAATAAACCTTACTACTTTCACTCTTGTTTTATGTTGTCCTGTGAATTTCATTCTTTGTATTTGCAAGACAAGAATCTGGAAAGAAGTTGGCAGTGAACTCTTGGCGTCTATTGCAACACTGGAGGGCACAGTCTGCCATTTAGAGATGCAACACTGAGAGCTGCAATATGCCAGTGGATAGTATTGGAGAAGAGTCTGGCTTTGCTGGCTGTGACCCTCAGAGCTGAGGCAAGTAGGCAGCCCCTGATATGATTAGCTGCTAGCAGTGAAATGGGTTTTCTTGGTTACAGAGGCCTGCAGCTTACACAGACCCCCACCAATAGAAAAGGAGAATCATGTTTTGTCTCAAATTCTGTTTTCATAACCTCATCAGTTGATTAATCCATTTGATGGATTAAGAATTTGAATGGACTCCTGGTTGGTAACTAGAGACAGATGGGGATGTGGATGGGGAAAGCAGGTCACTGGGGGCATGGCTTCAGGGATTATATCTTGTCAGTGGATCCTTGCTCTCATTCTCTGCTTCCTGACTGCCATGAGCTGAGAAGTTTTCCTCCACCATGTTACACCCTTCCACTACGATATTCTGCCTTACCTTAGGCCCAGAGAAATGGAGTTGACTGACTATGGATCAAATCTCTGAAACGGTGAGCCCAAAATAAACTTTTGCTCCTCTAAATTGTTCTTGTCAGGTATTTTGGTCACAGTGATGAAAAGCTGACTAACACAATGTTTCCGATAATTGGGGGTATATACCCATGGGTGGAATTACTGGGAGATGTGGTAACTCTAGTTGAAACCTTTTGAGGAATGGCCAAAATATTTTCTCAAAAGGTACATCATTTTATATTCTAATCATTTGCATAATTAATGATGGCTAGGCTTGCAGTTCCTCTACATCTTTTTCAACACTTGTCAATGTCTTTGTATAGCCATCCTAGTGGGTGTGAAGCTATATTTCATTTTGGACCACACAATGTTTTAACTGTTAGTTTAGTTGTCTGGCTCTAGGAAGCTGCAAGCTTCATCTTTGGCATGCTGGAGCCCAGTCAAATGAATTACCTTAGAACGCTCACTTTTGAGGTTATAATATAAACACCAGCATTACAGAGCAGGTTATCATCTGGCTTAAATCTACAGCAGTCAGAACCAAGGTAAACCTAAGAAAAGCTGTGAAATAGGCAAGTTTCATTTTTAGTTTGTCTTCTTTCCTTTTATTCACTTAGGAGTCAATCTTAGGTACTTCGTATCAGAGGGGATTGCCTTCAATTTTTTTCACACTTTAATATAAAGGGAAGGATTCTCAAATCTTAGCAATTCAAATTTTAAGCCAACCCTCAAATTTCTGATTTAGCAGATTAGGAATAGAACTTAAAACAATGTATTTTTAACAAGCATGTGGGGTATACAGATGTGCTTGGTTTGGGATCTAACTTTGGAAAACACTGTTTCCAAGATATGATCTAATGGATGACCCTATTTGTCAGAGCTCATCAACTGCCCATTTTTATGAGGTGCATATCTAGGAGCTCACCAGTGTTAAAACACATCTGGAATCTGGTGTTTGCTGGGGCGAAAACTGGGCCAGCAGAACAATTGTAAGATTGCCATGTTTATCCTCACTCCACTCTTTATCTCTCCACTCTGGTTTGAGTACTGGTCTGGATCTTGTAATCCACTTACTTTTTATTATCTAATAATGTTCTTACTAGTCATACTAAAAACAGACTCAGTAATACTGGCATAATAAATTGCAATGAAAATATTAGAGTAGAAGATAGAAGACACTGGGCAGTTTTTCAAGATGAATAGATAATGTATTACCCTCAGGAAAAGATGAAGAGCTCTGTTCAAAATTTGCTGTGCCTTTCCAGAAGCTAATGTGCAGCTGAGAAAATTGGATTACATTTGTGCCGTGAAGAAAGCTGTGTAAAGGCAAAGCTAAATGAAGGATAAAGTACTGACCATACTTAATGGGTTCTGACACCTTGTAACAGACCATTCTTAAGAGCTAACATTTCTCCTCCTGTCGCTTCCTTCTGTTGCCATGACAACTCAAATATTTTTATTACGTAGATGTATTTTCTCTTACATTTACTACAACCAGGGAATTGCATTATAGCTGAGACTTATTTAAGTAATTCCACCTCTAATGTTATATAGATCATGATTATGAAAGGCTTTACAGCTTAGAGACTCCCTTTTTAATCTTTTAGAATATGTCAGTAGGGAAAAGTTCAAAATTGTAAGTTGTAAATTTCTGTTGCATGGAAAGGACAAAAATGAGTTTAATTCAAACTCTAGTTTAATTTTGCTAAAATAATGATAATGTAGCCTCTTAGTTGGAACATCAGATTACGACTCAGAGAGTATTTGTTTCCATTACTAAGAACATCAGAATTTTCTGTGTGATCTTCGAAAACAACTAATTAGAACAAATAAGAATTTTTTTTAAAAAAGAAACAGACTCCACTTGTAAAACAGCTACAAAAGTATTTGCTGATGGGCTTGTTGGTCAAAGTGAAAATGTTTTAGTAACGCTCTTGCATTCACAGAGTGTATATCTGCAGCTGTTTAAGACCTTCCATCCTCTCTCCCTTTTCCTTGCATGCTCCTGTCATCACTGATCAACCTTCACTGAGGGTTGACCTGACTTGGGAATTGCAGGGGGTGCTGGGGATACGCTAAGGCAGCCCTGCCCAGTAGGAGGCTTCTGATCTACCCAGAGACACAAACAGAACACACACTGATAACAGCACAATGCCATGAGAATTGTGGCAGCAATATGAGCAGTTGCTGTGGACACACAGATGATAAGGTGACTACTTCATGGGGGAGTCAGGGGAAGCAACACAGAGGCTGCTTGTTAATGTTAGTGAAGTTGGACCCTCCTGCCACTGCCTGCTTGGTGCATAAGAGCATGATTCATAGTGTCAGAAAACCTACAAGGAAAGATGCTCAGGGGAATCACCTATTCAACTCTCCCATCTACAGATGGGGAGCCCAAGTCATGGGGGTGATGTGACTTCTCCAAAGATACTCATAGAAGAATGATGACTAGAATCCAAGCTTCTTCCTGTGTTCCAGTCTCTACATGATGGTTGGTCAAAATATACTGTCATCACTATTTTGGATCCTTGACTTCACTGAACAACACTATGATTCTTCCACTATTCCACTAGGAAATACGGAAGACATATTAGTGCCATAAATCATGGAAGAGATAAGCCACAGACCAGGGAATGTTATTCCTTCTTTCCTCCCTCTCTCCTGCCTGCCCCTCTTTCTCTCTCTCTCTCTCCCCGCCTGTCTCTCTTCCCATTGAAAGAACCCAGGGGCACTTTTATCACTGCAATACATCCCCAGCCTTTTTTATCTTTTATTTTGAGATAGGATCTTGCTAAACTGCTTACACTGGCCTTGAGAGCCTCCTGCCTCAGCCTCCCCACTTGGGATTACAGGTGTGTTCCACTGTGCTCAGCTTATTTGTACATTTATAATAGGCAGAATATGAGTACCTTAAACATATAAATACATAAAGAACCCTTAAAACTCATCAGAAAAAAACACAACCACCAATAGAAACATAGGTTAAGGATATAACAGTAACTAAAGAAGGCAAAACTGACCAAAGAACATAGAAAAGTACATTCAGTGCTTTCTACTAATCAGAAAGGTAAAACCCAAAAGTGTGATGCCACCATATTTTCAAGGACGTAAAGTAAAAAAAGAACTCGTGCATATTGTGAAACAAAATGCAATTTGGTACAACCACTTGCAAGAGGGCAGGTTGGCAATATCTACTAAAACTGAAGACAACTTTGTATTACATTTCAGTATTTATACTCC
The DNA here is from genome assembly GCA_020662805.1 of Glaucomys volans. Lineage (NCBI taxonomy): Eukaryota > Metazoa > Chordata > Mammalia > Rodentia > Sciuridae > Glaucomys > Glaucomys volans. Next base: position 300,637 of record JAJEJO010005717.1, read on the forward strand.
TAAGTTTACACACAAAAAGAACTCTTACATGTGTATAAGGAATCATGAACAAAAAAGTTTCACTGCCAGCATTGTTTGCAATAATAAACTTGAAACAACCTAAAGGACAACAAAAATAAGCTATACAACAAAAGAACGAATAAATCAATTTTACTCATGAAATTAAATGATATACAGTGGTTGAAAGTTAATGGACTGGATAGATCCATGGATTAATCACAAGAAGATAAATTGAGTGAATTTCAGGTTTCTGGAGGATATATACTACATGGTCCCATTTATGTAAACTTTGAGATCAAGTAAAACAATACTATATTTTTACATATTCATCTTTAGTAAAATATACATGAAAATAATAAGTGCTAAATGTAAGACAATAGATTTCAAGAACTCTGGAGGATCGAGACTTTACCCTGTTTTCTAAAATTTCATCAATACTGGGAGAAGACAAAAGTGTCTTGGCTTTTTTTTTTTTTTTTTTTTTTTTTTTGGTGGTGCTAGGGATTGAACCCAGGGCCCTGTGCTTGCGAGGCAAGCACTCTACCAACTGAGCTATATCCCCAGTTCCAAAAGCATCCTGGCTTGAAAACAAAGAACTTTATCACTACAAGCAGCATTAGCATGACAAGCAGTATTAGCATCACTTCTGCTTGCCCAGAACTGTAAAGGTGTAAGTGGGCCTAGATAGATGCCCGTATACATGCAGTGGGTTGCACAACAGGAGAGGAACCCTGAGATTTTAGGGAATTCAAATCTTTTATAATGGGCAGTAAGCCTACCTGCTATTTGTTCCAGAGGAAGACATTATCTCTTTTCTGAGGCTTTTTCCCCCTACGTAAATAGCCTTGAAACAACAGTACAGAAAAAAAAAAAAATTTGTTTTCAGTCACCACTTTCTTGTAAGATGTGCATAAATCAAGGAGCCTATGAGGGATTGTCTCCCAAAACTGGTTACTTTGGGGATGAAGGAAAAGGACCAGGGTGAGGCTAAACAGATGACTGTAACTGTTCTTTTCTGTCTATGCTTATGTTTTACTTAGAATGTTTCATAATAATAAAAAAGCCATGATATGTTGGCCTTTGTGTTTGCTCACTGATGAGCAGTAACCCTCATTTCATAAGGCTTCTTCTTGCTCAAGGATGTGGTAAACATGCAGTCAAACAAAACAACTTGAGCTATTGCTTGTCAATTTCTATATTAATGAAAAATGAAGCTAAAACTAACCAGACAGAAGCCATAGACTAATTTATCTAACTAGCAACTATAACTAACTTATAACCCAACAGGATATATCAAATAAGGTAATTGCATAATTACAACCAATCAAATATTTTCTTTGCTTCATTTCTGTGTTTACCTATCAAAACGTTCTTTTTTTATTTCTTTGGCTGAGCCCCCCAACCACTTCTGGTTTGGAGCTGCATGACTGATGAATTGTCACTTGCTCAGATAAACTCTTTACAAATTTTATGTCTCAGTTTACCTTCTAATACTGCAATGCCTTTTATTTTTTTCCTAGTGCAGATAATTTTATTAGTATGTTATTTCAAATTCTCAAGGGACATATATTTCCTTGCTACATATATTCTAGACATAGAAGTAAAGCAATCAGAATAATTTTATGAACCAGTTGTCATCCCAATAATCAAATACAAGAGAAATTTTTAAAAATTGAAAGCTATTTTTATATCCAGTAGATATAACACAAAATACTCAATAAACTTCTCTGGAGTCAAAATTTCAGTTCAACAGTAGAATTAAAGAATTCCGAATGTCCCAGCCTGGGTTCAAAGATGCTTAAAGAGGAAACTTTTTTTTCTTTTTCTTCCCCATACTTTTTTATTGGCGCATTATAATTATACACAATGATGGGACTTGCTGTTACATATCCATATATACACACAATATAACAATATAATTTGACCAATATCATTCCCAGCACTTCCCCTCTCCTTCCCCTCCTCCTACCTTGTAGTCCTCCTCTACTGATGTCCCTTTGATTTGCATAAGATCTGCTCCCATCTTTTTTTTTTCCTTTTTCCTATCTAGTTTCTGCATTTGAGAGAAAACATATGACCCTTGACCTTCTGAGTTTGACTTATTTCACTTAATATCATGGTCTCTAAATCCATCCATTTTCCTACAAATCCCTTAATTTCACTTTTCTTTAAGGCTGAGTAATATTCCATTGTGTACATATATCACATTTTCTTTATCCATTCATCTGTTGATGAGCACTAGGCTGGTTCCATAGTTTGGCTATTGTGAACTATGCTGCTGTAAACACATGTATGCATGTATCACTACAGTATAATGGCTTTAATTCTGTCAAGGTAAATACTGAGGAAGTGGTATCACTTCTTTTTTTGAGAAGTGTCTGTTTATTTCCTTTGCCCATTTGTTAATTGGATTATTTGATCTGGGGATGTTAAGGTTTTTGAGTTCATTATATATTCTTGATATTGATCCTCTGTTGGAAGAATAATAGTAAAGATTTTTTTCCCATTCTGTAGGTAATCTCTTCACATTCTTAATTGTTTCTTTTGGTGGGCAGAAGCTTTTTAATTTGATGGCATCCCATTTATTAACTCTTGGCCTTATTACCTGAGCTTTAGGGGTCCTATTGAGAAAGTTGTTGCCTGTGTCTATATGTTGGAGTGTTTGGACTATGTATTCTTCTAGGAGCTGCAAAGTTTCTGGTCTAATTCCTGGGTCTTTGATCATTTTGAGTTGCTTTTTGTGCAGGGTGAGAGATAAGGGTCTATCAATTTTCATTCTTCCACAGTTAGATAACCAGTTTTTCCCAGCAGCATTTGTTAAAAAGGATGTTTTTTTTCTCCAATGTATGTTTTTGGCATCTTTGTCAAGGATCAGATGATTGGAGATGCACGGATTTGTCTCTGGGTCTTCTATTCCATATCATTGATCTATGTGTCTTCTTTTATGCCAGTACCATGCAGTTTTTGTTATTATAGCTTTGTACTATAATTTGAAGTTGATATTATGATGCCTCCAGTGCTGCTGTTTTGGCTTAGAATAGTTTTGGATATTTTGATTCTTGTATTCTTTCAGATGAATTTTAGGACTTTTTTTTTTTTTTCTAGTTCTGTGAAGAATGTCATTGGCATTTTGGTGGGGACTGCACTGAATTTGTACATTGCTTTTGGTAGTATGGCTATTTTAACAATATTAATTCTGCCTATCCATGAACATGGGAGGTCCTTCCATATCTTTGTGTCTTTAATTTCTTTCTTCGATGTTCTATAGTTATCATTGTAGCCTTTCACCTCCTTGGTTAGATTTAGTCCTAGGTATTTTTTTTAGAAGACTATTGTGAATGAAATTGTTTTTCTGATTTCCTTCTCAGCAGATTCATTGGTGGTATTCAGGAAAGCTATTGATTTTGGGGGTGGAATACCAGGAATTGAATTCAGGGGCACTCAACCATTGAGCCATATCTCCAGCCCTAGTTTGTATTTTACTTAGAGTCAGACAGTCTAGCTGAGTTGCCTAGCACCTTACTTTTGCTGAGGCAGGCTTTGAACTCAAAATTCTCCTGCCTCAGCCCCCAAGCTGCTGGGATTACAGGCAAGTGCTATTGATTTTTATATGTTGATTTTGTAACCTGCTACTTTGCCAAATTTGTTTATTTTCAATACCTTTTTTTTTAAGTAGGGAATTCAGTTTGTTGTTGTTGTTGTTGTTTTTATTTGCAATGTCTTTTGTGAGCTTGTGTGTCACAGTTCAGGGCAGGACTGCTAGAAAAGCCCATATGTAACTGGGTATAAAAACAGCTACTGCTGAGCAAAGCAGCTGCTCAGTCCTGGATCCCTTTCTCATTGGAGGCCAGGGCATCCTATAAATGAAACATTTCATCCCAAGATCTTCCTGACTACTGCATGAAGCTTAGCTGCTTTAATTCCAAGTTATACTTTTTAAAAAATACATAAACATCAAAATAATTCCTGACCTTTATTGTTGCGACTGTTTAAAATTCCCTCTGCCCAATTCAGCCCCAGAAAATTGTTTTCTGTACACTTACAATTCTGGCAGTAATATCTGCAAGCTTGGTGGGCTTGGGTGAATCAGTTAAATTCTCTGGATCTTGGTTTCCTCAATTGTAGAGTTAGAATAATGACACTCAGACTATTCACTTCTCTGGGTAGCAGTCATTGTCAATCAAATGGGAGATGACATGAAATGGTGTTGTGACCTGCAAAGTACCAGTCAGAACAGTCCCAGCTGTGCTTTGGGTTGGGATGACACTTTTCCACTCCTATCTATTCATCAATCAATTAGCAATTGATTGATTGGTTTATAAGCCAAATCACCCCTAGCAAGGGAGAAGGCTTTAGGTCCATATGACATAGGGTGTTAATTTCCTTTCATGGCCTGGCTTCTAGAAACAGCTCATTCATCTCATTGAAAAGAGCAGTTTACCCCTTGGGAACTATTTGCTCCCTATGCTTTCAGATTTTCAACATTTTGTATTCAGCACATTTCTCTATGAAGAGGGCTTTATAGATCTCATCTTACCAATTTCATTATGCCAACAATGATCTCTGCATGAATACATTTATATAAACCTCTACCTTTAGTATATGATCTAAATTTTATATTTAAAATTTCAATTCCACCAAAAACCATGGGTAACCATTGAAGATATGAATAATTATTGGTGGGCCAGGGATTCAGAACAATACACAATTAGACTCTGGCTATTTTAAGATGAACTGTGTTTATTCAACAAACGTATGACTCGTTACCCTGTGCTGGGCATTGTACTGGACAGAGATGTCAGCCAGCACTGTGGACATAGTCTCTCTCCTCACGGAGATCAGAGGTTTGCATGCAGGATGGCAATTAATCCATTTCATTAACATGTAAACTTCTGCAAGAGTGCATAACACAGACATTTCTATCCCTAAAAGTTGGATAGGAAAAAGACCAGAAAAATGGGTGTGGGGGGGGCAGACCAAGAGAAGTTTACAAATAAAAGGAATAGTGTAGACATTTCAGGAAAGGGGAAATGAGAGAGAAGGTGAGAAATAGGTTTAAAGCATTAAAAGAAAATCAATTTTCCTGGAGCATGGAGGGCCATTAGTTTCCTGAAGAGGGTTATAAGCTACGTTAAGGACATAAGGACAATAGAAAGCCTTTGGAAGGTTTTAAGTGCCGCCACTGTTTCCACAGTCTTCCCCGGACACCTGAGGTTGCTTCAATTGCTGCTGAATAACTGCTTCCTTGCATCATTGGCACAGAAATCAAAATCTGGGGGGAAACCGTTCTGATTGGCAGGAACTAGGCCATGTGTCCAGGCCTGAGTTGGAGGTATGTGGGGTAGTGAAAATGGGAGGGAAGATGAGAAAGCAAGCGTCTGGTGTTCAGCTTCTGTCATGGAAGGGGCTCCACCTCCAGCTGAGACCTATGAAGTGGGGAATTCCTCCAAACATATAGGAATGGAGTTCACATGTTGGACAGTAAAAGCATGTCTTAATTCCACTGCATTGGGATGTCTTTTAAATGCAGTGTCAACACTGTCTTACAGAACAGTTGTTCCATGAAGCACATGTTGGGAAATGTCCTAGATATTTTTCACAGGAGCTGACGTCAATACAGGCATGCACAGAAGACTCTAACGTAACTGTGAGCTGCCTGTGCCTCAAGCTCAACACCTACCCATCTTCTGTCTCAACAGGGTTTCTCATCATTTTTGCATTGGTTTTTCAATTCCATTGACTTATCTCTGAGCATATCCAGGCTCAATTCCTGGCACATGGCCAGCAACCTGTAGTTCACCATCCTTTTGGGTATCTGAGACTGTTCATTTGTGTGAGAGTCCTTTTCTTCTCTTTATCTTTCCTGTCTCCTTCTATCTCTTGCTCAACCTTTTCCTATAAGGAGACTCTCATAAAAATAATTATTTTATGGTTTGAGGCCAAATCCAAGAATCCCCTCCCTGGATTTTATTTATATTCCGACTGATTACACTGCAGGCAAGCTCCTTCTAGAGCTATTTAAAAGCCTACTTAATTAATGCTCTGAAGATGGAAAAGCATCAGAAAATTATGATGATGAATTTTAAGAATTATGATCTGTGCTTATTAGCTATTTATTTCTGCATAGAATTTATTGCCTAACTGGTGCCATTTATAACTTCAAATAAGTGTTTATAGGATGTAAGTGCTATCCAAAGGCAACTGCTTTCTAAACAAGACAAAACTGATCATCTACAAACATTTTCCTGTTCAAACTCTTCAAAGACAATTTCTCAAGACAAGCAGAAGGGGCTTCAAGGGAGAGTAAACCATTTTTAACTGAGTAGTGGCATTGTGGAAGAGATAAAATATCCTCTTTGAATTATTTTCTGAAGCTTGGGTAAGATGCTCCTCTTTAAATGGGAATAAATACAAGGCTGTGTGTAGCATACCAGCATCCTTCCTGCCACATCCTGATTCCTGCCTATGTCTGGATCTACATTAGCTGTTTTCCAATAAATTCCCTAGCTTGAGTGCATCCCATGAGGGCTTTCGGAGGGATTTGTATGGGAGCTGCACAGCATCCAAAACTGTTGCATGCTTTGGAGGAAAATCTCCCACTCCACCCCACTGTGTGAACTTTATGGGGGATGGGCAAGGCAGCCTATGATCTCAAAGGCTCGGATGCATGACCTGTGCTTGGATAGTTAAATGCATCCACTTGGCACTTTCGATTGAGAGGAAAGGACACAAAGATTAAGGAAAATTTAGATTTCACTGGTGATGGTGACATTGATGGGGCACAGGAAGAGACTACATCCAATAGCAGTAGAGGCAGTGATGACAGAATGGGCACCGTGACCAAGCTATTCCTGCTGCATGACCGTGGCTGTAGTTACTTACAGCTTAGTCTTCCTTGGTCCCAAATGTTGTCTTAGCCTAAAATTTGGTCCCAAATTTTAAAGTTTGTCTACTTATGTTAGCAGGTTGATTTCTATTGTTTGTAGCCAAAAACCTTGCCTGACTCTATATCCTCTTTCCTTCCCTGTCCATTTCCCTCACACCTAAGAGCCATTTGGGGGCTCACTGTTCATAAATTTCCCCAAGCCCTCTCCACACCAAAACTTCACTACTATTGTCTCTCCTTATCTTTTTGTTTTGAAGATAAACATTGTCTCTCTTTGCCAGAAACATGAATTCTTCCTGGTGAGGGTGGTATGGAAAGGGAGGGAAGATGAAAACAGGATTCCTTTAGGAGGTAGGGGGAAGGAATAAAATAAAACTGTAGGCATCCCATTTTTGGCTCACAACATTTGCTCCTGGTTAGGAGGTTAATCACAAGAGTTGTGAGTCACTTTGTCCACAACAGGGCAGTTAATCTAGAGGGGCAGAAACAGTCAGTCCTGTTTACTGTGGCTTATCTTCATGGTTGCTGAGTGGGGATCAAGAAATACCAGCTCTAAGGAAAAATACTGCCCTGAAATAATACTGCATGGGCCTCCAAGCTGCCCTGTGCCTAGATGAAAATAAAAATCCTAAAGAGATGAAGACAGGACCTCTGGGATCCACAGGGGTCAGTGTGAGATTATGGTTGGTGGTGGTGGTGGTTCTTCAAAATACTTAAGAAAATCTGCCAACTTCATGGCTTGACTTAGTTTCTGCCCTGCTTGCCTGAGATACACAGATCAAAGAATGCTTGGATAATTCATGGGGGAAAAACAATTGCTAAAAATCTTGTTTCAGTTTTTAGTAATTGTCAGGGAGTTAAACATGAGTCTTAGATTGCATGGCTGTGAGATGAGGCTGTGAGAGCAGGAGGACAGGATTTTAAGGTTATTTTTATTGTTGTTGATAATCATAACAGATATGCTCATGGGGGCGGGGAGAGTGATTTAATGGAAATATGGAGGAAATAGAGTCTGGAACCTGAGATATGCTCTTGGATTTGCTTTAAACTAGAAATGTGATTATTGGATAAGTAATTTATTTCACTGGCATTCAGTTATCTCTCCTGTTAAGTGAGAAGAGATTGACTTAAAAGGTCCTTTAATCTTAAGTTTAAAACTCCTTTCTTTTGGTTTCAAAAAATGTTTTATGTAAGATCCTTTTAGTGATAGAAAAAAGAACAGAAGGTCTCAAGTGAAGTCGCAGAAAAGCCTCATTTCTGTAGCTAAGCAGACTTGACAAAGACAACCATGTTGACTTGAACAAAGAACAAGGTGGCACATGAAGTCAACCCAAATATTTACTGTCTGCCCAAATAACGTTTCCTTTTCATCCTCCACTGTTGGTACTGTTAAAACACCATAGCAAAACCTTGGTCATCAGGAGACTAGCTTCTAGTAACTGAGTTATTCACCATGGCTCTGAGTCAGGAGTAAGGATTCCTCCTTGAGTGAATAAGACAGAGTATCTCTGCAGTTAGCAAAGCCTCACACAGGTAGAAGAGATCATGCCCAGAGAAGCAAGAAAAACTATCTTTGTTCATAAGCAACTTGAAAAATTTTTAAAAATGAGAGATGCATAGAAACATATGATGCAGAGCAAAAAGGAGGGACAAGAGAATGGTAGGTATTAGAGGCAGTGGCAGCAGAAGGGAGGTAGAAAATGACGATAGGAACATTGTGCACCAAGAGTGGTTTCTTTGTTCCAAAGCAGGCAATAAATGCAAACATACACACAGTGCAGTAATGCTAAGAATATAGGGAGGAGTTGTCAACAAATGGTGCTGAACAAATGGACAGTATGTGTAGAATAATAATAATAATGGTCTAGATAGAAACCTTAACCTTAAGATCTGTTAAATCTAATACTAAATTTGAGTTTGACTGTTAAAAAAAAGAAAGAAACCTTATGCTTTTCACAAAAAGGAACCTCAAATGGATAATATACCTAAACACAAAATATGAAATGAGTCGGGCATGGTGGCACACGCCTGTAATCCAAGCGACTTGGGAGGCTGAGTCAGGAGGATCGTGAGTTCAAAGCCAGCCTCAGCAACTTAGCGAGGCCCTAAGCAACTCAGTGAGACCCTCTCTCTAAATAAAATACAAAATAGGGCTGGGGATGTGACTCAGTGGCCGAGTGTCCCTGAGTTCAATCCCTGGTTCCAAAAAAAAAATGAAATGATAAAACTCTCAGAAGATAACACAGGAGAAAATCTGACTGATTTTTGATTTGTTGACAATTTTTTATATGCAACATCAAAAGTATGATCCTTAAAGAAAAGGTCAATAAGTGTTTTTATTAAAGTTAAAAATGTCTGCTTTGTCTGTTTATTAAGAAAATGAAAAAGTGAGTCAAAAACGGAGAAAATATTTGCAAAACATGTATCTGATAAAGGATTAATGTCCAAAATCTGCAAAATAAACTGTTAAAATTCAACCATTAGAAATTGAAGAACTCAATTTAAAAATAATCAAAAGATTTAAACAGATAACTCACCAAAGAAGATGCAAACAGGCATATGAAAAGATGCTCAATAATATATACCATTAAGAAAATACAAATTAAACCAATATGATATCACTGCATACCTATTAGGAGGACAAATTCAAAACACTGACAAGAGCAAATGATAATGAGGATATGGAGCAACAGAAACTCTCATTTATTATTGGTGTGAATGCAAAATGATACACTGCACTTTGGAAGAAAATTTGTCAGTTCTTACAAAGCTAAGCACAGTCTCAATATATGATCCAGCAATCACATTTCTAGGTATTTATCAAAATGAATCGAAAACTTACATCCACACAATAACCTGCACACAGTATTTATAGTGGCTTTATTCATCATTGCCCCAAATTGGGAGCAACCAAGATATGCTTCAATACAGTAATGGAGAAACACACTGTGGTACATCCTGACAATGGAATATTATTCAGTATTAAAAACAAATGAACTATCAGGCCACAAAAAGACATGGAGGAAACTTTAAAGCATATTGTTTAGTTAAAGAAGCAAGTCTGAGAAGGCTACATGCTGTATGACTCCAACTATAGGAAAGGGCAAACTTTACATCTGCCCTTTTAGGAAACCAGCGAGGCCTGAGAATGAAATTGACATAAGATAAATTAATAGGAGAAAAGCATAAAGAGCTAATATAAGTTTTATGCCCACATGAAGAAATGAAGACCCAAAGATGCAGTTAGAGTGGAGCCCTTATATACTGACTTAAGACAAAGAAATGGGACAAGACAAAAGGCTTGGGCTGGGTTGTTGGCTGGGTAGAGAGGCAGCCAGGAAAATAGTAAGATAGTTAGTCTCACAGTGTTTATTTCTACAAATTTTCTTCTACCTCCACTTGCTAACTTTGATGGTAAGATAGTTACTCTCCATTTAGTATAAGAAGAGCATCTTTCACATGGCCTTTCCTGCTTTTAAGAAACAATCAAGGTCAGATTATCTTGCATCTGCTATTTCCAGGTCCCTTTAACTCAAAAGAGTCAATATGCTGGACTATATTTTGGGGTGACATGTTCTGAAGTTCATAACAAATATATGACATTCTGAAAGAGGCAAAACTATAGAAAAAGAGTGATAAGGTAGTGAAACACCAGGGTTTTTAGGGATTGAAACTATTCTTCAGTATAACATCACAATGGTGGATTATGCATATGGTCATATTACATATTTTCCAAACCCATAGAACCATACAACAGCAAGGCTGAACCCTTACTTAAACTATTGATTTTAGTTAATAATAAATACTATAATTTACCAATATTAGTTCATCATTAGTGTACTACATTAATGCAAGATGTTAATAATGAGGGAAATTGAATGAGAGAAACTATCACTGAAGAAGCAAATGAAGTCAAAAAACACTTGAGTCCTGGGTTAGGTAAAGGGAGAGGCAAACTTTTAGATGAAGTTCCCTTGATGGCCAGAGGATGATTTTTTTCTCAAGACAACGCATTACTTGATAATGCCAGATAAACTTTAATTTTGCCATTGTTTTCAGAAATAAAATGTTTTATTCAAATACTGAAATCCAACCAAAATAAAGGTAAACTTCACCTTTACATAAACCAGTATTTTTGTAATTATATATTGACACGCTTGGCCAACCTTGAGAATGCTGGATCCAAAAGAAAATTTCTTAAAAGTTACAGTTTCAGAACTAGCTCCCAAAAAACTTTACAGTGGTCCAAATGGAGGAAAAAAAATTCCCAGTTCATGGGGCTGTGATACAGAAGTGCTTTACTAAAGCTTTCTTTTTAGGAAAGAAGTCTTGTATTCAACTTTGTGTGAGCATTGTTTCCAGTATAAGACATCTTCAAGCCTGCTTCTCTCTTTTCATACAACCATTGAAAAACCCCCTGTTCAGTCTTGTGAAAATCAGTAACTCCATGTCCTTCCTCCTAATGACAAAATCAATTTGTCTATTGTCACTTCCAACAAATCAAAAGAATGAGGGGAACAAGAATACAAAGTAAGAAATTACTTCAGGATTATATCTATTAATAACATTTAATATATAACTTACATTTGCTTCATAACACTCTACTTTGCTTTCCCCATCCCCAGGAATGGAATACTACTTTTCCTTTGGCCACGCCAAGGATCAAATGCAGGCCTTATGCATGCTAGGCAAAACCTCTACCATGCACATATGCCCCTAGACCCCCTGGAAAGCTCTCTTAACATGTAAATCAACTGCTTCTTCTGCACACACATTCCTAGAAACTTGTTACATAAAAACCCCAAAGGATCTTAGATTGAGAACTTCAGAGAATACAATGTTCTTATGGTGACTTTAGGTTTTAAGCCAAATATAAGCCCTCAGTCTTTCTCTTTTCTTTTCTTCCTCCCTCCCTCCCTTCCTCCCTTTCCCCTTCCTCCCTCCCCCTCCCTCCCTGTTTCTTTCTCTTCCTTCCTTCCTTCCTTCCTTCCTTCCTTCCTTCCTTCCTTCTTCTTTCTTTCTTTCTTTCTTTCTTTCTTTCTTTCTTTCTTTCTTTCCTTCCTTCTTTCTTTCTTTCTTTCTCATCTTCTTTTTTTTAGCAGCATAGTCCATGAATGTACTAAGAAAACCTCAAAGTTTCCATTTCCAAGTATTAAAGAAAAAAAAAGGAAAAAAGTAATAATTAGAAATGTGCTTTTGTTTCAATTTTTAGCAAAATAGAAGACTATGATTGTATCATCTATCAGCTCCATATGATCATTTTTTTCCTTTTCAAGTAATCGGAAAGGATGGAGAGGCCCCAATTCAAATAGCCCACTAGAATCATCAGTGTAACATCTTGGTGTGTTGACATGGGACTCCCCTTAGCTACAGAGTTAAACAATCAAGGAGATTCAGCTGACATAGCCTGGGGTGCTGACTGGCAACATGTAAGAGTGTCAACATTATGGGGGTTTTCTATTTGAAAAGAAGAAGTCCTGGCATCTTCCAAGATGTCATATATATCTTCAAGTCCCTTGGTCTTTTTGATTGAAGTCCACAGTAAAATAATAATAATAATAATAATAATAATAAAATAAATAAAAATAAAAATGCCATAGAATATACTTAATCAGTTGAAACCAAAGTGGGAAAGGAGAAAAGCTGAAAAACCTTTATATCAGATGCCTGAAAAACCCTCTCAGAAGGGAATATTAAAAATAAAACAAAGGACAATCAAATAAACCAAACAAACAAACAAACTCCACATACACCATGGCAAGCTTACTGACACGGCACCCAACAGGAATAACAGCAAGAAAAAATAAATAAATAAAAGAATTGGAATACAACAAGAAAACACATATTCCCTGGTCCCCTCCCCTCATGCTCTTCCCCAGTAGGGTTCTGCTTCTGACATAAAAACAAAACATCTTCACTGTGAAATATTTAGAAAATGCAAGAAAGTACAGAAAGAGTATTAAAATCTCCTGGAATCTACCACCCAGAGATAATGGCATATCATATTTCAGAAACTAAAGAAAATCTGTATTAACCTAATTCCATAGTCCATGACTTGAATACATAAAACTGTGGACCTGAAATTGAACATTCAGGAATCCTTGCCTCAACTAGCACTGATATAATTTGTTTCACTATTCTGATTTTCAGTTTCTAATGGAAAAAAATGTGCTTGTCCTTTTACCTACAAATTTAAAACTGAAGATTACTATTCTTATTAAATGGTCAAGGGCAGAGACACTTGGGATCCAACAGATGAGCTAGATGATGGGACTAATGATGATCTGGATGATAGCTTATAATCTTTGTTTTTAAAATTTCTTAAAAATCACTGAAATATAATTATTTTGCTGATGAGTGAAAAAAGAGAGAAGAAAACTACTTTCTGGATTAGGGTGAGAAATAGATTTTAATATACCTGCTCCATAAAAGGTATATTAATAAGAATTTTAAAAATTCGGAAATGAGATGATTAGAGAAAAATGTTTAAAAAAGTGACAGAACTTGCCTGGCATGTGTGAGGCCCTGGGTTTGATACCCAGCATCACATACAAATAAATAAAATAGGGCTGAGGATATAGCTCAGTTAGTAGAGTGCTTGCCTCGCAAGCACAAAGCCCTGGGTTCAAACTCCAGCACTGCAAGTAAATAAATAAATAAAATAAAAGATCCATTGACAACTACAAAAAAATTTTAAAAAGTGGTAGAACTCAGAAAAAATAGATGTAAATTGGTAGAGTGATTTTTAAAAATCAACATTAAATTTAAAGAGTATAATATAATTAACACCTGGATAATGCCTTAAGGAAAATAGAAAGAAGAAAGGAGGAAAAACCCTTTAAATTCAGGCAGGGAAAAAGAAAGACATGAGGATGATTCTAGAAAAATTGATAGTTGTAGAAAACAATAAAGAAGGGCCAACATTGAAAGTCTAAAAGCAAATTCCTGAAGAAGATAAGCATTAGAACAGACTAAAACTGAATCTCCTGAATTAAAAAAAAAAAAATCACTGAACTATATATTCAAAGGTTATACAAAATACCTGGGAAAAATTGACTTACAAGATCCAGCGTGGTAAAACTATTGGATTAGAAAAAGGTGGTGGGGTGGTACTGTTTCAGGAATCTGACAGAAAAATAAAATTACTTGTAAGAAAAACATAATCAATTTATCACTTTTGCCAGAAGACAAAGAAATAAAAATTTAAAAGAAAAAAATGGTGAGCCAAGGATTTTGAATCCAGTCCAGCTGAACTTCAAGTATAAAGGTTGCAATATAAAGGTTGCAGACTGTTAAGAAAATAATCGAACACTGGGAATATTGCTCCCATGAGCTCTTCCTGAGCTACTGCCTGGAAGTTGTGGACCATCACAGTGGTGGGAAGGCATGAGCTAGAGTAGCTGGAAATCTAAATATATGTGAGGACTAAATATACACTCTGGCAATAGAGACACAACTAACTAAAATGGATGAAAAATGAAGAGAATACCTGAAAAGTAGAATAAGCTCATTAATTTCTAGGTATTTAGATTTCTAGGTTGGAGAAAGAAAGGGAGAAGATGTCAGTTAATCTCAATATTGCTCATCATTTAGAACTAATAGAGAGGACTAAGGGCATTATATAAATGTATTAGTAATAAGGAAACCATTAGAACAAAAACAGAAACTTTGTTTAACACATTTTAGTTTATAAGCCATAATTTTTAAATGATTGAAAATAGAGGAACAGAAGCTATAAGGCACAGAGGATAAAGATAGAAGCTAGATTTCTCCGAATATACCATATTTTGCAGATTTCTTTTTGTTCTTAAACTTTCAAAAAAAAATTTAAGAAACAATGCCTAAAATTCAGAAGCAAACCGAAACAAATGAAACTAATGAGTTCCTCCCCTGCACTGAAAGGAACTATACTACATTACTTCAGAGTATAGTAATTAGTCTCAACATCATGATGAAATATATTCTAAAGTTAAAAGAAACTGTAAAAGTAAATCTGAAACTGTTTCTAGTAATTTCATTGTTGCTGGTAACAGTAGTATTGTTATTGAAACTGTTGCTTGTATATTATGGAATAAAGTAAATAAGTGACAAGATGATCTAGTTGAGAACCAGGATTTTTGGCATGAAAGAAAGGAGGTAGAGATGTAATTTCAATGAATTTAAGACCCCTACAGTTCTGAATTTGAATTGGAAAGAACAGTATTGAACCATGATATACTACATTTCTGAGCTCTGTTCACTAAAAAGACTTACAAAAAAGTTTCTAATCCATTAGCAGTGAGGACCTGTAGTCGTCAAGCTGTGAGCTCTAAGAACTATTTCTCACTCTAAAGAACATGCTCATTGCATGTTGGGGACAAGAAAAACCTTTCATGCAACATGGTGAAGAACCTGTCAGGGAGCACTTGGGTTTTATCAGAAGAATTCAGAAACCAACCTGAATTGGCTTTCACTGACCAAAGATAAACAATTTGAACTTAAAGAAGGACAGAGACAGCAATGAGATATATGAAAGATGTTTAAATCCATAACTAATAATTATTTGAAATGACATCTCACTGACCATTGCTACAGGATGCTAGGAGCCCAACTTGTTATTTTGAAATTTAGCAAATAAAGGTAAAATTTGAGACATGCATCCCATGTTTCCTTAAAAACAGTAGTTTCAGGTAATCAACTAGCTGATGAGGAGAAGTTCCTCATTTTGGAAGTATTCCAGCTCATAATACTGACAGTCTTCCCCCAAAAGAAATTAGATATACTTTTCCATAACAGAAATGCTTTTCCCTTTCTGTTTGTCCTAACTCTATGTATCTATTATGGCATTTTCAAGCCCCACTTCCTTCAACAAGGCTCTCAAATATGACATGTGACTTCTCTAAAGTCTTGTAATATGTTCAGCAGTGCTGCCCAATAAAAATCAAATGTGAAAACACATAGAAATCTTCTAATTGCTACATTAAAAAAGTGAAAAGAAATAGGTGAAGTTAACTTTATAAAAATAAATTATTTAATCTAGTATATCTGGAAATATTTAAACACACAATAAAATATTAATGACACATTTTATGCTATTTTTTCATATGTTCTATGAAAGCTGGCATGTATTCCACACTAAACGCTACATCTCAGTTAAGATCAGTCACACTTCAAGTGTTTGATAGGTACTTGTGGACAGTGACTAAGACCACACTGGATAACACAGATTAACAGAATCTCTTACACAACTTAACACATAGTAATCAGACTGGGTGGGCAGAAGGTAGATATGCCACATTAGACCCATAAGTGGAGTAGTGTCAATCCCTAAAAACCCTTATGACATGTTGATGCCGTTTTCAGAGTCATAGAGAAAAATGTGGGAGATGACAGGTGTGAACTGAATGTTTGTGTCCCCCCCCCAATTCACATATTGAAACCTAAATCCAATGACAGTATTTGGAAAGATAATTAGGTCACAAGTGGTGAAATGGTGTCTTTATAAGAAGAGACATGACAGATGTTGGTTCTCGCACTCTTGGCCTGGGTGGACACAGCAAGAGAGTGGCTGTCTGCAAGCCAGGAATCAGGTAGGTCCTCTCTAGACATGGGATCTGCCCATAGTATTCTCTTATAACAGAAGCAATCATCCAGATAATGTGCTAATGAGTTCAATCTTTCCTCCAACAAGCATTAGTCCTATTTAGTTAAGAGGATGTGGGAGGATAGCAAAGGAGGCTTCTTGGCCTCAGTACATAAAAAGCCAGCAGTTCCTGTGCAAATGAAAGTGCTGGGGCCATTACATCAACATTTTTAACTCATCTATGTAACCAGTAATGTAGAGCACAATTGTACCTCAATATCCATGAGTGATTCATTCCCAAACACCCTGTGGTGTGAATTGGGAATCCACAGGGATTCCAAATTCTGGGGATGCTAAAGCCCCTTATTAAAAAATGGCATAGTTTTTGCCTGTAATCTGTACACATCTTCCTGCGTTCTTTAAATTACTTATGATAACTAGTGCAATGTAAATGTAAATAGTTGTGACACTGAATCGTTTGGGGAATAATGCCAGGAAAAAAGTCTGTACATGTTCATTACAGACCCAAGTTTTTTCTGGAATATTTTCCATCTGCAATTGAATCCTCAGTTATGGAATCACTGGATATGGAAAACCATCTGTATATAAGTAGAAATTACTACTGGAGTGTCCAGATACATATTCCATTGCTCATGAGGACTAGGTAGGTTTTTAAAATATGAATCCAAGGGATTGGTATAACTGGTTCTAGATACAAAACCATTGGTTGATATTAATCAAGCCAAAGATTGCTCTGTAGGCACAGAAAAGCATAATCCATGTCACTAAAAGACAAATGCCTCAGTTTAATAAACATAAGAGACATTTCCAGGGAAACATTTCAAATCCTATGGCAAACATTCAATTCTGTTACTGAAAGCTTCAGAAGAGATAGCCTGTTGTGCAGTGGCTAGATTTTTATTTAAGGGCTTCTTATCACCATCTAGCTCAAACAGAAACATCTGGTTTTGCCTCTCTGCTGATCTCTACAAGGATATTCTAATTTCCCAGTACACCTGCATTTGTGCCCTCTGTCCCAAACAGATCTCTGGTGACTTTCCAACAAGGTGATTTCCTTGTAGTATGAATGAACATTATGGTTATAGAACACCCTATTTGCACAGTGTAATCCTACTCCCCTTAAAGAAAGTCTCCATAAACTTCCTCTCCAGATAAATGAAATGAACCTGATCTTGCCTAACCTTCACCTTCAGTCATTATCTCCATTATTTTTCTTTAAACTAGTCACTCCACTCTTTCAGGGGTTTGTTTTCAAATGGCTACTTCATATTTGTATGACCATGCCTGGAAGGCATACAAGACTTCCTGGTGCTGAGTTCAGCTAACTTAGCATGACATGGCCTGGGCAAAACCATTCTCTGGGACAGCATTTGGCATGGGATATGCAGTGGTAGATGGAAAGGATTAGGAGCAAGAGCTTAAATTAGACATTCTCCTCCAAGGCAAGGAAAAACAAAGGCAAACAACAATGGTTTGAAGAAGAAGGGAAAAAATATTAAAACTCAACTTTTTTTTTTTTTTTCTAAACACAAATCTTTGTTGATTGAAGAGGGGTGGTAGGAAATGACCCTGCAGGGGAAGGGACTCTGCCTGACCAAGACATTGCTCAGGTTAGTGGAAAACCAGTCTAGTTCAAGTTTCTGCTCTGGAGATCATAGATTTTTATTTAGCAGAGCTCCTCAGTGAGTTTGAAGTTGACAGTAGAGGAAAAAAAAATGTTCAACATGGGAAAATAATGAAAATTTAGAATATGGAGTCAGCATTTAGAAAATGGTGATAAGTCAGGACCTGAAAGAAAGAGCCACTATCTTGAAATCTCCCCTCCCCTCTGGGGAATCACTGGTAAATTATTAGGACAGTGTTGCCTAAATTTCTGATTGAATCTCTTGTCTTCCCTGTGCTATGCTGCCATTCCCTGGTGTTATTTCAAACCCTCAGTAAAATTCTGCTACAATTCCATGGCCTATGTTCATGATACTGTAAGTGGGGGTTTTGTTCCTCAATTTGGGGCAAAATAGACCAAGAAGAGAGGAGGCCATCAGTAGAAACTGAGAGTAATGGTTTGAACAGACAGATCTGGAAATAGTCATCTCTGGAGAAATCAACAGGAACGTGGCTGGAGAGAGGAGGGTAATTTCCTATGGTAAGTAGGTTGGGGTTCTACTCTTTTATTTGTGTATTGAAAATATGTCTCAGAAAACTAAGGTTTGACATCCTGCTTTATAGTAGTGCACACTGATATTAAAATAATTGAAACTATTCTTAAGTTTGTATTTCTTAGACTAGTAATATTTTAATGAAAATTCTAAGGACTGTGCTGTGAGGTTGTCAACTTTTATTGTATTATGCAAAGACATTTTTAAAACTGTCACTATTGTTTCATAAAATAAAGGGACTGTCTTTATTTATTTATTTTGAAATGGGATCTTGCTAAGTTCTTCTCGCCTGGCCTTGAAACCAAAATCTTCCTGCCTCAGTCTCCCAAATAGCTGGGATTACAGGAATTGGCTTCAATAAAGGACATTTAAACATACATACAGGCAAAATATAAAGGTCACAATAAAATATTTTAAAATTTTTGTTTCTCCAAAAAATAAAAATTTTTTGTTTTTATCTGAAATGATGTCACATATTAAATTGAAAACAATGTATGCTTTATTTTAATTCAGCTTAAAGTTTTTTTAGTCTTTTATTCATTTATTTGTTCATTTTTTCAAAAAAAACATTATAAACCTCTATGTGCCAGGCACAGCACTAGGTGCTGAGATACAGTGATAAAGATGACTGTGTCCTTGCCCTCAATAACTCAAGGTTAACTAGGAAAATCAAACAGGAGATCTTAACTGCAAACAGAGCAACATGTGCTGTAGTACACAGGACTAAGAAGGGAAAGTCAAAAGCAACATCTAAAAAGCAGTCAATTTATCTCTGAGCAGCACTGCAAGAAATATCAAAGTCTGATGCCAGGATTACTTTGCCTGTGTAAGCTATTTCCTTACCAATGACATAGAGTGAAGCTGACACTCCACCCCAGGGATCATGGGGTTTTCAGACTTATCTGGTCACAGGGAATCACAGAGCTGGGAATATACCTCATGGGTAATATATGAACCAGCTTGTGGGGACCTCATACTAGATAGGAAGAAGTCTGA
The DNA here is from genome assembly GCA_020662805.1 of Glaucomys volans. Lineage (NCBI taxonomy): Eukaryota > Metazoa > Chordata > Mammalia > Rodentia > Sciuridae > Glaucomys > Glaucomys volans. The sequence continues at coordinate 320,258 of JAJEJO010005717.1, forward strand.
TGGGTTTGGGAAATAAAAACTGCCCCTCCCACTTGCCTGCAATGCAAGTTACTGCACTTGTTTGCTCTGTCCACTACAGGATATGCAACCTGAAGTTCACAGGAGGATGGAGCAGGGTGAGGGCTGTGCTGCTATGGCCACAGTGCCTTAGGATTTGTTGGCAGACTGAAGATGGGAAACTTTAGGGCACTTCCTCAGTACGCAGAATTGGAAGATGTCTGGGAGTAGCAACAGGCACATTTGTCCCCCTCCCTACCTCCTCCACAGTATAAGCCCTTTCTAGCTAAAGCAAGGAAGTTTTCCAGTTGTGAGCCCGAATGAGAATAAGATCAGAGAGGGGAAGCATATGGTGGTATCCCAGACATCTGGTTCTGGAATTTTCCAAAGGATTTGGGCATGCTGACACTGTAAGGGACACATAAACACAGAGACAGGTACACTGTGGAGCTAACCACATACATTTGCTTAAATTATGTAATAAGAGTATATATGTCCAAAGCACTTACTGGAACAATCACCTTCTTGTGTCACCTCGACTCTCATCAGAAATAAGTCTAGAACTTAAATACAATTATTCATTAAGATAAAAGCCTGGACAGATCAGGTGGTGGCAATGTCTTTGACTGACCGGTTCTTCTTGTTTCTCTGAAGAACATACTGTGACAATGATACAGAAAGGCAGGAAGTGACTATTGAATACACAGAGGTTCTGCAGCTTCCGTCCATTCTCACATGATTTTCATTTTAGAATCTTAGCATCTCTCCCTCCCCGTGCACAACGGAATAGAAGGGTCTGGATCATACAAATGAAAGGAGGTTCCTTTCCTGCAGGGGATTGGGAACAGAGGTTCGGTCTTTCCTGCTCTCCTGCAAACCCAGTAATCATGACTTTCCTGGAGAAAGGCCCAGCAAGGAGCCAGGACCCGCAGAAGGTGCAGGGAACTAGCGTCTCTGCAAAGCCCACAATTGCCAGCGACCAGGCCGGCGTTGGCGCGAGGTGAAGCGGGGCTCTCCCCGAAGCTGGTTGTGGCTGCTCCGGCAGGGCAGTGATTGCTTTTCAGGAGAAAGGAAATGACGGTTTCCAAGTCCCAAAGCCAATTCTCAGGGGAACCCAAAGCAGCGACCCAGGCGTTGAAATCTGGCAAGTTCTAGGAGTCGAGCGAGGAGAGCGAGTGCCTTACCTGGCCAGGCTGGCTGGTGTAGTTGAAGGAGTAGATGTTCTCGGTGCTGAGGTTCACCACCCCGCTGTAGACGTGATCGAAATCGGCGCCCCTGGCGGGGTCGCGTGGGGCGCCGCGCGGCGCTGCGGAGTGCACGAGGGGCTTCGCTGGGTGCCCGGGCGCCGCAGCCCGCAGGAGCCAGGGCAACGCACAGAGCAGCGCGAGCCGCTGGCAGCAGCGCATGGTGGGCGCAGCGCCCGACCGGGGAGCGGAGCCACCCTGGGGAGGGGGCGAGCCGGGAGTTGGTCCTTCCAAAGCCGCGTGCGGAACCGGGTGCCGGCTTCAGCGCTGGGAGAGCGATGCCTTGCAAGCCCCCTGGCGAGTCCTTGGCAGCGTGCTGGCGAAGGGCTGATTAAATATTGATGTGCCGCCTGGGGTCTCCAAGGGAGGTCACTGGTGGAGAGTAAGGGGAACGCGAGATGTGGGGGTGGGGGGCTGCTGCTTTCCCCTCCTGTTTCTGAGTCTCCCCTTTCTCATCGCAGAGAATCTCCCACTTACCCAGGCAGAATTTCAACAGATCTCTTTCCCCTCTACCTCAACAAAAATAACAAAAAGCTATTGGAGACATTAAAAAGAAATGTCCTGTAGTCTGGAAAAATCCACCTGACCAGCCATCGAGGAGGAAATACGGTCTCTTTCAAATAAATGTGCACCCTGGCTGCAGGCGAGCAAATAGAAAGCAAAAGAACCTGTCCCCCAAGAGGGTGCACGAATTCGCTTTTGCAGAACTATCGAGGGTGTTAATAATGGCTATTCTCTATTCTCCCTTTTCTGAAAGAAGTCCTCCTCGGACACCTGTTTTATTTCCTTGTTCTCCTATTCTCCTAGGAGAGTCTCACGTCATCACTCCCTTTAGCTTCCTATATGTGTTATGTATGTAAATATGTACAATCATAAAAAGCAGATATGGTGAGGAGGACAATTTCAGTTCTGCCTGAAGTCTGGTCCCGGAAGTTGTCAAAGACGACTCAGAGTAACTAGATTTATGCAGAAGGCATTTCTTTCCAGTCTCTTGCCTGCTTTACCTCTGCAGTGACTTCTTTCAGATTCCATGAGAATTCCCAGAATCCTAAATTGCTTTTAAAAAAACAGAAACCACAGCCCATCACAAAAAGGAAATACCCTTTGGCAAAATTTGGAGTATTAGATTTAAAGGGTTATATTGGCAGGTAAGGAGTAGAGTAAGAGGATCCATGGGAAGTCCTTGGAAAACTGTCAATTTAGGTGTGGGAGAAGACTCACTGTTTTATGTCAGCATTATTTGTAAACTAGAAGAGAATAGAATTATTAACTTGAAGGGACATTTGAAAAGAAACTACTAAGAAAAAAGGTCTTGCTCAAAGATTTAAGATTACAGATTAAAGTCTTATTATTTCCATTTAAATGGAGGAGGGTGTTTGTTTTCCTCATTGAATTTCTACAAATTATAAAGAATCAGAAACAAATGCAGTACCTATATAAGTTTTTAAACTGCAATCAGAAAACAATGCTGATGGAAGATTGACTTAGACTACTCTTTATTAGGACAATTTTCACTTCAAAAAATAAACTCTTGGGCTGGGGATATAGCTCAGTTGGTAGAGTGCTTGCCTCACAAGCACAAGGCCCTGGGTTCAATCCCCAGCACCGCAAATAATAATAATAATAAACTCTTGAAAATGTATAGGCATGAAAGCAAAAAATCCTACTTCAAAGAAGTGTCTGTGAGTAAAAATTTAAAATAGAACTTACTGTTTTGAGAAACATAATATCACCCAGTATTTGAATGGCTTTAAACTGCTGTATCAATAATGTCTTTTCCTCTTTTCAAAGTCTAACAAAATTTCATTTTGAAATTGAAATCCTGAAATTTATGAAGGCCTATGAGATTAGCTGGGGTGGCCAGTCCAAAGCAGTCTCTAGAGATGTAGAATGCTGGAGTCCAACTTACCTATTATCAGACACCAGGAACTGGTTCTTTCACAAGGCAACACCTTCTTTTCTGGACAAGCATCTCATTAGATAGATACTTTACGTTCTTAGTTGAAACCTGCCTTTCTTTCACTCACTGTACTAGTCCAGTCCTCTGGAGCCACAGGAATAAACCTAATCCTTCTTCCACATGGAAGCCTTGTAGATACTTGAAGGGAGCTATGATCCTTCCTTAAAGTTTGATCCTAACATTAAGCCATGAAATTAGGAACAACTGGAACAGATTCTTGGTCACAGTAGGAATATTTATTACATAAATACTTATTTTTAAGCCATTATAGGTGGCGTCTACTTTCTACCAGAAAATTTTAGTTATATACTACACATGATTCAGGGCTATGATCTAATCCTGATTCTAGCTCAAATCCACTGAGTTAAGTTAAATAATTAATCTCAGAATCATAAGATTGCTCTGAGGATAAAAGGAAGAAGAAAGTATTTAAAAATTTATATTTGTTGTACAAACTAACATTATTATTGTGTGACTGCTCATTCAATAGCTAAAAAATAAAATATGGTTCATTGGCAGGTGTTTTTAATATCCACAACACCAAATTCCACTGCAAGAGACTGAATATCCAAATGGGCATTGGCAATAGAGATTTGGCCCATAACTTCTGCAGCTATTGACTCAGGAATCTTGACCTATAAACTTAGTGACAACCAGTTCAGTGTACCAGACCACAACCTTGGCAGCAAATGGTGCAGAAAGTTAGGACTTGGCTAGTGAGTCAACTTCCCTAGTTCTTGGCCCTGCTTTCAACACAAAATCAATCAGAGGAAGCCAAATATGTTCCCCAATCCATAAAGTACCCTGCTTCTAGTTAGCCTGTCTTCAGCTTCCCCACCCCACAAGCCAATCAGCACATCCCTGAAATGTTTTCTCTTTTTTTTTTCACTACAGAGATCTCTTTCCCCTGCCTACCTTTGAGTCTCTGCCAAACATAAGTGCTGGTGGCTCAGTCTCTTGCTAGAGCATGGTTTGAATAACCTATATTTGTTTTCATTCGTGTGATCTTTGTTTATTTCCAAAATTTTTCACAAGTTTCCACAGAGTTGCTATCTGTACTTCCTGTCACTGTGCACCTTAGTTATCTACCAGGTGTGGGACTCACCCCTTGTGCACGCAGCTTGAATATGCATTAACATGTCAGGTCACACTGTGTCTGAACCCTGCTGTCTTTGCTTTTGCTTTGGCTACCTAGTCTCATTTTGGTACCCGGGTTTTGTTTTGGTTCCCATTGTTGGGCATCTTCGTTGGAGTCGGGCCATTCTTTTTTTTAATGCCTTTTTGCTCTCTTTTCTGCTTCTGTTTTTTGTTGTGTTATCTAAAAGTGTCACAGTGTAGAATTTAGGCATAGACCCTGTAAGCCTTTAGTTTGAGATGGCCTCACTGATCAGTGTGTTCTCATTCATTCAAACTTTGCAAAAGGTCACCAATAAAACCAGATAAGATCATCCTTCCACCTGAGAATTTGATCTTGGCCCACAGAGTGCTCTCTCTAGTATTTCACTTGGCTGGGAGCATGTATTATCAGGTCTGCACTTGCATGCAGCTAGCTGGTAAGTTGGGGGCTCAACATGAAAAGTGCAAAACTTAACTTTTGACCAACCATTGACAGTTCTTAAGAAGTCAACTCAATCTGATTTTTCTCCTCTTCCAGGAAAAACTCCATCTTATATATACATAGTTACAATCCTAATTCTTGTGTTTAACTCCCTGAATGACATAATTTTGTCAAAGATAATGACAGCTTTCAGTGACCATTCTGTGGAAACACTGGATTTGAACAAAATTATTTAGCTGAGATAGATCCTATCAAACTGTTCACATCCAAACTCCCCCAATATTCACTGAAACAAAAAGCAAAGAATGACCTAAAACTTATAGTTGAGGGCTTTATATCCAAAATCACACTAGACCTTGTAACATTCCTGTGTTACCAGTAAAGAAACCAAATGGACAAAGATATTGATTTAAGATCTCAGGAAGGCCTGGGGATGTAGCTTAGCAGGAGTGTACTTTGTGTGAGGTCCTAGGTTTGATCCCCAGTACTGAAGACAAAATAAATGAATAAATGAACTCAGGGTCACAAACAAATGGTTACTTCTCACCTCTCATTAGCACCTAACCTAAACACTATCCTGTAATTAACTCCTCAAACTCTTCCTTATAGAGGATTATTGCCTTGCTTTTTTCAATATTTCGCTACATCACCACAATTAATACCCTTCTGCCTTCATCTGAGAGGATGACGCTGGACAGCGACAATTAGACCTCTGGGACTCAGTGAAACTCTTTCCCATTTTCCCTATGCCCTTAATCAAGAATGAATAGATCCAAATTTCCCTTGTTATTAAGGTAGGATATAGTATATATGTGATCTCCTACCTTGTTCAGAGAAGCCTAGAAAAAGCATTTCATTTACTTACTGTCAGTGTTAGCAGAAAAAGAATATAAACTTTCAAGAAAGGTGAATTAGCATTTGCCAAAACATAGTCCATGTTTTAGAGCATGACCTATTTAAGGAGGGGAACACATTGTTTCCTGCCAAGCTAAAGACTGTCTAAATTTATCTGAAGCCCTGACAAAACTTCGCTTGCTATGATTTCTGTGTCTAACTGTATGTTTATGACAATGGATGCCAAGTTTTCAGAGACTGTAACACCTCTATGAAATGGGTAAATTCCCAGTGAGAGCTACTCTCAGTGGTAAAGCACTTGCCTAGCATGTGTGAGCAACTGGATTTGATTCTTGGCACCAAATGTAAAATAAAATAAAGGTCCATCAATGACTAAAAAAAATATTTAAAAAATAGAGCAGTGGGGCTGCGGATATAGCTTAGTTGGTAGAGTGCTTGCCTCACAAGCAGGAGGACCTGGGTTCAATCCCTAGCACCACAAAAATAAAAATAAAAATAAAAATAGAGCAGTGACAGTGAATTAAGTAACCTAAGGATCTTTACCAGCTCCTGGTTCTCCCATCCCCCAACAGCACTATCATGGTGACCAACCTTTTAACTCATGGGTCTTTGGGGGACATTTAAGGTCCAACCCCTAGCAAGAACTAGAGAAAGAACTCAGAATTCCACACTATTGGAAGGCTCCTCCAATAGGGAACCTCAGCTGAAAAGTCTCAGGGATTCTCAAGAAGCAGTCTATCTCTGGCAATAGCCACTTGACTAGAGATCTTTGAAACAGAGAGATGACCTCTTACTGAATAGCTTCTACCCAAGACCTTGGGACAAGACCTCTGTTTAATTCCTGTTTTGTTTTTAACAGCTTATTGATGATCAATCTTCTCATTTACTATAGACCACTAGTTACTGTTAACCCCAAATGGCCCTTTTTCTGTTTTCAGTTCCTCTTTATTGTAATTGTTAAATTAGAACACATTCATTCTAACACATTTCTTAGATTATACCAAACTGTAGCCACTGCCATCAGTCTTACCGTCTGTTGTATATGCCATCCATTACTGGACTGCCATAATAAAAGTCTGTGGGTGACTACAGCCTGATCAAATGAGATCACAGGGACTTGTAGCCAATGTCATTTCCACCTGTACCTACATGGACAAACAGCAAACACTTTAACCTATGACTTTTCTAGTTTCCTTTCTTTTAAAAAGAGAACCAATTATTAAAATCCATTTATCAGATACCAGGTAATTCTAAAATTGAATTCAACTAACTTTGAAGGTTGATACTGAATACTTGCCATGTGGAGAAGACTAATAGATACCCAAGTACTTAACCCAACTAATGTAAGACCTTGGTTCTAATTTCATGTTACGAATACTTTTTTTCCTTTTTGGATCACCCTATGACCCTGTGGGCCACTACTCCTTTTGGAGGCAAGACACATGGTCCTTTTTGCCTCAGACTAATACTTCCTGAACTTTAGTAACAGTGTGCCAAGACTTGTCTGCACACACTTTTGTCAGTATGCACTGTGTTAGATGTGAATTTTGTAAACGTATTTAATCAGGTTGAGGAGGTTCCTTCCTTTTTCTGGTTAATTGAGAGTTTTTATTAAGAATCAGCATTGGATTTGTTCAAATGCTTTTCTGTATCTACTAAGATGAATTTCTATATATCAAAATGTATCTATTATCTATTTTTTTTAAATTTGGTGAATTACATTGACCAACTTTCAAAACAAGGCCCATTTATTCACTGTGGATCCTTTCAATGTATTTCATATTTAATTTGTAAAATTTTGCTAAGTTTTTTTTATAGTTATCCTCATGAAGAACACTGGCCTGTAGTTCTCTTTTCTTATAACATTTCCTTCTGGTTTAGACCATGGGGTCGTGCTATCCTCATTAAAGGACTTAGAAAATATCCCCTTCTTTTTAGTTTGCCAGTAGACTTTTTACAAAATTGTTAATATTTCTTCTCTAAAGGTTTGGTAAAATTTGGCAATGAAGGCTTTTGGGGCTGTAGCTTGTTTTGAGGAGGGTTCTTAATTGCAACTTCAATTTAAAAAATTTTTTTTAGTTTTTTGATGAACCTGTATTTTATTTATTTACATGCAGTGCTGAGAATTGAATGCAGTACCACACACATGCTAGGCAAATGCTCTACCACCAGGCTACAACCCCAGCCCCTGCAAATTCAATTTTTAAAATAGATTTAAGGGTTATTTAGATGATCTATTTTTTCTTGAGGATTTGGTAATTCAACATCTTTCAAGGAATTTGTCTATTTTATTTATGTTGCCATAAAGTCAAAATATTATATTTTTCTTAAATTTTTTTTATCACAAATGAGATTATTTTATTATTCTTTTAGGATCTGTGAAGTCAGTAGTATTATCACCTTTTTCATTACTGATATTAATAACTTATGGCTAAGTTTCCCCTGATCAGTTTGGATAAAGGCTTATGAGTTGACTGATCTTCCCAAAGATCTGTTGATTTTGTCCACTTGTTGGAAGCCATATATGAATTATGGGTTTGTTTGAGCCAACACAGGGCAGGGAAGTTGCTTTTCTGGGAACTCCTGAATGGAATCCCCTGGTTCCAGAAAGGGGATCCCCTGGCACCCTGCCTTAGCTCACAGACTTAGGATCGAACACCAGGCCTGGAGATGGGCATAACCTGCCAAGCACAAACTATTTATCTCCACTCTCATCCTCCCCCCTGAAGGAGAGCCCTATCAATTCCCTTTGGTCTGTACCACTGTAAATAAAGCAAGCACATGCTTTTCCTTGTTAGAAGTCAGACCCAACTGATCAGCTCAATCTATCTTGCCCCTATTTCTAAAATTATTCTGGCTTTCTGTGTTTATTCTGTAAGACAACTTTCATAGCTCTTATTTTGTAACTAGCCCACACCTCTAATGGGTACCCACTCTCTTGCCCATGCAGGATGTGGGTGAGATCCACTGGCTTTTTGTTTTTCTGTTTCATTGATTTAGCTTTGATTCTAAATATTTGTTTTCTTCTGCTTTGATTTTAACTTGTTCTTTTACTCATTTCTAAAGGTAGACTCAGAACTTTCTTATTTTCTGATATGTTTAGTTTTGAAATATTACATTTTCATTTTTATGCAGTTCAAAATGTATTTTCTGTTTTTGTTTCTTGCTTTATTAGTGACTGTTTTAGTCCATCAACACTGCTAAAACCACGCAACTTAGACTGGGTGATTTACAAGTAACAAAAGTTATTTCTTAGAGTTATTGAGCCTGGGAATCTGTGATCAACGCACCAGCAGATTCAGTGTTTGGTTGCTATGTCTTCATAAGGTGGAAGGGACCACTGTTGCATTTTTACATAGCAGAAGGGGAAGATCAAGCTCCCTCAAACTCTTTTACAAGGGCACCTCCTAAAGGTCTCACCTCTTATTATCCCATTGGTGAGTAAATTTTGAACTTATGAATTTGGAGGGACACATTCAGGCTATAACAATGGCTTGTTTAGAAGTGTTATTTTTTTCTTCCAAACTTTGATGACTTTTCTGAGAATATTTTGGTTATTGATTTCTAATTTAATTACATTGCGGCCAGAGAACACAGCTAGTATGATCTGAGTCCTTTTGAATTTATTGAAACTTGTTTTATGGTCTGGATTATTGCCTATCTCCTAAACATTCTATATACAATGAAGAACCTGTGTATTCTGCTGATTGTTGGAGGAGTGTTCTATAAATGTTAATCAGCTCAAGATGGTTGGTGTTGTTCAAGTCTTTTGTAAACTTGTTGGTTTTCTGTTTACTTGTATTATAAACTAATCATAGGACACTAGAATTTCTGACTATAATTGTGAATTTTTCAATTTCACAATGCAGTACTATCATTTTTTGCTTCATGTATTTGAAGCTCTGTTATTAGGTACATAAATGTTTGGGATTGTTATGCCCTTTTTCTTAAATGGTTCCTTTGGCATTATGAAATGAGCCTCTTTGTTTCTGGCAATATTCTTTGTTCTGAAATATACTTTGTCTAACTTCAATAAAGCCACTCCAGCTTTTTTTTGACATTATTTTCTATTTTTGTTCTTTATACTTACCTATGTCTTTATCTTTAATGTATTATTTTTCTTTCAGGCAAGAATTTGTGAAATCTTATTGGACAATCTCTGCCTTTGAATTGGGGTGTTTAGGCCATTTACATTTAATATGATTATTAAATGTATCATCTTGAGGTTTCTTCTCATTTTCTCATGTTTCATTTTTTGCTATTTCTGTCTACTTTTAGAGTAATCAAGTGTTTTTTTATTACTCATTATATATTTTAACTATAAATTTTATTATTTTAGTAATACATCAGGAGTAGGATAGCATCCTCAAAATTGTATACTTTTATTTCCCTTCTCTGATCTTTATGCCATTGTTCCCCAGCATTGTACTTTTACACGTATTATATACCTCACAATACATATTTATTATATTTTAAAGTTAGCAACATTTAAAGAGATTTAAATAATAAAAATAATCTTATGTATTTACCACATTAGTGCTCTTTATTCTTTTATAAAGTTCTAGATTTCCATATGGTATCATTTTCCTAATGCTTGAAGTACCTCCTTTAACATTTCTTGTAATGAGGATCTACTAGTGATAAATTCTATCAATTTCTGTATTGTGGAACCATTTTATTTCATTGTTATTTTTAAAATATATTTTTACCAAAAAATGACTTCTAAGTTGAAAGCTTTCTTTTTTCCCAGTGCATTTAAGCTATTGTTCTATTGCCTTCTTGCTTGCTTTGTTCTAATAAGAAACTGATATTATCCTTATTTTTGTTCTTCTGTACATGTCTTTTTTTCCTTTGACTGCTTTTAAGGTTTTTTTTCTTATCACTTGTTCTGAGCAATTCGATTATAATGAACCTTGATGTAGTTTTCATTATGTTCCCTGGGCTCATGTTTCATTGAACTTCTGAAGATGAAGTCTGTGAATAAAGATAGATAGGAGGATTGAAGTAGTGATGAGAGCTTATTGACGTTCTCTTCTGATTAATTCAGTGTTATTAATGAAATAGGTCATTGGCTGAGACTCAGGACAGAAGAAAAGATGTTGAATATGAGAGAAAGTATAAAATTGTTATCAAGAGGGTAGGAGAATCAACAGAGCAGGGACCTTTAATAAGATTTTCAAGTATTTTTAAAGGCCCACTTAAAATTAGTGAGCTTAAATTTAAAAATCAGCATTGGTATGTATTTTTCTTCTATCAGGTTCAGCTGCCAGAGTGCAAATACTTAGTAAGTAGAAAGTTGGGATGGCCAGCATTGGCAATTTGCCAAGTGATTACAGCATCTCAAAGATGGGCAGAACATTGAGAATATAAGCAATGGTATGATTATATATTGATTGGCCATAAAATATATCTGCATCCAACTTCCTTGATCAGAGTGGAAACTATTAAAGGCAGTTCCTTGCATTGAATATACATTGATCGATTCAAAGTTTGTTGGATGTATATATGTTTCTTAACAGTAGAAAGGGGCTAAAAGAAGTTATATTGGAGAAAATTAATATTGTTTTTGAATGAAGTGCTTTGTAACGTCCTTTACGTGATCTAAACAGTTCTGCCTGTCCTGACTCCTGGGTAACTTCCCCTTAATACCAACCACTCCCTGTTCTCTCAATTCCAGACACATTGGACTGCTTCCTGACCCTTGCATTTGCCATACACCTTTGCATCTGCAATTCCCTCTGCAGAAATGCTCTTCCCTTACCTGGTAATTACTCATCTTTGCATCTAGGCTTTCCTGAAAATTCAAATATTCCTGTAATAAACTTAGTATTTAGTTAGTGTGCTTCATTCTTAACACTCATCACCGTTTGACTCTTACATTTATGTCACTGATAGCTTTCTGTTACTATGCTTAAGCTTCCGGAGGACAGGAGACTTGTCTATTTTTAGTTCCCACTGAACCTAGCATACTCTCTGGTATACAAGCAGAAGGTAATAAACATTTAAAAATAGAAGGGAAAGCAAATAAGTGCAATACGTGAAGCCTAGTGTCTCTTGCTTTAGGAGAATTCTGAGGACACTGACTAATACTACTTGCCTATCCTTCAATGTTTTGCCCTGTAAAACACAGAGAGCTCACGGCGTGAAAAAAAGAGCCACCAAGGTCCTAGTCCCAGAAGCACAGACAGGGTTCGGGAGGCGCCTGCGCACTGAGCTCGCCGGATATGCGCAAAGGCGTGGGGTGGAGCTCTGGTAACCCAGGCAACAGCCCGGAAGCCGCGGGCTGCCTTAACCTGTGGCGCGCTCCGGGGTTCGGGAGCTGAAGTTTTAGTCGCGGCGGAGGCAGTCAGGAAACAGCAAGGCAGGTTGGGGTGCGGAGCGGAGGTCTGCAGCCCGCAGGCCCTTCGAGCCGGGGGGGCCCGGGCTACGGACAGGGCGGGGAGAACGGCAGTGGCGCCTCTTTCTGTCCCCGCGGTCTGGTCCGGGATCCTTACTACAGAAGGCCCGACCGCAGCTCTGGGTGTTTTGTGACTGTGTGTGTGTGTGTGTGTGTGTGTGTGTGTGTGTGTCTGTCTCCTTGTGTGTTTTTGTTTAGCGCGCTTTAGGCGCCCTGAGTGTGCGTGCACCCCGCTTTCGGGCTTTTTTGCAGCGAGCTGAAAATTGAGGGTAGTTGTTTATAGCTTTCAAAGGGTTTACTGTCTAGCAGGAGAGAGGGGAGCTACCCCAGGGTAGGTTGGGATAGGGAGGGTCGTTTCGATTGATGGGTGTCCGGAAGGGGTTTCTGAGAAGGGCCCTCGAATGAGTTTTGAGGAGGCATGGGGGAGTAAACCCGGTAGGGAGTGGTGTGGGCTTCTCGAGGTGTTTCAGGCAGAGGCAGAAGAATGGAACCAAGTGTGAAGGCGAGAGCTTGGTCTTGGGGCGTGTGGGAGATGTGAGAAAAAAATGGAGGAAAGGTCAGTCGAGTCACTTGCGGGGGGCGTGTTCTGAAACTGGGTTCTCAATGCGGCACCTTTAAAATCTTTTAAGGAAGTAAGTAAAGGGCTGAGATCTATACTCTATCCACGTATCTGGGTAGGGTTGAAAGGATTTGTTTCCCACACTAGTCGAAGGGGATTTGCTAAAATACCGTTCTAACTCACTGCTTAAAGTTCTTCAGTGGCTTTCTGTGTCTTTAGGATAGTGTTAAAGTTTCCTCGCTCCCAAGGCCATGATCTGCCCCTCTAGCTTTCTTTCTAGGCTCTTGCCCATCACCCTCTCAAGTCTTCGTTAAACTGAACTCATCAAACTTTGTAAGTGCCTTCTCCCCTACCTAGAACATCCCCCTTCTCCCTTCTCACTTCTATTCATGCTTTAGCGCTCAGCTTAAACATTTTGGGGGAATTAGGAAGAGGAAGCAGCCTTTTCTCATTGTGTAAAGTAAGTTATGTATTTTCATGGCACACGAATGTGCTGCCTAAGTTGTCTTTTTATTGTAATAAATGGTTTAATTGTGGTCCTCTGAAAAAAATCTCTTGAGGCCACAGATGATTCTACTTTCTTGCTATATTAGGTGCCTGGCTCTTAGCAAGCACTTTCAAAATATTTGTTGAATTAATAGGTGGATGATGAAGTGAATGAATGAATGAGTGAAAGGAAAACAAAAGAAATGATGTGAATCTGGAAAACTATTCCTAAGAAATGGAAGAGTGGATAGATGAGAGGTATTTTAGGTAAAGAAGTAATAGGTTCTGGTGTCCACGTGACTTGTGAGACAAGAAGGAATAGAAGGTGATGCTAACTTAGGTTTTAAACTGGTATAACTAGAAGGATTGCAATTCTGTAAGTTCAGCTTAATTCAGTAGACATTTACTGAGCACCCAATTATATATCAAGAGCTAGAAGTTAAAGGGAATATGGATGATGAGCTGCATTTTGTATATTGTATATTGCATTTGGTACTGTCTTTGAGATATTTGGGAGATATTGTACAGTGGCAGAAATGAACATTTAGTATATTTAGGAGAGGTATGAATTTTTGATTTGGCACTGTTTAGCAGTGTATTTGTGTGCCCAAAGTATTCATAACTTTGTGCAAGAGATTTGGAAAGATCATTGAGGGAAGATGTGAATATCCCTTGGTGATCTAGAAAGTAAGCTCTATAAGAGTTAACACCATATTAAACATGTTAGTATTTTTTCTCCAATGCCCAGCTAGTATGTGGACTATAGTAGACTTCCCCAAACAATTATTGGATCTAATGGGAAGATAACAGGGCTGGGGAAGAACTTGGTAGAGTCCTTGCTTAAGATGTATGTGAGGAGGGGCTGGGATATTCTATGGAAAAAAAAAAAAGAAAGAAAAATCAGGAGAAAGAATGTCATGGGACCCAAAGGAGGAGAGAGCTTATAAGAGTTGAGAATCTGCACTGCAGGAAAGTGCCTGAGAAATAAGGGACCAGTAATTTTAGCAATTAGAAAACTGATAATACTTCAGATTTTCTTCAGCTAGGCCCTGGTTTTCTGGAGTGCGCTAATTTTATTTGATTTCTTAGCATAGTAAACCATCAGAATACCTCCGTCTTCACATAACAGCAGTAAACTATTGCTATGATCTCTGGTTTCTATGAGTGGCACAAACTTTTTTTGTTAAACCACAAAATCTGATCCTTTCTTGAGAAAAATATCACCACTATTGCTGATGTTCAAGAGAACATTTTTCAGTGCAGAGATGGGGCAGAGTTCTCATTAACAGAAACTGGAGGTGTAATTATGGGCTAGTAAACAGGTAATAAAATTTGCCTCTTCCTGATGTTCGGTGGTAAAGGGAAAGCCACAGACAGGTTAGCTGCATGGTTCCCTCTTAGTGATCTTACACAGCTGTAGAGTCAGCCAGTTGCTAGTTTCCTATGTAACAAATTACCACAATTTAGTGATTTTAAAACAATTACACATTTATTGTCTCTTTTTTGATGCATTAAACTGGAGACTGGGTAATTTATAAAGAAAATAAATTTTGTTCAGCTTATGGTTCTGAAGTCTGAGAGATCCAAGATGAGACAGCTATATCTGGTACAATTCTCATGCTGCTTCATAACATGATGAAAGCTGGAAGCAGCTTTGTTCAGAAGAGGCAAAACAGGAGGAGCAGCCTCTATAAACTACCCACTCTGGGTAACTAACCCAGTTTCAAGAGAATTAAACCAGTCCTCAGAAAGGCATCAGTCCTTCTTAATGACCTAATTACCTCTTAAAGGTCCAACTTCCCAACACTGCCACAAAGGAAATAAAATTGGACATGAGTTTCAGAAAGGATGAACCATATTCAAACTTTGGCATTGCCTCAGTTTCCATGGGTATGACTTTAAATATGGCTTAGCTGAGTCGCATGCTTAGTGTCTCACAAAGCTGTAAGCAAGATGTTGGCCAGTCTGCCTTGTCATCTGGAGGCTCAACTTATTAAGCTCCACTTCCAGGCTCACTCAGGTTGTTGGCAGAATTAATTTCCTTTAGATGGCTGTATCACTGAGCCTCCCCCTATGCTGCCCTCCGCTTCTTACTCAATACTGCCTTCAGGTCCTGTAGGCTGCTTGAATTCTATTTCACTGGCTTTTCCCACAGTCACATGTGGCATTTTGCTCCTTCAAGGCCAGTAGGAGAGCACCTTTTGCTGTAGTCATATCTAAAACAAAATATATAACAATGTACTCACAAGTCATAGTTCCTGTGCAAACACATGGGGGGAATTATACAAGGGCTGGACTCATTGGGGATCATTCACAACTAGCTTTACTAGGCTGAATTACTAAGCGAAAATTTGAGAAGAGATGCACACCTTTGCTTCACCAACGTGTCACAAAATACGGTTTCATTGAAAAACATTCTTGTTTTAAAATTGACAACTTTTCATATTCATGCTAATACTCAGGCATTTGATCATGTCCTTACATAAATTTTCATGTATCTGCTTAAAACTTTGGTTACATTGTATTTTCTGTCAGAAGTCATTATTAGTGTACAAATAGCTATGATAAAAAGACTTGTTAAATTTTTGTTCTTATGTCAAGGGCTTCATCTATGAAAAGAAGCAGACACATGGGCCTTTTGATTATTGGTTTCGACTACTCATAAGCTTTTGTGTCCTTCAGATTCATGACTGTTTTTCAGCATTGAGGCTGGTGGAATTTTACTTTCTAAATAAGTATAATTTTTTTTTTTTTTTTTTTTTTTTGGTACTGGGGATTGAAGCCAGGGGCACTCCACCATTGAGCCACATCCCCAGCCCTATTTTGTATTTTGTTTAGAGACAGGGTCTCACTGAGTTACTTAGCGCTTCGCTAAGTTGCTGAGGCTGACTTAGATCGATCCTCCTGCCTCAGCCTCCCAAGTGCTGGGATTACAGACATGTGCCACTGCACCCGGCTAACTATGATATTTAAAACATTAAAACTTCAAATAAAAATTCCCCCTATTTTAAAGAGTAACATTCATTCTAGAAAATGTGGAAAACATGGACTCAAGCACAGTTAACCCAGTTCTATCAGTTTTCTGGCTTATACTTTACAGGCAGTAAGACCTGGTTTTGATTGTCAGTTCCCTGCTCTCTTCTTTATTGTTTTTGTGACTTTGAGCAATTAACTTTTACTCTTTAAGCCTGGTTTTTCTCATTTGGGAAAGGAATTAATGATCATTGTTACTGACATCATTATTGATGGCTAAATAGGACTTAATATCTGCCAGGCTGGGATTCTCAACACCTTGTATATTGAATTAGTTCATTTTAGAGTTAGTGGCAAGACCAAGGTATGTACCCAGTCTGTTTCCACATTGTACTCTTCCATATTTTTTCTCAAGACAGTACATGGCTCATAGAGTTGTGGGATTAAATGTGAAGCTCTTAGCATACAGGATTGCTTTATTAACAATGCACATAAGCATCATTGAAGATATACTATACACATACTTCTGTATTCTATTCGTATAGATTTACTGAAACTATGATTCCCCTTTGCTTCTGCAGAGTAAATTGGAGATCTGAGTGGTTACAGATCTAGGTGGTTAAATATACTAGGTTCCTTTCATTGAACAACTATTATATTTTCCTATATCTTTTTAGGTAACACCTTTATTGAGAGATAATTAGCATACCACAAAATTTATCCTTTAAAAGAATACATGTCAGAAGGTTTTAATATATTCAGAGTTGTACAACCATTATCACTAATTCCAGAATGTTTTAGTCACCCCACAAACCCTTTGCTCATTAACATTTGCCTTCTGTTCTCTCCTCCCTCCAGACCTAAGCAACTACTTATCTACTTTGTATGTCAATGGATTTGCCCATTCTGGACATAGATAAATGTCTTATACAGTATGTGGTCTTTTGTGTTTAACTGTTCTCATAGTGTATTATTTTCAAGGTGTATCCATGTTGTAGGGTATATCAGTACTTTTTTCTTATTATTGCCAAATAATATTCCACTGTATGGATATATCACATTTATTTATACATTTATCAGTGACTATTTGGGATGTTTCCATTTTTTGTCTATTAAAAATAATAGAGCTATGGAACATTCATGTGTAAATTCTGTGTGACCATATGCTTTTAATTCTCTTGGGTATATATGTAGGAGTAGAATTTCTGGGTCGTGTGGTAGCTGCCTGTTGAACTGTTTGAGGCATTGCCAAACTGTTTTCCTAAGTGCCCATTTAATTTTACATTCCCATCAGGGAACTTATGAAGATTCCAATTTCTCCACGTCTGTCACTGCTTATTGTTTTTTATTATAGTCACCCTAATGGGTATGAGGTGATAATCTCATTGTGATTTTAATTGGCATTTCCCTCGGGATTTCTTAAGTTGAATCTCTTTTCATGTGCTTATTGGCCTTCTGTAGTATCTTATTTGGAGAAATGTCTATTCAAGTTCTATGTTTATTTTAAATTGTTTTTAAAATTTTTTTTTGTAGTGAAGTGATAAGAATTCTTGACATATTTTGAATATAAGTCCTTTATCAGTGTTACAGTTTGGATCTTCAAAGTCCTCCAAAGGCCCATTTGCTAAAAGCTTTGTTACATTTACTAAAAGTTTGTTAGCCAGTGGTGCTATCCTGAGGTGGAGGAACCTTTAGGAGGTGTATGTAGCCTAGCAGAAGGAAGTTAGGAGGTTATTGTTTGGGGGAAGGGCATGTTCATTTGAAGGAGGTGTTGGGATCCTGTCCCTTTCTCTCTTTTTGTTTTCTTGCTGCTGTGTGGCGAGCAGCTTCTCTACTGTTTGTTCCTGCCATGGTATTCTCCCTCACAGGTCCCACGCAACAGGGCCGAGTGACCATGGACTGAAACCTCTGAAACCATGAGCTAAAGTAAACCTCTTCCTTTATTAAGTTGATTATTCCAAGTATTTTTTCACAGCAGCAGAAAACTAACACAATCAGATACAATGATTTGTGAATATTTTCTCCATTCTGTCATTTGTCTTTTTACTTTGATTGTGCCTTTGTGTGTAACATTTTTAAAATTTTGATGCAGTCCAATTTATTTTTTTTCTTTAGTTGCTCATACTTTTAGTGCCATAGCTAAGAAACCACTGCTTAACTGAAGGTCCACAAATATTTATGCTTACGATTTCTTTGAAGCGTTTTATAGTTTTAGCTCTTACATTTAAATGTGATTCATTTTAAAGTAAATTTTTATATGATGTGAAGTAGGGATACATAAGGATTAAAGATACCATGTGTAAAGAGCTCAGCATAGTAGCTGGCTTATAGGAAACAATATGTGATAGCTGATACCATCATTACCATTGTTACAACTATCATCATCATCACAATCATAAAAATACATAATTATTACTTTTTCTTGCATTTAAAAATTTGATATTATTCCTAGATGTCATTGGTCAGAGTGAACCGTTACTGTCCCCGGGGAAGTGGAAGAAAAGCACTGAAAGTAAAGAAGAAGAAAACTTCAGTGAAGCAAGAATGGGATGTAAGTCTCGGGGGGATAGTAGACAATATAATGTTACTCTGGAGGAATAGACCTGATGACAAGGGTCTGGCCTCTTAGAACCATGTTTGGAACTGGGCCCAGAATGTAATATGGTAGAATAGGGTTTCTAGGCAGGTTGTATTCTTGGTTTTAGAGGAAAGAGCAGAATTCTTTGGGAGTTTTTTAAGAATACTCATGTCCAGGCTCTAACTTCTAGTTCTTTTAAAGAATTGTAATTTTCATGAGGCATAGAGTGTGTCTTTTAAAAAAAGTCCCCTCCCTTCTACTTTGAGAATTCATAGTTCTAAGGGAACTCTAATTAACCTGTGTCACTGAAGTCTATGAATTTTTAAATTTTGGCACCTTTTTTAGATTACCTTTAGTAACCAGTGATAACAATTATGTGGTTGGCACTTTGGACTGAAAAAGTGGGTAAGACCTGGTTCTCTTACCCCTTGATCTATTTGTTGCATATCCCAGAGACTAGTTAGATTCAGTACAAGATTCTCTTAAGTATCTGGAACATGTGAACCTTGATTTCTAACCTGAGTATTACCTGGTATTACCAAAGGGATTTATCTTGTGATCCATGGCTTCTAGCCTGAGTATTACCTGTTATATCTTTTGCAGCCTGATACTTAGGTTTGCACATGAGACTTTAGGTGCCTTTACTTCCATTGTAGAGAGTGACTGGTCAGGGACTAGTTTGAATCTCAGGGATTTTTTTGGACATGGAATGTTCTGGTAACACTTACTGCCTTAGTTAGATATTTTGGGCAGATCTGATTGGCTAAATACTTAAAAGTGTTGTCTCCTTCAGAGAAGTTACTTTGGGAAGTTCAGTATTTATTCATTTATGTAGCTATTGCTTAAAATTGAATCAAAACCTACTGTTTGAAATTGCATCAAGAACCTTCCTTGTTTTCTTTTTTGTTATCTCTGGTGCTGGAAAAATTTTATTTTTTGGAGGTAGACTGCACTTGGAAAATAGTCATAGATCGTTTGGAGTGAATGGTAAATGACTGGGGAGAGATCAAACTAATAGAATTTTGATAAGAATAGCAAAACATTTTCTGAAATGGCTTATCATTAGATTTAAAGGCAATTTCAAAAGAAAATAGTTCTAAGCAATAGTAGTATTGGTGAAATTTTATTTTCTCCCATGAAAGCTAATTCCAAACATGTCACTTGCTTGCCTGAATTTTACTAGGATTATTAAAAATAATTCCCATTATCTTGTAGTTGTACCTCTCTAAATCAATGTGTAAGGAATAACAGTTTTTGTCTTGAAAAATCCTTGATCTAAATACAAATCATGGCCAAAAGTTTAGTTTTGAATATATGGGAGACTATTTTGGTTCAGTTTTCTTAATATATCCCATCATTTAGAAGTGAAACTCAGCCAGTCATGGTGGTACACTCCCATAATCTCAGGAACTCTGGAGCCTGAGGCAGGATGATTGTAAGTTCAAGGTCAATCTCCTGGACAAGGCAAGATCTTGTCTCCAAATGAAAGATAAGAAGGTCTAGGGATGGAACCTTGTGGTGGAGTGCCCTTGAATTGAGTCCCCAATACTGGGTGGTGGGGGTGGGGGTTTAAATTGTTTTTATTTTCTGCCTTACTAAGTCTGTGGCAAAATGACTGAAGTCATTTTGGAAAGTACCAAGTTGCAGGGCTGCTATTTAGAGCTGTGCATCACATAATTCAAAGGGATACTATTAACATGGATTAGGATATTCATGGTACTTCCTGGAGTTGTGCAGTGTGGTAACCCTGCTATGTTTTTTTAGTGCCTTTTTTAGGTAACTGTTTTCAAATTTTATGAGATTATGCAATGCCTATACATTTCATCTCTTATTGTGATAGTTTCTATGCTTAAAGTATTTATGGACACTAATTGGACCTTTCTGTAGTGATCATATTTTCTATTAGAAACCTTACCAATTGGAATTCTATGGAATACAGTTTGAAAATTACAATTTTAGTTAAATTTACTCATTTTGAATATATATTACCTTTGTTTATTCCTTGTTTTAATGTAACTGAGTACTTATTTTCTGTAAGACGTCTAAATTTGGCCTTTTACTTTCTATAACACACTGAAAGTAATTTTATATTGAGAAAAATGATTTCTAGAAAGAAAGAATTTTTGGTCTGAGAATTTTGAATCAATTTTCAGCCATCAGAATCCAGTAAACATTAATATTATAAGAGAAACTTTTTTTTTTAAATGTCTTTGTTTCTTTTTTGGCAGAATACTGTGAATGATCTAACAGTTCATCGGGCAACTCCTGAAGATCTGGTAAGTTTAATATCAAAAGCAAGGTCAGTTATTTGTTGTTTCATTTGCTATTTGATTTCTGACCTTCTTCTTGGGTGTTGTTCAGTTATATTTTTCTTATGTCTACATAAAATCAAAAAACGTTTCTTTTGGACTTTTTTGGGGGGGTGGTTATCGGGAATTGAACTCAGGGGCACTTGACCACTGAGCCACATCCCCAGCCCTATTTTTTCTTTTTTATTTAGAGGGTCTTGCTTATGCTAAGACTGGGTTTGAACTCACCATCCTCCTGCCTTGGCCTCCCGAGCTTCTGGGATTTTTACAGGCATGCACCTGGCCTGGCTAGACGTCTTGATTTTACCTAGTTATATCAATTAATCTTAGAATTTCATTAGATAGGTTTATTTTACACTTCAAATCTCTCTATTCTAAAATTTCCCTTACACATCTCTTTTCCTATATGTAGATATCTTCAACTTTGTTACTATTTCCTTATACAAAAATATTGGTCTATCAGTATAGTAATTTATCCTTTGACTATGACATGCATATTTCTACATTTGAGCCACAATTCATGCTATTTTCCTTACCTTAAATAGTTTCTGCATTTTCTTCTCCACCTATCCAAATCCTACTTTGCTTCTTTAACCTAGTTCAAGTCCTACCTTTTTCTTTTTTGTGACATTTCTACTTATAGGTGTTTTTTATAATTTAAAAATGAATTATTTTTAATTGACATAACAATTGTATATATTTGTAGCATACTGTGTAATTTGATACACATATAAATTAGGGTTAATATCTATCTCTTCAAGCATTTATCATTACTTTGTGGTAAATTCATTCAAATTCTTTTAGATTTTTTGAAATATATAACACATTATCTGTAGTCCCCTTTATGTGCAATTTACTGTAGGTTTTTTAAAATGAATTTATTGACATAAAATTTACATAGCATAAAATTTACTCCTTAAAAGCATAAAATTCAATGATTTTTAGTATATTCACAGAATTGTACATCCATTGCTAATTTTAGAATGTTATCATCATCCTCAAAAGAAACCATTTGCCCATTAAGTCATTCCCTGTGCCCACTTCCTTCCATTTTGTGTCAAAGACTCATCTGCTCTCTATGAATTTGCTTATTGTGGACTTTTCTTATAAATGGAATACCATATGTAGCTTTTTGTATTAACTTCTTTTTCTCAGCATAATGTTTTCAAGATTCATACCTGTTGTAACATGTATCTGTACTTCATTCCATATTATTACTGAATAATATTTCATTGTGTGAATACACCATATTTTATTTATCCATTCATCAGTTGGTAGACATATGCATTGTTTTCACCTTTTGGCTGTTAGGAATTTTGCTCCTGTTAACATTTGTGTACAAATTTTGTGTGAACCAGACTGTCAGTTTTTTTGTATACATACCTAGTAATAAAATTTCTGGATCAGATACTGTCTTCATATTAACTTTCTGAATAACAACTAAACTATTTTCCAAAGAGACTGTATTATTTATATTCCACCAGTATGTATAGGGCTTTAAGTTTTTCCATAACGTTGTTATTGTCACCTTTTTAATTCTAGTTCTCCTAGTGAGTATAAAATGCTAGCTCATTTTGATTTGCATTTTCCTAGTGAGAAATGTTGAAAAGATGATGAATATCCTCCTAAGTGCATATTGGCCATTTTTAGTTCATTCTTTGGAGAAATATCTATCCATATCCTTTAGTCAATTTTAAATGAATTATTTGTGTTTTTATTGTGTATTTGTAGTTGAATCATAAAAGTTCTCTACATATTCTGTATACAAACTCCTTATCCAGATATGTGATTTACAGATACTTTCTTCCATGTCTTTTCACTTTCTTGATGGTGTCCTTCAAACATGAAAGTTTTTAATTTTTATGAAGTCAGATTTATCTATTTTTCCTTTTGTCACTTGTATTTTTAGTGTTATATCTAAGAAACCTAACCTGTGGCTCATAAAGATTTACTCTTTTATTCCAAGAGTTTTATATTTTTAGCTTTTATATTTAGGTTTATGATTTATTTTAAGTTAATTTTTGTATGTGACGTGAAGCAGGGGTTCAACTTTTTTTTTTTTTTTGCAAGTGATATTCAGTTGTCCAAGCACCATTTGTTAGAAAGACTCTTCTTTCCCCCATTGACTGACCTTGGCAGTCTTGTTGATAAACCAATTGTCCATTAGAGGGAGGGTTTATTCTATACTTTCAGTAATATTCCGTTGATCTGTGTATGTCTATCCTTATGCAGTATCACACAGATTTGATTACTGTGGCTTTGTAGTACAGTACAAAGCTGGTGTTTGAAACTGCACAGTTCAGATTTCTCCTCTGAACTGTGTGTGGTTGCACTTACTATTTAAATAAGGCATCAAGTATATGACATCTGTTGCATATCATTTTTCCTTGTATGGATAGGCCCAATCTCCCTGGGCAGATTATTAATGCTTTTGGAGATAGGGCCATATTGTACTTATCTTTGTGGACCTTGGAGTCTTAATCCTAGTAGGTATTCCGTAAGTGTTTATTGAGAATAATGATACCCAATTGACAGTATTTTTTAATGAAAAATTGCAAACTCAAGTGAAATTGGAGACAAAAATATAAACAACTCCCTTGAAATAGCAGTTATTAACTTTTTGCTATAGTTGCTTCATTTATCACATTTTCTTCCTTCACTTCAAGCAAATTTCAAAGAAAACGTCATTTTATATCTACATATTCAGCATGCATTTTTAAAAATACAGACTTAAAACATACCAACAGTGCCATTATCATACTGAACAAAAGTAAAAACAATTTGGGGGGAATATTCAATATATATTCAGATTTCTCTAATTGTCTCCAAAAATATTATCTCTCTCTCTCTCTGTGTCTGTGTGTGTGTGTATGTGTGTGTGTGAAAGAGAGAGAGAGAGAGAGAGAGAGAGAGAGAGAGAATCAGAATCCTTACATATTTTGTTTGTTAACCTTTTAATGGACTGATTTTTTTATTTACATGGTGAAAACCCAACCATACATTTTGTTAGATGATGTGAATTTTGTTCATGTTCATAGTTCTGTATGCTACAGTATTTGTAAAGCCACTTTTTTGCTTTTATTCTTTAGCCACCTCAGTTAATTCCTCCCTCTTAACTCTTAAGACCTGTAACTCCATGTCTCTTCTGCCTGAGGAACTCCAGTTCCCTGAATTTCTTCATTTTCTGTTACCCACTTCCACATGAAACTTCAGGGCTATAAAACCACTGTATTGCATTGTGCTCAGTCTGTGTGTGTGTGTGTGTGTGTGTGTGTGTGTATGTATATAAAATATCAGTTTTTGACACTCTAATTGATTTTACCACCAATTACATGAGTTTTAACCTATCATTTGAAAAGCACTAGTGTAATGGATAGTCTTATTACAAAGGAAGTAAAAATTCTTATTATTTTCACTGTCTTTTAACTATATCTACTAGTTCTAGATAACTCCTTTTTTTAGATCATTTTTGAAAATTTAGAGTCCTATGAAAATTTGCTGTGAAATATATATAAATATCTGTACGTTGAACCAGAAAGGATTTAAAAGTGATTGGACCAAGACCATGTAGTCCTACCATCTGAAGAGCAAACTCTTTGTTCCTGAAAACATTCTTTTATAAATTTTTTCCTTCTATATAGATACGTCGTCATGAAATACACAAATCAAAGAATAGAGCATTAGTGCATTGGGAACTCCAAGAGAAAGCTTTGAAGAGAAAATGGAGGAAACAGAAACTAGAAACTTCAAATCTTGAGAAAAGAAGATTGTCTATCATGAAAGAGGTAATGCTAAAATGAATTATCTTTAGAATTAGAGGAAAGAGATTTCTCTCTTTTTCTCTCAACTTGATTCACATTAGAGAGACTAGTTATTACTGTATGTATGTGATCTACATGTGGACTTTAAATAGCAGCAAGAATGATGATTTGGCAGTTTAAATTCTTGCTCTGCAACTTACTAGTTATGTAACCTTAAGCAATGTATTTATTTTCTTAGCCTGAATTTTCTTATCTATAAAATGCCTTGTTTTGAGATTTTAATAATATAATACATATATAGTGATCAGCATAGTCCTTGGTACATAATTAGTTGCTTATATACATAAATTGCTATAGTTACTTTTCTCAGTTCAACAGCAGTGCTGTTAAGTTACTTAGCAAAACAACAACAAAATGCCATGTGCTTTCTAGTTAGTGAACCATTTATCTTTGGCTTAACCTTTTGCCAGATATAGGGTATTTGGACAAGTAATCAGATAATGTAGGGGTGAACAATGTGGGAAATAAGAGAAATTACTACCAAAATTTTTTTTTCTTTTAAATTTGAGGTGAAAGCATTGTAGAGGAATGTATTCTGTGCTTTTTGTTCAGGTTAGAGCCTCTGGCACTTAGTTGTCTGGGTGACCTTCCATGGCAGACATAAATCACTCTGGTTTTTGAGAAGTTCATTGGGGTTTTTTTGGAACCAGGGATTGAACTCAGGGACACTCGGCCACTGAGCCACATCCCCAGCCCTATTTTGTATTTGATTTAGAGACAGGGTCTCACTGAGTTGCTTAGGGCCTCGCTAAGTTGCTGAGGCTGGCTTTGAACTCGCAATCCTCCTGCCTCAGCCTCCCGAGTCGCTGGGATTACAGGCGTGCACTACCGTGCCCGGCTCATGGGTTTTTAATGAAAAAAGAAAGTCCCCATTTTATGCATCATGAGGAAGAATTATATCTACCAAATACATGTCTACATGACCGTAAGTAAAGAACAGTGAATTGAAAGAGAATACTCCTTTCCAGATAAATATGTTTTGGTGATCTTGGACAAGTCACACACAATGAAATGTTATGTGCTAATAATTCTCTTTAAAGTCCTAAAAATACAGATTTGACTAGGAAAGAAACCCAGCCACCTTGAAGTGTATCAGACTCTGAGCTTTTGTTTTCCTTTAGTTGCTCCTGCTCATGTCCTGCATTTCTCATATAATAGATAAGATAAAAGTAGGAATTGCAAGTAGAGTGGTGAAAGGATGAATGAGGTTGCTCTGCCTTCTTTTGGTAGTTCAGCTTCCTCTAGCTGTAGTGTAGTGGTTCTTTCTGCCCATTAGAATTAACCATGGTTGAGAAGCGCCATTAAAAAATTATTACTATATCTGGACCCTTTACCCAGAGAATCTGATTTAGCTGACATCGGGTGTGATTCCACATAGGTATTTTCTAGACAGTTTCATGTGTGATTTTAATGTGCTAGTGGAGTTGAAAACCTCTGCTCTTAATGGAATTCACGTGTTTCTTTTTAATGATGTATTTTGGAATATATTCCAGGTAAGTACTTAGAAATCAACCTTTTTTTTTTTCTTTTTTTGGGGGTGCTGAGGATTAAACCTAGGACCTTGTGCATACTAGGAAGCACTCTGCCGCTGAGCTATACAGAGAGCCCTCTAATGTTTCTTTTTAATGGACAGGTAGTGTGTAGATTTACTATAGCTTATTTATCAGTGCTTTATTGGTGGACCCTTAGGTTTTGTATTATAGTGCAGTGTAAGTTTCTGCAAATAAATCCTCAAAACATAGTCATTTAAACCAAAAGAAGATTTATTTATCTTTTATAAAATAGTTCATTGGTAAGTGATATTTGGTGGTGGTGGGGGGGCTGTAGTCCTTCATTACATGCTTCTGTCTTGAGTATAGAATGACTGTTGCAGCTTTCTTCAGTTGTGTGCAAGCCAGCAAAGAGAGGAAAAGACAGTGTATCTACTCCTTTTACATACCATCCAAAAATGTTGGTATCTATCCTGGTGACCAGAAAATCATTGTATGACCATTCTCACTTGTAAAGATGGTTGGAAATCTACACATATACTTACTAAAACTTGGGAGTCCTGCTGTTAAAGAACAAAGAAGAAGAAAGGGTGTTGGTGGATAAGTAGGAATATATGCCACGAACAGATTGCTTCCTACCTTGCTACTATAAATAATGTAATGAATATTATTGAGTATGTTTTTGGGTACATGTGTATTTGTAAGATAAATGATTAAAAGAATTGCTGAGTCAAAGAATAAGTATATTTTTATTTTAATGTTACTAAATTTGTAATGTCCATGTTTAAGGGATGTGATAGTATAAAGAAAGAAGCATCTATAATAAGCACATTCATGTAGGCTTATTCATTATACAGTGAAGCTCTCACACCCATCCCCCTGAAGCTGGCTCCTAGATTAACATAAATTAAGAGGAAGGTTCTTTGGCCAGCATAATCTTAGATTCCATTTGCTGTATGATATACTCAGGCCATAGGAATCAAGCACAATTAGGGTTCAAATTTAAGAGGGAGGGAGGCTTTCATAAAGGTTTTACAAATTCCAAAAGTGTAATAAATTCCTAAGTGCTTTGTAATTTCTCAATCCATCTGGTTTCTGTTGTCATGCAATAAACGGGTAGTTCTTTTTTTAATTTTATTTATTTATTTATTTAGATTCATTGTATACAAATGGAGTACAGCTAGTTTTGAAAATGTTTCTTTAGGGCTCCTGACTGATCCTTTGAAAATCTAAGATGTACACTACCACTAGTAAGTTTAATTTTTTGCTCTGCAAATCCATCTGGGGTAGTAATATATACAGATGGACTTGCAGAGATCAGTTTGCCTATCAAGAGAATGGTTTTGTGAGAGAAGTGATAAATCTACAAAGAGCAAGGAAAATCCAGTACCCTGATCTTTTGTCATTCAAACCACATACCCTAAGGAACCTGGTTAGAGACTAGAAGGGAGTAGGACAGTGGCTTTACTTGAGATCCCAATTATAATTAATATCCGATCTCAAAATGATTAGTAAGATTTTACCTCCATAATCTGCTTCTGTTTTTTTGTTAGATCACTGCTCTCTTTTAAAAAAATATAGTGAACTCTTAAAAACTGCTATTAGGGTTTGATCTCGAACACCAGAAAAACAAATAAACAACAACAACAAAATCTCTGCCATTAGGAGATAGGCTTTTTATAATTTTTCTAGTATAGTGATAGAATATGTAGATCCATTCACGTTCTTTCTAATTGCATGTACTTGTAAGAGGACGCATCAGTGATAGAAATTTGACTCATAGGATAATATAATTTACATTTTAATGGTACTCTAAAACTTCTCTAGAGTTGGCATAAATTTCCAGTGTGTCCACATCCTTGTAGCATCTCTGTGGGGGTTGAGGAGGTGGTTGTATCTTGGGAAATTAAGTTTAAAGAGGTTGGATTTCACTTAGCATTCCTTATCTGGGCCTAGAACTCCAGTCTTGTAGCTCTGAATGTGCTCTTGGCCTTACCCTTCCAAAGCTTACTCTGTGGAAGGAACAAATTCAGGATTTCATTCTCATCAACTGAGCTAGCTGATCTGCTTAGCCATAGCAGGCGAAGAAGGGGAAAAGTAACTCATTCGTCTTTCTGTATCCTAAAACAACTGACGTCATATTTTGTAATTATTTCCATGTTATAGAGAAATTCTGGTAGGAATATTTGTTACCAGATGTTTTACTGACAGTGGTGTTGGAAACTAGGTAGCTTTTTAATTTTGAGGCTCCAGTTTCAATTTAAGAATGCCATCTTGTGGTGGTAGATAGAGTTGACTCACTTTTAGGCTGTGGCTTTGCTTGTATTTAAGAAAGTTCCATCATGGAAGTGTGTAATCAGAAGCAGGACTGTAATGTGATTTTTGAGTTTTCACCTCTTCGGATTAAAAAACCAACTGTTTTTAAACACAGAGACATCACCGTTTTTGTTTAATTCTAACACTCATTTTTATGCTGTTTTTTATAAGTTGTGATCCAATGGTAGATTATGAAATCACTTCAGTGGTTGAAACTTCTCTGAGTTTATGGCTCAAAGATTCTTATCTTTAATCTTTTTTTTCAAACTATGGATCATAATTTGTTAATGGATTATGAAATTGAGTTAGTACCTTACCACCATCATTTAAAAAAATTAAAAAGAAAATATAATAGTAGTTTTTATGAAGAAATTCTGTCAAGTAAACTTTTGTTTTATATATATTTGCCTGTATGTGAGTATTCTGGGTCACAATTTTTAGTATATATTACTTTGGATTGCTGCCAAGCATTTGAAAGCCACTAATTATTGTAATAGCCCCATCTACTGGTACTAAAAGATATTGTCACTGAAGAATTTTAGGTGGTGGTTTATGGTTTATGCTTTGTGCGTTTGTGATTTGAAGAGTAAATATATATTTTCCTGAATAATATATTATGTTCTTTCCTGAATAATATTTGTCATTAACACATGTCTAGATTCTTTCTGATCAATACCAGATGCAGGATGTATTGGAGAAATCTGACCATTTGTTGGCTGCAGCAAAAGATCTATTTGTTGATGTTCCTCGTAGACGCACAGGTATGTATTCAATTTTTAAAAAAGCTTCTTTTTCTTGTTAACTTTAGCACATAAGTGAATGTTTAGAAAGAATTTAAATTCCTTTCTCAGGCATTATACTGTTTGTGTTACAAATATTCAATGTGGACAATGTACAAGGTTGTTAGGGTCAAACTTTATATAATTTTTTTGCTTTTACTAAGAATATGAACTTACAAGTTATTCAGCAATGGAAAAATAAATTGTTATATATTAAAATATAGTGTAATACACAGGTTTCATAATTTAAAATGAGAGTTTTCAGCTTATTAATATGTTACATATAATTTAAATGCTTGTATTTATATATAATTTGCATAAAACAATTTGAAATCTAAAGCAAATTCATTTTCTTGCTAAAAGAAACTGCTTCTTGTCAGGTACACAGCATGATTAATTTTAACATGAATATAACCAATTTTTTATCTTAATCTCTCCAGAACAGGTGAGTAGCTTTTAGTATAAAGTTTAACTCCTGTTTGGCCATTTATTAGTGTGACTCTGGGCTAGTTGCTTAACATCTCTTTGAGTTTTAGTTTACTGATCTGTAAAATAGTAATAGTACCTACTTCATAGTTTTGTGAAGGTCAAAATGAGTTAATATACATAGAAGCATTTAGAATAGAGGCTGGCATATAGTAAGAACTATATAAGCGTAAGTTGCTATTGTTATTTTAGATTTCCATATGACCATGCATATATCTGGCAAGGTAGAACTTAAGAAACAAAATCATCATGACTTATTTTCTTTCTGCAGGGTTTCCAAATATAACAATGGCTCCTGATTCCTCTCAGAGTCCCATCATGGTAAATCAAGATCCTATTGCCCTGTCCATCCTTAATGAGTCTGTCATAGACTCTCAGGTAATGTGCTCTACTCATGACTATAATGCTCATGCTGAAATGAAGTTTAAGTTGATGTGGGCATTTTGGTAAACATATTAAAAGCTTAAATATTAATAGCTGCTAGTTGCAGTTGCTAGATTTGCTCTTATTCAAGCAAATTGCATTTTATATGAGTTGTATTTGCCTAAATAAGATTGGAGACTGGATAGTAATAGCCAGCATTTATTGAGTACTTACATGAGATGTAGGTACTGTTGTTACTCCCATTTAACAGAAAAAGAGACTGAGGTTTGGAAAAACTAGGTGAGTTGTTCAAGATCATGTGGTTTGCATCAGAGACCAAGTTCTAATTTAGGTCCTGTGGCTCCATAAGACTGTCAGCATCTCTAAGATATCTGATTAGTTCAGAGTGCTTTTTGTTTGTTTTTATTTTATTGAAATAAAATATACCTGATAGGGCTGGGGATATAGCTAAGTTGGCAAAGGCTCTGGGTTCAATCCCCAGCACTGCAAAAAAACAAAACAAAACAAAAAAACACAACAATGTGTATATATATATATATATATATGTATATACATATATATATATATATATATACACACACATACATATACACACCTGATATTGTTGTGTGGATCATCTTGAGATAGATTACATAAATTACTTAGCATAATACCAGGAACATAGTGCTTCATTAAATGGCAATTACTTTTAATGTATAAATATGTTTAAAAGGTATCTGCTCAGGAAACTTGGAATTTATGGGGAAATAATACTACATGGGGAGATGATACTACATTAGTAAAATATTAATTAGCCAAAATCTAACAAACTTCTGGTCAAAATGTTAAGAATTTTGAGATAGTACATTTCCCAAAAGCTCATGAAAAACTTAATACTAAAAGCGGCTTTTTAAGATTGGCTGTGACTTTCCTAGTCACCTGTTTATCCTAAACTATACCTTCCATGAAAAAAATGGGAGAATCTTTAGTTGGAGGAACGATTCTAGGGAATTGTAGGTCCAGAATCATAAAAGACAAGTTAATTATATTGTTTTCTGCTTAAAGGCAATTGAGTAAAATGTTAAACATATTTAAAGTAGCCAAATCTATTAGCTATGTCCCTAAGTAAAAAGCATTTATGTTTTTTTCACTTATTGAAAAATTAACTGAGATATTCAGAAATTTAATCATCTTAGACTGTCATACTATTGGATTATGTTTGATGGAAGCTTTTTTTTCATTTACTTTAATAAATTGCATAATGTGTAGTGTTCTATTTATTTGGCAATCATACTTTCAGTCATTTGGAGCTGGGAAACAAGTGTGCAATATATCCCAGAAACACAGAATAAAGCAGTTAGATTTTATTCTGTTAAAGAGAAGGGTTCATCCTCACACCTGAGACAGTTAGTAATTTTAAAATAATGTTCCTAATATAACTAGTTTTCCTAGCTGGCTTAATTTCTTTCTCAATTTATAACTGATAACAGATTAAAAACAGTGAGGTAAGCTTCTCAAAATAAACCAGAGATAGCAGAGAAAAATATCAGTGAGGGAGGAGAAAGAAGACTCTTTTACAGGTAAGGAGAGAACCACTGTACATCAGAAAAGAAATTGATGTTGCTATAGATAACCTGGAGCCACCAAGAAAAGATGGCATTTGTAACTGCATTACTTAAATTTTCTGGATCTTACTATCTAGAACAGGAATGAGTGAGACTAAGTTTATTTACTTATTCATCATGTGGTATATTAGGCCCTGCACTAGAGACTGGAATACATGAATGAATAAGACATGTCTTCATCATTGAGATGGGGAAGTGGCAAGATCTGAGGTTAGAGAGATAGGCAGGAGCTAGGTCCTGAAGGGCTAAGGACCTGAAAATTAAGAATTAGAACCTCTAAAAGGAGTTTAAGAAGCATGAAGTCACTATGAGATTGACTGTGGTGTGGAAGATGAAGTGGAGAGAGGCTAAGACGAGAGAGGGTGTCTGTCTTAGCCTATTTTTACCACAGACTGGGTTAGTTATAAAAAAAGAAAGTGGTTTATTTTGGCTCATGGTTCTTGCCCAAGGTTGAGGGTTCTGATCTATTGATGACCTTCTTGCTTGCAGAGACTTGATGTGACATAGGGCATCACATGGTGAGAGAGAGAGAACAAGAGAGACCTAGGCAAGCTGGCTTTTAATAACAACCACTTTTGAGATAATCCATTAGCCTATTAATCCATTAACAGCATGAGTGAATTAATCTACCCACGAAGGCAGGATTGTTGGTACCTTATGAGGGTCCTGCCTGTATTTATCTCTTAATAGCTCATTATTGGGATTTAAATTTCAATTTGAGTTTCAGAAGGCACAAATCATATTTAAACCATAGCAGCTTTAGTTTGGAATTGTGTTGTGAAATAGTAAGGACCTGGCCCAAATTAGTGCCAGTAGGAAGTAAAGTAAAGGACTTGAGAGAGGTTAAAATGAAGTAGAGTTGATAGGATTGGGTGACTGATTAGTTGTGATGGATGAGAAAGAAGGATAATTTCTTGTTTGCTGGCTTGGGCATCTGAGTAGATGGTGGCAGTGTTCATGGTCTTAGGTAGTATTGGCAGAACAAGGTTTCTGTAAGAATGCTGGGAAAGACTTAGGAAGATGTTCAATTTTGGACGTACAGAGTAGGAATATCTTTTAGGCAGTTGAATATAAATGTCTAGGGCTTAAGAGAGTTCAGAGTGGAGAAAGAGATCGGAAGTTAACAGCATTTGACTTGTAATTGCAACTTTGGACTTAGATTAAATCATTGAGAAAGTAAATCAGATGAGTGGAGAAAAGGTTCAAAGGTTCAAGTTCCATTAGATAGAAGAGTAGAAAAAGTAAACCAATAAAGTAGATTTGGAAGGAACAGACAGAGGATAAAAAGAAAATTTCAAATAATTACAGTATCATGGAAGTTAAAGAAAGAGTATATCAAGAAAATTTTAAAAGAAAGAAATGAATCATCATCAGAATCTAAAGTGTCAGAGAATTAAGGGATAACAAAGGCAAATATTCATCTGTTTTAGGACTGAGTTTGTAGTGAGTAGTTTGGAATGGTAGGGCAGAGACAAAATTGTAAGTGTGTAGATGGTGATTGAGAAATGGGAACAATTCTTTAAAGAGTTTGGTGGTGAAAGAGAAAAGATAGGGTGGGTGTGAGGTCAGAGTAAGATGGGAGAGGCTTGCTCATATTTAAATCTTGATAAGCTTAAGCCAGCAGGGAGATTAAAGATGCTGGAGAGAGAAAAGACTTTGATGGAGTGGAAGCAGATATGAGGGGTTGGGTTCCAGAATGCACATGGAGGGATTAACCTTAGGAAGTCTCTGTTAGAAAAGGATGAGAGTGTATATAATCAACTTGTGTTGTTATTTTTATTGTTGTTTTGAGATAGCCTCTTAATGAAATAGATGATGAAGGAGAAGAAGGAACTGTTCATAGTCAGTCAGAAGAAAGTGAGATTGAATTGGATAACTCTTTGAACTCTCAGTCTAATACAAACACAGACAGGTATGTAAATATGGCATAAATATCCACAGCTTTTGCTTTTTTCCCAAGCTGATTTCAAAGGTTTGTTTATTATGTCATTTTTATATTAACAAAGGGCATATTTTTATTAAAAGTTTTTGTATTTTGATTTAATTTCTAAAAAGTTGTAAGAATAGTAGGAAAAGCTCTGATAGATACCCAGGTTCACCAGTCATTAACATTCCCCATTTTTGTTTTATCATTTTTTTCTCTCTTCCTGTGTATTTATACACATACACACACATACATGCATATACACACATACGCATCTTTTTATTTATTTTTTCTTTGTAGTTGTAGATGGACAGCATGCCTTTATTTTATTTGTTTATTTTTATATGGTGCTAAGGATAGAACCCAGTTCTTCACATGTGCTAGGCAAGTGCTCTACCAGTGAGCTACAGCCTCAGCCCCCACATACACATTTTTTGAGAATCGTTTGGGGAGTAAGCTGCATACTACATGTTCCTTTATCTCCAAATACTTCAGTGTGTACTTTCTAACAGCAAGAATATTCATTTACAGAACCACGATACAATTACCACCATCAGGAAACGAAATTCATACCATACTAGTGTCAAGTTCACAAATTTTATTTAGATTTCTCTAATTGACCCATTCATATATTTTTTTAAATTTAATTTTGATGCATTGAACACAAATGGAGTACAGCTATTGTTTCTCTGGTTGTACACAAAGTAGAGTCACACCATCTATGCATTCATACATGTACACAGGGCAATGATGTCTGTTATTATTGCCCCCCTACCCCGACCCCACCCCTCCCCTCCCTTCCTTCCTCCATTCTTGCCACCCCTCCACTCTGCATTATGCACCATCATTCACTTATCAGAGAAGACCATTCGGCCCTTGGATTTTTGGGATTGGCTAATCTCACTTAGCATAACAGTCTCCAACATCATCCATTTACCTACAAATGCCATAATTTTATTCTTTATTGCTGAGTAATATTCCATTGTGTATATATACCACAGTTTCTTTATCCATTCATCTATTGAAGGGCATCTAGGTTGGTTCCACAATCTAGCTATTGTGAATTGGGCAGCTATGAACATTGATGTGGCTGCATCACTGTAGTAATCTGATTTTAAGTCCTTTGGGTATAGGCCAAGGAGTGGGATAGCAGGGTCAAATGGTGGATCCATTCCAAGTTTTCTAAGGAATCTCCACACTGCTTTCCAGAGTGGCTGCACCAACTTGCAATCCCACCAGCAATGTATGAGTGTACCCTTTTCTTCACATCCTCACCAACACCTGTTGTTGCCTGTATTCTTATTAATAAAAGACATTCTAATTGGGGTAAGATGAAATCTTAAGGTAGTTTTGATTTGCATTTCTCTTATAACTAGAGATGTTGAACATTTTTTCATAAATCTGTTGATTGCTTGAAGAACTTCCTCTGTAAAGTGCCTGTTCATTTCTTTGGCCCATTTATTGATTGGGTTATTAGTGTTCTTGGTGTAAAGATTTTTGAGTACTTTGTAGATTCTGGAGATTAGTGCTCTATCTGAAGTGTGTGTGGCAAAGATTTTCTTCCACTCTGAAGGCTCTCTCTTCACATTCCTGATTGTTTCCTTTGCTGAGAAAATGCTTTTTAGTTTGACTCTATCCCAATCATTGATTCCTGCTTTTATTTCTTGCACTTCGGGAGTCATGTTAAGGAAATCTGGTCCTAGGCCATCGTGATGAAAATTTGGACCTATTTTCTCTTCTATTAGGTGCAGGGTCTCTGGTCTAATTCCTAGGTCCTTGATCCATTTTGAGTTGAGTTTCGTATAGGGTGAGAGATATGGGTTTAGTTTCATTTCGCTGCATATGGATTTCCAGTTTTCCCAGCACGATTTGTTGAAGGAAGCTATCTTTTCTCCATTGTATGTTTTTGGCTACTTTGTCAAGTATGAGATACCTGTATTTATGTGGGTTTGTTTCTGTGTCCTCTATTCTGTACCATTGATCTACCTGTCTATTTTGGTGCCAATACCAAGCTGTTTTTGTTACTGTTGCCCTGTAGTATATTTGAAGGTCTGGTATTGTGATATCCCCTGGTTCGCTCTTCTTGCTAAGAATTGTTTTGGCTATTCTGGGTCTCTTATTCCTCCAAATGAATTTCATGATTGCTTGCTCTAATTCTATGAGGTCCGTCATTGGGATTTTAATTGGAATTGCATTGAATTTGTATAGCGCTTTTGGTAGTATGGCCATTTTGACTAAATTAATTCTGCCTATCCAAGAACATGGGAGATCTTTCCATCTTCTCAGACTTTCTTTAATTTTATTCTTTAGTGTTCTGTAGTTCTCATTGTAGAGGTCGTTCACCTCTTTTGTTAGATTGATTCCCAAGTATTTTATTTTTTTAGAGGCTATTGTGAATGGTATAGTTTTCCTAATTTCTCTCTCAGAGGATGCATCACTTACAAATAAAAATGCATTAGATTTATGAGCATTAATTTTTTATCTTGCTACTCTACTAAATTCGTTTATGAGTTCCAGAAGTTTTCTGGTGGAATTTTTAGGGTCTTCTAAATACAGAATCATGTCGTCAGCAAATTGGGATAGTTTGATCTCTTCTTTTCCTATACGTACTCCTCTAATTTCTTTGGTCTGTCTAATTGCTCTGGCTAGAGTTTCAAGGACAATGTTGAGCAGAAGTGGAGAAAGAGGGCATCCCTGCCTTGTTCCAGTTCTCAGGGGGAATGCTTTCAATTTTTCTCCATTTAGAATGATGTTAGCTGTGGGCTTAGCATAGATGGCCTTTACAATGTTAAGGAACGTTCCTACTATCCCTAATTTTTCTAGTGTTTTGAGCATGAAGGGGTGCTGTATTTTATCAAATGCTTTCTCTGCATCTATTGAAATAATCTTGTGGTTCTTGACTTTAAGTCTGTTGGTGTGGTGAATTACATTTATTGATTTCCGGATGTCGAACCAACCTTGCATCCCCAGGATGAAACCTACTTGATCATGGTGCACTATCTTTTTAATATGCTTTTGTATGCGATTTGGTAAAATTTTGTTAAGAATTTTTGCATCTATGTTCATTAGGGATATTGGTCTGAAATTTTCTTTCCTCGATGTGTCCTTCTCTGGTTTTGGTATCAGGGTGATATTAGCTTCATAGAATGAGTTTGGAAGGGTTCCCTCCTCCTCTATTTCATGAAATACTTTGAGGAGTATTGGAATGAGCTCTTCTTTGAAGGTCTTGTAGAACTCGGCTATGAATCCATCTGGTCCCGGACTTTTCTTTGTTGGTAGGCTTTTGATGACTTTTTCTATTTCCTTGCTTGAAATTGATCTATTTAAGTTGTGTATGTCCTTCAGATTCAGTTTGGGTGACTCATATGCCTCTAGGAACCTGTTGATGTCTTCCAGGTTTTCTATTTTGTTGGAGTATAGATTTTCAAAATAGCTTCTAATTATGTTTTGTATTTCAATTGTGTCTGTTGTAATATTTCCATTTCCATCACGAATTTTAGTAATTTGGATTTTCTCTCTCCTTCTCTTTGTTACTGTGGCTAAGGGTATATTAATTTTGTTTATTTTTTCAAAGAACCAACTTTTTGTTTTGTCAATTTTTTGAATTGTTTCTTTTGTTTCAATTTCATTGATTTCAGCTCTGATTTTGATTATTTCCTGTCTTCTACTACTTTTGGTGATGATCTGTTCCTCTTTTTCTAGGGCTTTGAGCTGTCATGTGAGGTCATTGATTTGTTGACTTTTCATTCCTTTATTGAATGCACTCCATGCAGTGAATTTTCCTCTTAGCACTGCTTTCATAGTATCCCAGAGATTCTGATATGTTGTATCTTTGTTCTCATTGACCTCTAAGAATTTTTTTATTTCCCCCCTAATGTCTTCTGTTATCCATGCATCATTCAATAGCATATTATTTAATCTCCAGGTGTTGGAGTAGTTTCTGTTTTTAACTTTATCGTTGATTTCTAATTTTATTCCATTATGATCTGATAGAATATAAGGTAGTATCTCTATGTTTTTGTATTTGCTAAGGGTAGCTTTGTGGCATAACATATGGTCTATTTTAGAAAAGGATCCATGAGCTGCTGAGAACGAAGTGTCTTCGCTTTTTGAAGGATGGAATATTCTATATATGTCTGTTAAGTCTAAATCAGCGATTGTGTCATTGAGTTCTATGGTTTCTTTGTTCAATTTTTGCTTCAAGATCTGTCCAATGGTGAGAGAGGAGTGTTAAAGTCCCCCAGTATTATTGTGTTTTGGTCTATTTGGTTCCTGGAATCGAGAAGGATCTGATTGATGTACATGGATGTGCCATCGTTTAGTGCATAAATATTTATGATTGTTATGTCTTGGTGATTTATGCTTCCTAAGTAGTATGAAATGTCCTTCTTTATCCCTTCTGACTAACTTTGACTTTATCTGAAATGAGGATGGAAACTCCTGCTTTTTTTGTAAGTCCATGTGCATGGTATGTTTTTTCCCAACCTTTCACCTTTAGTCTGTGGGCATGTTTTTCTATGAGATGCGTCTCTTGAAGGCAACATATTGTTGGGTCTTTCTTTTTAATCCAATC
Source organism: Glaucomys volans (assembly GCA_020662805.1). Taxonomy (NCBI): domain Eukaryota; kingdom Metazoa; phylum Chordata; class Mammalia; order Rodentia; family Sciuridae; genus Glaucomys; species Glaucomys volans. The sequence continues at coordinate 358,551 of JAJEJO010005717.1, forward strand.
TGCCAGTCTATGTCTTTTGATTGATGAGTTTAGGCCATTTACATTTAGGGTTATTATTGAGATATGACTTGCATTCCTGGTCATTTTGACTTATTTTTGGATTTTAATCTTACTTGGTTTTTCCTTTAATTGGCTGTTCCTTTAGGGTAGTTCCTCCTTTTGCTGACTTACATTGTTGTTTCTCAGATCTTCCTCTTGGAATATTTTGCTGAGGATTTTCTGTAGGGTAGGCTTTCTATTTGTGAATTCTTTTAGCTTGTGTTTATCATGGAAGGATTTTATTTCATCTTCAAATCCGAAGGTAAGTTTTGCTGGGTATAAGATTCTTGGTTGGCATCCATTTTCTTTCAATGCTTGGAATATGTTGTTCCAGGCCCTTCTTGCTTTTCAGGTCTGGGCTGAGAAATCTGCTGATATTCGTATTGGTTTCCCCCTATATGTAATCTGATGTTTCTCTCTTGCAGCCTTTAAAATTTTATCTTTGCTTTGTATGTTAGGTATTTTCATTACAATGTGCCTGGGTGTGGATCTGTTGTGATTTTGTGCATTTGGTGTCCTATAAGCCTCTTGAATTTGATTTTCCATTTCATTCATCAGATTTGGGAAATTTTCTGATATTATTTCATTGATCAGATTATTCATTCCTTTGGTTTATGTCTCTGTGTCTTCCTCAATCCCAATAACTCTTAAGTTTGGTCTTTTTATGATGTCCCATAACTCTTGGAGGTTCTGTTCATGATTTCTTACCATCCTCTCTGTCTGGTTGAGTTTGTTTTCAAGATTGAATATTTTGTCTTCATTGTCTGAGGTTCTGTCTTCCAAGTGATTTAGTCTGTTGGTTAAGCTTTCTGTTGAGTTTTTAATTTTGTTTATTGTAACCTTCATTTCAAGGATTTCTGTTTTTTTTTTTTTTTTCAGAATCTCTATCTCTTTATTGAAATGATCTTTTACTTCCTGTAGTTGCTCTTTTAGCACTGCCTGCATTTGCTCTCTTGACTCCTTGTTCACTTCTCGGATCATTTTAATCATGTACAACTATTTCTTTTTTTTTTTTTTTTTTTTTCTTTTTTTTTCCTTATTGATTCATTGAACACAAATGGAGTACAGCTATTGTTTCACTGGTTGATGTACAACTATTTCTGACAATGCTTCTGCCATGTTGTCATTGGGTACTTTTGGTATAGTATCTGGGTTTGTTTGGGACATTTTCTTCCCATGTTTTCTCATGTTGCTAGTGTACCTTCCCCTCTAGTAGTGCGAATCCTAGGTATTTCAGTTTCCCCTTAAAGACTTATAGGGGTCCTACCTATTTTCAATACCTCCCCTTGAATTGAGAGATCAATATTGGCAGCACACCATATAAACAATATGTGTCCTTAATATAAATAGTCCCTATTAAGATATTAACAGTGTTGTCTTCATAAACAGAGATGAGTTCAAATTATTATCTATAGCATAACCAGTAAGTTTGAAATAAGGACTGCAAATCCTAATGTTGGACAGGGAGAATAAGGAGGGGTATTGGACAAAACACTAATGAGATAAGAAGTGAGTCTATAGATATACTATGTCTTATGAATAGTGGAAGTGGAATTAAAAGAAATAGGTTGTTAGTGTGAGGAGAAAGAGATTCTCCAAGGAAATGGATATATAAGAGGGAGATAGAGTGATAAGCATAATAATAAAAGAAGGTAGGAATATAGTGGATATATTAGGAATAATCGTAGTATTACAATTAATTTAGAAAACGTTTTGCGATAAAAATATACTATACAGTTCATACCTCTTATTTTTCAATGACCTGATGTTTGAGAGGTGCTTGATCAAGCGGTGACCCAAGAAGGGGTGCTTCTGAATCCAGGTTGGGAATGATCAATGCCTCTGGGTAGAGGCAGCCTGGTGTTGATAGACGATCAGATGAAGCACAGGTGCTAGACACCAGGCCAGGGTGTGGGCCTGGGCACTAGACCTAGCTGGGGTGGGGGTGCAGAACTGTGTTCCGTGATGGAGACACTAGGCTTGATAGTCCAGGCAGGCCTGAACTCCGTGCTGCAGGCTCAGGCAGTGGCAGGTGATTGCTTTCTCCTGGGGACACTGTAGGATGACACCAAAGGGCCTGAGATCCCCGCTGGAGCTGGGGATTCTAGCCACCCCAGGCCACAGCTCTCCAGGAGCCGCAGCAAAGTGGCGCCGGAAGGCTGGAGCTCCGCTCTGAGGGTTTAGGCAGCCGCAGGTTTGGTCACTCTCTGCTGGGGAAGCTGTAGGATGGCACCGACCGGCTCAAGATCCCTGCTGGAGCTGGGGATTCCAGCCGCCCCGGGCGGGAGCTCTCCAGGAGCCGCCATATAATGGCACTGGAAGACCAGCGCTCCACTCTGAGGACTCAATCAGGCAGCTGCAGATAGTTCAGCTTTTTTTTTTATTATGGATTTTATGGATTTCCAGTTTTGCCAGCACCATTTGTTGAAAAGGCTACTATCTTTTCTCCCATTGTATGTTTTTGGCACCTTTGTCTAGTATGCAATAACTGTACTTACGTGGGTTTGTCTGTGTCTGCTATTCTGTACCATTGGTCTACCTGCCTATTTTGGTGCCAACACCATGCCGTGTTTGTTACTGTTACTCTACAGTAGAGTTTAAGGTCTGGTACTGTGATACCTTCTGCATCACTCTTCCTGACCAGGATTGCTTTGGCTATTCTGGATCTTCTGTTCTTCCAGATGAATTTCATGATTGCTATCTCTATTTCTATGAGGAATGTCTTTGGAATTTTAATTGGAATTGCATTAAATCTGTATAGTGCCTTTGGAAGTATGGCCATTTTGATAATATTAATTCTGCCTATCCGAGAACATGGGAGATCTTTCCATCTTCTAAGGTCTTCTTCAGTTTCTTTCTTTAATGTTCTGTAGTTTTCATTGTAGAGGTCTTTTACCTCTTTTTTTAGATTGATTTCCAAGTATTTTATTTTTTTTTGATGCTATTGTGAATGGAGTTTTTTCCCTAATTTCTCTTTCAGAGGATTTATCGCTTATGAATAGAAATGCATTAGATTTATGTGTTTTTATTTTATATCCTGCTATTTTGTTGAATTCATTTATTAGGTCTAGAAGTTTTCTGGTGGAGTTTTTTGGATCCTCTAAATATAGAATCATGTCAGCAGCAAATCACTATTTGATTGAGTCCTTCTTTTCCAATTTGTATCCCTTTAGTTTCTTTGGTCTGTCTAATTGCTCTGGCTAGTATTTCAAGCACAATATTGAATAAAAGCGGTGACAGTGGGCATCCCTGTCTTGTTCCAGTTTTTAAAGGGAATGCTTTCAGTTTTTCTCCATTAAGGAATGATGTTGGCAGTGGGCTTAGCATAAATAGCCTTTGCAATGTTGAGGTATGTTCCTACCATCCCTATTTTTTCTAGTGTTTGAGCATGAAGGGGTGTTGTATTTTGTCAAATGCTTTTTCAGCATCTGTCAAAATGGAAATAATCATGATTCAAAACCTTAAGTCTATTGATGTGATGCATTACATTGATTGATTTCTGAATGTTGAACCAACCACCTTGCATCCCCAGGATGAACCCCACTTGATTATGGTGCACTATCTTCTTATTTATATGCAATTTGCCAGAATTTTGTTAAGGATTTTTGCGTCTATGTTCATCAGAGATTTTGGTCTAAAGTTTTCTTTCCTTGATGCGTCTTTGCCTGGTTTTGGTATTAGAATGATACTAGCTTCATAGAATGAGTTTGAAAGCTTTCCTTCCTTTTCTGTTTCATGGAATATTTTGAGGAGTATTGGTAGAAGTTCTCTTCTTTGAAGGTTTTGTAGAACTCAACTGAGAATCTGTCTGGTCCCGGGCTTTTCTTGGTTCGTAGACTTTTGATGGCTTCTATTTCATTGCTTGAAATTGATCTGTTAAAATTGTGTCTGTTCTCCTGGTTCAGTTTGGGAGGATCATATATCTAGAAATTTGTTGATGTCTTTGATATTTTCTATTTTGTTGGAGTATAGATTTTCAAAATAGCTTCTAGTTATGTCATGTATTTCAATAGTGTCTATCATGATATTTCCTTTTTCATCACAGATTTTAGTAATTTGAGTTTTCTCTCTCCTTCTCTTTGTTAGTGTGGCTAAGGGTTTATCTATTTTGTTTACTTTTTCAAAGAACTAACTTTATGTTTTGTCAAGTTTTTGAATTGTTTCTTTTGTTTCAATTTCATTGATTTCAGCTCTGATTTTAATTATTCCTGTCTTCTTCTGCTTTTGGTGTTGTTCTGCTCTTCTTTTTCTAGGGCTTTGAGATCTAATGTTAGGTCATTTAGTTGTTGACTTTTTATTCTTTTCTTCAATGTGCTCTATGCAATGAATTTTCCTTATAGTACTGCTTTCATAGTGTCCCAGAGATTTTGATAAGTTGTGTTGTCATTCTCATTTACTTCTAAGAATTTTTTTATCTCCTCCCCTATGTTTTGTGGCATCCATGCTTCATTCAGTAACATATTATTTAGTCTCCCGATGTTGGAGTAGTTTCTTTTTTTAATTTTATTGTTGATTTCTAATTTCATTCCATTATGATCTGATAGAATACAAGGTAGTATCTTTTTTTGTATTTACTAAGGGCTGCTTTGTGGCATAACATATGGTCTGTTTCAGAGAAGGAACCATGTGCTGCTGAGAAGAAAGTGTATTCTCTTGTTGATGGATGGAATATTCTATATATGTCTGTTAAGTCTAAGTTATTGATTGTGTTATTTAGTTCTATAGTTTCTTTGTATAGTTTTTGTTTGGAAGATCTATCCAGTTTTGACAGTGGTATGTTAAAGTCACCCAGAATTATTATGTTGTGGTCTATCTGATTCCTGGGATTGAGAAGGATTTGTTTGATGTACATGGATGCACCATTGTTTGGGGCATAAGTATTTACAATCATTATGCCTTCCTGATTTATGGTTCCCTTAAGCAATATGAAATGTCCTTCTTTATCCCTTCTGACTAATTTTGGTGTGAAGTCCACTTTATCTGATATAAGGATGGAAACCCCCACTTTTTTACTGAGTCCGTGTATGTGGTATGTTTTTTCCCATCCTTTCACCTTTAGTCTGTGAGTATCTTTTTCTATTAGATGAGTCTCGAAGGCAGCATATTGTTGGGTCTTTCTTTTTAATCTAATTTGCCAATCTGTCTTTTGATTGATGAATTTAGGCCATTAACATTTAGGGTTATTATTGAGATATGACTTGTATTCCCAGTCATTTTGGCTTATTTTTGGTTTTTAATTTGACTTGATTTCTCATTTGATTTGCTTTTCCTTTAGGGTAGTTCCTCCCTTTGCTGACCTACATTGTTATTTTGCATTTCCTCCTCATGCAATATTTTGCTGAGAATGTTCTTAGTGTAGGCGTTCTATTTGTAAATTCCTTTAACTTTTGTTTATCGTGGAGAGATTTTATTTTGTCTTCAAATCTGAAGGTTAGTTTTGCTGGGTATAAGATTCCTGGTTGGCAACCATGCTCTTTCAGAGTTTGAAATATGTTGTTCCAGGCCCTTGTAGCTTTTAGGGTCTGGACTAAGAAATCTGCTGATATCCATATTGGTTTCTCCCTCTATGTAATCTGATACTTTTCTCTTGCAGCCTTTAAAATTCTATCTTTATTTTGAATGTTAGGCATTTTCATTATAATGTGCCTTGGTATGGATCTGTTGTAATTTTGTGCCTTTCTGTTTTGTAAGCCTCTTGTAGTTGATTTTCCATTTCATTCTTCTGGTTTGGAGAATTTTCTGATATTTCATTGAATAGGTTGTTCATTCCTTTGGTTTGTTTCTCTGTGCCTTCCTCAATCCCAGTAATTCTTAAGTTTGGTCTTTTCATGATATCCCATAGTTCTTGGAGTTTCTGTTCATGATTTCTTACCATCTTTTCTGTGTGGTCAACTTTATTTTCAAGATTCAATGTTTTGTCTTCATTGTCTGAGGTTCCAAGTGATCTAGCCTGTTGGTGATGCTTTCCATTGAGGATTTTTTTTTTTTTTTTTTTATTGTTAAAGAAATACTTTTTTTTAAAATTTTTTTAAATTTTTTTTAATCCATTGAGTTTTGTATTTGGTTTATTGTTTCCTTCATTTCAAGGATTCCCGTTTGTTTTTTTTTTTTCAGAATCTCTATCTCTTTGTTGAAATGATATTTTGTTTCCTGCAGTTGCTTTTTCAACAATTTATTGGAGTGATTATTCATTGCCTGCATATGCTCTTATCTCATCCTTTGCTTTGTGAATCATTTTAATTATGTATATTTTGAACTCGTTTTCTGACGTTTCTTCTACCATGCTGTCATTGGATTCTGTTAATATAGAATCTTGGTTTGTTTGGAACACTTTCTTCCCTTGTTTTTTCATGTTGTTCACATGTCTTCCCCTCTAGCAGTGCAGATCTGGGGTATTGCAGTTTCCCCCCCTATAGTCTTACAGTGACCCTGCAGGTTTCCAAAACCTCTTCTTCAAGGGGGAGATCAATATTAGCAGCACCCAGTACAGACAATGTGCAGCCCTAAACCAAATAGCCCCTATGAAAATGTTAACAATATTGTCCTAATAAACAGAGAAGATGAGTTCAATTATTATCTACGGTATAATCAATAGATTTGCAATGAGGTCTGCAGTTTCTAATGGTGGATAAAGAGGATGGAAGGGGTGTAGGATGTAACTGTTAGTGGGATAAGAAAAGAGTATATAGAAGTACTAGGTCATAGGAAGTGTGAAAGTGGAATCAAAAGAAGTTGGTTGTTAGCCTGAGAAAAGGAAGAAGGAGACTCTGAGGAAACAGGTAAACAATAGGAAAATAGAGCAAGAAATATAAAGACATAAAACCTTAAAAATTCTCAAAAATGAGGAAAAAAATCTACACTGTAACAGTCATGTACTAGTCAAACCTCCCAGTCTTCAGTAGCCTGATGCAAGAGAGGTACCTGACAATGAGCTTCCAGTCTCCAGTAGGTGTCTCAGAATGGGTTTGGCCCCACCTATGTGAGCTTCTGCTTCCAGGATAATCCAAGATGGCTGAACTGGCTTCCAAACCTGTTGGCAAATAGGAAGCTACTGTGTGGGGTGTAGGCATCGACTCTGCCTGGGGTGTGGTCTGTTGGGCTAGGGGTCCTGACAGCAGGGTGTTGTCAGTTGGACTGGGGGTCCTGGAGGTGGGCGTAGTTGGTCGGGCTGAAAGCTCTTGGAGGTGTAGGGTGGTCAGTTGGGCTGGGGGTCCTGCAGGTCCTGGCTGTTGTCCCAAAATGGCAGCAGCCATGTGTAACCAAACCTGCAGGTACTGTGACAGTAGACTTCCAGGCAACAGCAGGCAGCTGGCAATCCCCTGGCAGTCTGCGGGTGGTCTGCAGGCTATATCGGTGGATGATCGGCAGGTGGACCTTGGGCAGTGGGTGATGGGTAGGTGAAAGGCAGGTGATGGGCAGGCAAGAAGCAGGCAAACGGGCAAATGGTGGATGATAGGCAGCAGTCAGTGTGCATTCTGCACTCTAAAAGTAGTTGAAAAAAAAATCAAAAACAAAAACTGGGCTGGGAATATAGCTCAGTTGGTAGAGTACTTGCCTCACAAGCACAAGGCCCTGGGTTCTAATCCCCAGCACCACAAAACAAAACAAAAACAAAATCAAAAAGTAGTTTATATGCTGGCAGACTGCAGTTGATCAAGGTGGACAAATGGGGTAAGCAACAGGGGATAGATGAACAGCACAGACTGCCTCCCAGAGGAACAGATTGCCCTCTGCTTAAACCTGAGTTAAGGAGTGACAAGGAACATAGCTTCCCTTTAATCCGCCAACTTGGATCTCATTCCTTGTGAAGGGTTTTAATGTCTGTATTTTATCTCAGTATTCTTTACTTTATTGAATCTTGGTTGAATTAGTTTTAGCATTGATTTTCTAGGGTTATCTATGTTTACTATCTTGTCATCTGCAAATCAGGAGCTTTTACTTTTTTTCTTAGATTATAATTCTAAATAGTTTCTTTTGTGTATTAGTTATAGGAGAATATTAAATAATCGTGGATATAGTTACATCCTTACTGTTACTGATCTTATGAAAATGTTTGTTGTTTCTTCTTAAGGTGCTAGCTTCCTTTAAAAGGCTAGCTTGCCTTTAAAAAAAATGCTAGCAAATGTCTATCAAATCCCGTTTTTTTATTACTCTATTTAGTTATATATGACAGCAAAATGCATTTTGATTCATTGTAAACAAATGGAGTACAACTTTTCATTTCTCTGGTTGTACACGATGTAGGTAGACTCACACCATTCGTGTAATCATACATGTATGTTGGGTAATGATATTTGTCTCATTCTACCATCTTTCCTTCCTCCCACCCACTCCCCTCCCCTCATTTCTCTCTGCACAATCCAAAGTTCCTTCATGCTTCCCTTACCCCCTGGCCCCTGTTATGTATCAGCATTCACTTATCAGAGAAAACTCAATCCCTGTTTTATTAAGTGTTTTTACCAGTAGTGAGTGTTGAATTTTGTCAAAAACTTTTTTCATGTTTGTAGAGATAATCATATGAATTTTCTTCTTAGACCAATTAATGGGTGCATTATTTTATAGATTTCCTAATATTAAACTGTCTTTGCATTTCTGCAATAAATTTTACTTGGCCAAGGTGTATACTTTTCATTAATATAGTCTTGGATGTTGTTTATTACTATTATATTTTTTATTGCTTTAAATTTCATAAGTGATATTAACTATAATTTTGTATCTATAGTCTTTATCAGATTGAGGTAACAATGTGATACTTGATTTCATTAGAAACACCTGGAAGTTTTTCTAAGTTTTCATAAGAAATATTCTGGAAGTCTTTAAATTTCTTTTAGTGTTTAGGAAGGGTGTAATTTTGTGTAGCATTGGGACTGCCTGTTCTTTGAAAGCTAATGGGTTTCTTCTGTAAAGCTGTTTGTGCCTGGTACTTTTTTTAAAAAAATGAAGATTGAATTATTTTCACTTTCTGTTTCCTACCCAAGCCAATTTTTTGTAGAATGTATTTTCTTAGGCAATTTTCTATTTTATTTAGGTTAATCACTAGATTTCTATAAAAGTATGTCAGTATCTCTGTACTTTTAAAACTTCTTTCTCAATACTTATCGTCTCTTTCCCATCATATTTTTTTTAATTTATTTATTTTGGTTCATTGAACACAAACGGAGTACAGCTGTTGTTTCTCTGCTTGTACACAAAGTAGAGTCACACCATCTGTGCGTTCATACATGTACACAGAGCAATGATGTCTGTCTTATTCTGTTATTATTCTTGCCCCCCCCATCCCGACCCTACCCCTCCCTTCCCTCTATGCTATCTGTCCTTCCTCCATTCTTGCCTCCCTTCCACCCCGCATTATGCATCAGCATTCACTTATCAGAGAGATCATTCGGCCTTTGGATTTTTGGGACTGGCTAATCTCACTTAGCCTGACAGTCTCCAACATCATCATTTACCTACAAATGCCATAATTTTATTCTTCTTTATGGCTGATTAATATTCCATTGTGTATATATACCACAGTTTCTTTATCCATTCATCTATTGAAGAACATCTAGGTTGGTTCCACAATCTAGCTATTGTGAATTGAGCAGCTATGAACATTGATGTGGCTGCATCATTGTAGTGTACTGATTTTAAGTCCTTTGGGTATAGGCCAAGGAGTGGGATAGCTGGGTCAAACGGTGGATCCATTCCAAATTTTCTAAGGAATCTCCACACTGCTTTTCAGAGTGGCTGCACCAACTTGCAATCCTACCAGCAATGTGTGGGTGTACCCTTTTCCCCACATCCTCGCCAACACCTGTTGTTGCCTGTTTTTGGTCTTCTTTTCTTAAAAGGTTAATTAGTGGTTTGTTCATTTTGTTGATTTTTCAGAGAACCAGGATTTTGATTTATTAGAGCTGTTAGTTTCCTGATTTCATCAATTTTTGCTGTTATCTTTTTTTCCTTCTTTGTTCTTTCTTTTATTTTACTTTCTTTTTCTGGCTTTTTGAAGTGGGAATTTATTTATTTTCATTCTCTTAATTATTAAAAATAAATTAAGTCTCTGAATTTTCCTCTCATTAATTCAGATGTATACCATACTTTCTGATATAGTGTTTTGTTACCTTAGAAATGAAGTAGTTTTAGTTTGTGTTTTCCCTTTTACCTAAGAGTTATCTATTAGAAGATTCAGAGAAAATTTCCAGAGCCACCTTGTTGTTTCTAGTTTTATTACATTGCATTCAGAGTGTGATTTGTATTATTTCTGCTTGTGGAACTTCGTGATGTTTTCTTTGTGACCTAATATATAATCACATTTTTGTGAATGTTCCATGTGTGTGCTTGAGAAGAGGGTATACCTCTATTAACAAGGTATAAAGTTCTATAGTCTTTCCATAAGATCTGTCTCATGGATTATTCTGTTTCTTCCTTCTGTCTCCTTCCTCATTTTTGCCACTATCTAATACTGAGAGTAATGTATTAAAAGTCTCCTGTCAATGTGTTTTTGTTTTTCTTTGTTTTCTTATTTAAGTATATTTAATTGTTTAAAGTTTAACACCTCCTTTCTTATAAAGGTGATTGTCGTGTTTTTTGGTACCTGGATAGCCATAAATGTTAAGTCTTTCTTTGATTAATGACTTTGAGCATTATAAAGTATCCTTTGTCACTTTTAATGCCTTTTGGTTCAGTTCTGTTTTTTCTCATATTACGAATGAGTCCTCTTTCTTGTTTCCAGTTGTTTGATTTTGCTTTTTGTGTGTGTGTGTGTGTGTGTGTGTGTGTGTGTGTTGGGAGTCTCTCTCTGTTGTCCAAGACAGTCTCAAACTCATGCATTCAACAGATCCTCCTGCCTCACCCTCCCACGTAGCTAGGACTATAGGTGCACACCACCTGCCAACTTCTATCTTTACTTTTTGTATTTAGTCCTTTTTATTTTATATTCTTTTACATTTCATCTTTTTAGAATTATTTTGTATCAGATAGGTCTCATTTTCAGTGTGGAGTTGAGTCTGGCCTTGTTAGTCAATTTGAAAATATTCTTTTAATTGGTGAAGTAGGCTTGTACCTTTTTTGATATGGTTGGTATGTTCAGTGTTAGTTTTGTCTTATTATTTTGTGGTATATTGTACTGTAATTACAGTTTTTCTTCTCTGTAAAACATGTTTTCTCCATTCTTTAAATATTTTTCTTTTAGTGTTTAGGAAGGATGTAATTTTGTTAACTACTTTTTTATATATACCTTTTTATAGAACCTTTAATCCTGTTTTCTTATTTAACCTTTCATTGTCTGATGTGTGCTTTAAATGTTGTTTTTATTTTTTTCCTATTTATTTTTACTTCGGTAGAACAAGTGAGTCATTCTATGTTTGTTTTCTTTTCATTCTTTTTTCCATTTTTAGTTGCTTTCTTTTTGCTTTGACAGACTATAAAACATTTACATACTGTGATTTCAAGTGTATCTTCATTTGTTTTTTTTAAAATTTTTTTAAATTGTAGATGGACACAATACCTTTGTTTTATTTATTTATTTTTGTGTGGTGCTGAGGATTGAACCCAGTGCCTAATATGTGCTAGGTAAGCACTCTATACTGAGCTACAACCCCAGCCATCCTCATTTTATTTTTAAAAATTTGTTCTAATTAGTTATGCATGCCAGTATAATGCATTTTGACACATTGTACATAAATGGAGCACTAATTCTCATTCCTCTGTGCAGAGTCACCCTGGTAGTGTAATCATCCATGTATATAGGGTAATAATGTTTGTCTCATTCCACTGTCCTTTCCATCCCCACACCCCCTCCCCTTCCCTCAGCCCAATCCAAAGTTCCTTCATTTTTCTCTACTCCCCACCTTTATGGATCAGCATCCACCTATCAGGGAAAACATTTGGCCTTTGGTTTTGGGGGTTTGTTTTATTTTGCTTAGCATGATATTCTCCAGCCCCATCCATTTACCTTAAATGTCATAATTTCATTCTTCTTTAATGCTAAGTAGTATTCCATTGTGTAGATATGCCACATTTTCTTTATCCACTCATCTGTTGAAGAGCATCTTGGTTGGATCTATAGTTTAGCTATTGTGAATTGAGCTTCTATAAACATTGATGTGGCTGCATCACTGTAATGTACTGATTTTAAATTCTTTGGTTATATAAGCCAAGGAGTGGGATAGCTGGGTCAAATGGTGGGTCCATTCCAAGTTTTCTGAGGAATCTCCATATTGCTTTCCATAGTGGTTGCACCAATTTGCAGTCCCACCAGCAATGTATGAGTGTGCTTTTTTCCCCACATCCTCGCCAACACTTATTTATTATTGCTTGTATTCTTCATAATTGCCATTCTGACTGGAGTGAGGTGAAATCTTAGAGTAGTTTTGATTTGCATTTTTCTAATTTGTTTTTTATGTCAGAGTTACAATTAGATAAATTGAATGTTCATCATTAGCCTTTTCATGTTTTCCTAATTAGCCTTTAGTTAGATATCTCCATTATATTAAGCCTCTGCCATTGGACTTGCGAACATGGTATTCCCTGAGTTCTTAAAAGTTTTTCTGTCACTTTTATATTTGAAGGACAACTTAGCTGAATATAAAATCTTTGCTTCATACTTTTTGCTCCACTCTGTTTGCTTTGTGTGTTGTTTTTGAGAATTTTGACGACGGAATCATTTTTTTTGCAGTTAATAAGTAATTTGATGTTTTTATCTATTAACTTGATTTTTTTCATCCTAAGAATTTTTTTCTTTATCTTTAAGTTTAAGTATTGCTAAGAAATGTCTTGGAGTTTACCTTTCCAAGTAAATCTTCCTTTTTCCATAGGTAGCCTTTTGAAGATATAGATAGATTTAGTTCTTGTTCTTTTTTTTGTTTGTTTGTTTTCCTTACTATGATTGGAAAATTTTCTTGGATTGTAGTTTTAAATATTAGTTCTGTATCATTGTTTTGTTTTTCTTTTTCAGGGACTCCAGTTATATATATGAGTGATCTTCTTTCCTGTGTTCCATTTCAAGTATTTTTTCTTTGACCCATCATTATTATTCTTCATCTTATTTTCATTTCTTATATTATTTTCCCATAATTCTTCAATTATAAGTAATTATTATAATAAAACTTTTATTTAACAATTCTCCATTAGACACTTTGTTACTTAATCTTTACTTTTGAGGTAGTTTTTTCTTTTTAAAAAAATTTATTTTCTGAGTTCAGTCAATTCTTAATTTGTTTCTTCCTAGTGTTTGTCCATTTTTTGTTCTTAATTTTGGAATTTGAACTCAAAACTGTGTGTGTGTGTGTGTGTGTGTGTGTGTGTCCAAATACTTGTTTAAGTATATTTAATAAATTTGGAATTTACATTATATTTTCTGTACCCCATTTTTGGTGGGGTGTGAAATTTTTATTAACTATACTCTTTTAGTTTTCTATTATATTATCTTTCTATGGATGGTAGATTGCTTTAGTTTTATCTTTTGTGGATAAGATTGGAAGTTGGGTTGGCCTACAACTTTCCTAGTTCAAAAGCACAATGTTCTGTCAGTTATAGTGAAGCACAGTTTTTTTAATGAACACTTTTTTCTTTAATGTTTTGGTGGTGAAAGTTGATTTTTTTTTTTCCCTCTAATATTATGGTTCTATTTTGCCTTCACTGAATGAAGTCTCTAAAGGGATCTCTCCTGAAAAAGTGATGTCTTTCCAAGGCTATATCCTGGGTTCTGCACACACTCACATTCCTTCTTTGTAGTGTTGGGATCTCCCAGGTCTTTTTTTCTTTTTAAGTATTTGCAGACTTGAGTAAACTTTTTCTTTCCAGGGGCAGTATTTTTCACCATTAGGCTCTTAACTTTTCTCTTCTCTGTGCTCATTTTGAACTGTCACCCTATCTACAAAGGATTTTGGCAGCAGCTCAGGAAATATCTTTGCTGGAATTTCGTGGGGTTGTCTTCTAATTAAAGGTAATTTTCAGTTAGCATTCTCTGCCTTCTAGTAATTAAGAAGGTATGTGTTATGTGCTGTTTAATTTGCTGTTCTTGTACTGGATAGTGTTTGGAGGATATATAGAGGGATTCAAATTTATTTTGAAGAAAATAAATCTTAACTAATTTTTCTTTAAGAAACCTAGTATAACTAGTTTTAATAGAATGCTTTGATTCTTTACACTTGGTTCAGATTACTAGTTTTTACTTAATTGGTTGAAGTGGTATCCAAATTTTAAATACCTTAACTTCAAAATATTACTTGCTAAATATTTGGTATTGGGTATTGGAAGATGCATTAAGCTTGGACTTCAGGAGACCAAGCTGTTGGATATTTCCTAGTTAATCTGTGGTCTGTTTCCTCAGTTGTAAAATTTGATAGGTAAAGGATGTGATCTTTAAGGTGTCTTTGGTTTGAACTTTTCTATGAATATATGCTCTGTGAGCACCACAGAGATTTTTCATAATATTCTAACCCAATCCTCAAAAGCCTCTTTTGGGTCACTGATGTTTCTGATGCCCTTTGTGAAAGAAAAAAAAACAAAAAAAGCAAAAAAAACTAGGATTGGAAAGGGTGATATTAGAGGCATAATGGCATAAAGTGAGGAAATCCTAAGGGGCAACATCCTGGGACAAGGAAAGTTGCTGTTTCTAAAATGCTTGGGAAGCTTTTTTTGCATGGTATGTTTGTATGTTACAAGTATAAATTAAAGATGCTGATATTCCCAAATCGTGTATGAAGTTATGGCTTTAGAATACTGTCGTAGTTGATGGTGCCATAAATAGAATTGGTGCTAAATAGTCATCAACAAAAATTAAATGGGCTTAGAGTTAAATCAATGTCCAACATAAGTAAATTGAATAAAACAGAGTTCAGAATTAAGGGAGTTTATAGTCTTTGGATAGAGATAAATACTTTAAAATTCCTCTACTCTTATATTCCAAAAATAATACATAAAAAGTGTGTTTGTTGCCAAATTAATATTTTGTGCTAGTTTCTAGGTCGCTCTAACAAATTACTACAAGCCTGTTAGCTTATAACAACAACAGAAATGTATTGTTTCCTAGTTCAGGATACTAGAAATTCAAAATCAAATTAACCAGCCTGACCTCAAGATATCCCCAGGGCTTCACTCCTTTCAGAGGCTCTATATAAGTACTCGCTCCTTGTCTCTTTCAGCTTCTGGTGACTTTGGGCTTTCCTAGCCTTGTGGCTACATTACATCTATCTCTGCTCCTATCTTCACATCACCTTAGCTTTTATTTATGTGTCAAAATATTTCTCCATCTTCTACAAATATATGTGATTACATTTATGGCTACCCCACGTAATCTTCCTATTTTAAGATTCTTAACTTCATCTGCAAAGATCCTCCCCATTTGCCAAATAAAGTTATATTTACAGGTTACAGGACATGGCAACATCTCGAGGGTCTATTATTTAGCTCATCATAGTCTATCCAGGGACTCCCCAAGATCCCCATATGGGTAAGACACTGGATATAATTCATTCGGTGTCCTGGTTTTCCATCTGTGGTCTGGTGAAAATGAAAACAAATTATCTATTTTCAAAATACTATGAACAAGTATAGGTTAACAGTTATAGATTTTCCTGTTTTGAAAGGGAAAGATTAAACGAAGAAAGTGGTTACCAGTTACAAGCAACTTTGAAATCTAGTAGGGAAAATTCCATGAGGTTCAAAGACCTAGGAATAATTGTCTGTGACCTGAATCTACCTTCTGGATTTGTGGTTCTGCCCTTTCTTTCTGTGACTCTGGCCTTGGCGTCTATGCCTGTGGATTTAGTGTCTAAACCTACAGCTCTGGCTAGGGGGTCATTTTTCTTTTGTCTTGAAGGATAGTCCATGTTTTTTGCTGGGTTGTTTATCAGCCTGTTTCCTCTCTGGAAAATTTTGGGAGTCTGGAACTAATCCTTCACTTGTACCTATCTCTCTCTCTTTTTTATTTTTTCCAATCCAAGCTGGCAATATTTCTGCTAGTATAACATTCTCAAAAGATCTTTTGTAAATATGTCCTGGAAATTTACCCTGTTACACAAGAGTTCCTCCACAGGTCTTTCCTGGATAATTCCATCTTTATTGCTGGCTTCTTCTGAGATCATTGAGGAGACCCATAAATCATATGCTTTATCTCTTCAAAACTAGTAAAAGTTTGGTTAGCCATATTTTTTCCCTTCTTTCCAGAGATGCTTTTCAGATTCTATAATATCAGCCCTTTTTGCAGTGAACAGACTGGAATTTCTCAAGTTGTCAAGTCCTGGTTCCTATTTGTTTAACAGTTTTTCACTCAATTTTTATCTCTTTCCTCTTGCATTTTGTACTAGCCCTCAGAAGGAAGCAGACTACACCTTCTGTACTTTACTTTGAAATGGACTTCTCTAAATCTCCAAACTTATTGCTTACAAAGTTCTGTTTTGCATGCAACTAAAATTTCTGCCTCTTTATACCAAGGATTACCTTTCCTCCAATTTCAAATCATGTGTTTCTTATCTCCTTCTGAACCCTCACCAGAAACTCCTTTAACATTCATTTATATCAATATTCTATTTATGATATATAATATGTATATTCTCTAAGCCAATATAGTCTTTCTCCACCATGCTTCTTACTTTCTCCTGAGCCCTCACTAGAGAATCTTTAACATTCATATTTCTACCAATAGCCTGTTTAAGGCAATGTAGGCTTTTTTTATCATTCATCTAAAAATCTGTCCAACCTTTATTCATTATTCAATCTTAAAGCTGCTTTCAATTTTTAGGTATTTATTTCACCAGCACCCCATATCCAGGTCCAAAATTATGTTAGTTTTCTGAGGATGCTATATAAACACACACTTGGTGGCTTACAACAATAGAAATTTATTCTCTCACAGTTCTGGAGGTTAGAAATCTAAAATAATTTTTAGTAGGCTAAAATCAAGGTGTTGGTAGGGGCATATTCTTTCTGGAGGCTCTGGGTGCAAATCTTTTTTAATTTTTTTAGTTGTCAGTGGATCTTTATTTTATTTATATGCGGTGCTGAGAATTAAACCCAGTGCCTCACACATGCTAGGCAAGCACTCTACCAGTGAGCCACACACCAGCCCCTCTAGGTGCACATCTGTTCCTAGCCTTTTCCACCTTTGGTGACTGTTGGCATTTCTTGGCTTGTGGCTGCTTCACTCCAATCTCTGCCTCCAACTTAACATCACCTTCTCACAATGTATGTCAGATCTCCCTCTACTTCCCTCTTATGAGAATGCATACAGTTCACATATAGGACCCATCTTGGTAATCCAGGATCATCTTCTCATTTTAGGCTCCTTAATCAAATGGGCAAAGTCACTTTTTAGTCACATACGATAGTATTCATACATTATAGGGAATAGATTGTGGGTATCTTTTGGTGGCCCTTTTTTCCTGTTTATTTTTATTGGCTCTTCTTAATTATACATGACAGTAGAATCCATTTTGATAAAATTATATAAGCATGGAATATATCTTATTCTAATTAGGTCTCCATTCTTGTGGGTGGTCATGATGGTGGGATTCACTTAGGTATTTTCATGTATGGACATAGGAAAATTATGTTAGATTTATTCTACTGTCTTTCCTATTTCTATCCCTCCTTCCTTTTGTTCTTATTTGTCTAATCTACTGAACTTCTCTTCTTCACCTCCCCTCCTTTATTGTGGTTTAGCTTCCACATATCAGTGAAAACTTTTGACCTTTGGTTTTGGAATTGGCTTATTTCACTTAGCATGATAGTCTCCAGATCCATTCATTTACTGGCAAATGTCATAAAATCATTCTTCTTTATAGCTGAGTAATATTCCATTACACACACACACACACACACACACGTACATCACAGTTTCTTTATTCATTCATCTTTTGATGGTCATATAGGTTGGTTCTATAGTTAAGCTATTGAATTGTGCTGCTATACACATTGGTATGACTATGTCACTGTGGTATGCTGATTTTAAATTCTTTGGATATGTGCCAAGGAGTGGGATAACTGGGTCAAATGGTGACTCCATTCCTAGTTTTTTGAGGAATCTCTCTACTGTTTTCCGTAGTGGTTGCATCAATTTGCAGTCCCACCAGCAATGTATGAGTGTTCCCTTTTCCCCACATCCTTGCCAACATTTGTTGTTATTTGTATTCCTCATAATTGCCACTCTTACTAGAGATGAAATCTCAGTATAATTTTAATTTATATTTCTCTAATTGCTAGAGATGTTGAACATTTTTTCACATATTTGTTCATCATTTGTATTTCTTCTTTTGAAAAGAGTCTGTTTAGTTCCTTTGCTCATTTATTGATTGGGTTATTTGTTCTTTTGGTGTTAAGCTTTTTGAGTTCTTTGTGTATCCTGAAAATTAATGCCCTTTCTGAAGTGCATGAAGTTGGCAAGGATTTCCTCCCATTCTTTAGGGTCTCTCTTCATACTCTTTCATTCTTATACTTCAATGATGAATCAGTTGAAAGAGAAATTAGGAAAACTAGCCCATTTACAATAACAAAAAATACTTAGGAATCAATCTAACAAAAGAGGTGAAGGATCTCTACAATGAAAACTACAGAACACAAAAGAAAGGTGTTGCATCCAGTGTGACCAAATTCTCCCATCTGATGAGGGGTGAAGGGGGATTGGAAAATGAAGATTCATAGACACAGATCTTGAAGATTAAGTTGGGATCAGATGGAGCCTGCTTTCTGATGGAGATGCCAATCTAAAGAGTTTCTCCAGCAATCTTTATATATGTCTCATTATCAGGTTAAAGACTATGCAACCATTATTCTTTGTAATTAGCAAATTTACAGGAACTAGAACATCTATGTAGCTTTTCCGCAGTAGCAATCCACAGTTGCAGAACGCAATGTTTGGAGCTTTAGGTAGCTCTCAAGAAAGTCCATTGTTAAAACTTGCTATAAGGGGCAGGAACCGGAGAAGTGGAGCTGGTGAAACATTATGGTTGTCTAGCATAAGAATACCTTCCTTCCCAGGAGCTGTGTGCCTGAGATCAGGGTCAGAGCTGATAGGACTCTTGCACAGAGCCTCCTCATGCAGGGCATTGCTATAGCAGTTAAGCATCCTGTGCCCTTGCACAGGAACATTCCCAGGCACTGTGCTTGCCACAGCCATGAGGTCAGCAGAGACCCCCAATCTTAGTCACTGCTCTCCCATCTTGTCACCACTCTCAACAGAAAGGGATTGAAGATGGAAAGGCCTCCCATGTTCTTGGATAGGCAGAATCAGTATTGTCAAAATGGCCATCCTACCAAAAGTCCTATACAGATTCAGTGTGATTCCCATCAAAATTCTAAGAATGTTCTTCATAGAAGTAGAAAAAGCAATCATGAAATTCATTTGGAGAAATAAGAGGCCCAGAATAGTTAAAACACTCTTTAGCAAGAAATACGAATTAGAACACATCACAATTCCAGGTGTTAAATTATACTACAGGGCTTTAGTAACAAATACAGCAAGGTATTGACACCAAAATAGGCAAGAAGACTAGTGGAACAGAATAGAAGACATGGGGATGAACCCACATAAATACAGTTATTTCATACTAGACAAAGGCCCCAAAAATATACACTGGAGAAAAGGTAGTTTCTTCAACATGTGGTGCTGGGAAAACTGGAAATCCATATGTTATAGAATGAAAGTTAACTCCTTTCTCTTATCAGCACAAAAGTCAACTTTATGTGGATCAAAGATCTAAGAATTAGACCAGAAACTCTGCACATACTAGAAGAAAATGTTGACATAGGAACATATTGACATATGGAACTGACTTCTTGAACAAGGCTTCTAAAGCAGAAGAAACAAAATAAAAAATCAATAAATGGGTTAGCATCAAACTAAAAACCTTCTTCACAACAAAAACAAGAGTGTGAAGAGAGAACCTACATAATGGTGGTCCATTTATTAGCCTACCATAGATAATACTGTATTTTTGTTGTTATAATTATTTCACATAACTGACTCTGAAAAGTATTATAAACATTAGAGAGAGTGATATAGGTGTCAGACTGATTAGAGTTTATTTGCCCAACTTGTGCAGAAATTTCATTACAGTACTTCTTGAGATTTATCTAGAAGGTTGGATTTAAAATTTACTCTATTTTATAACGGGATCTTTCTGCTGCTTTGTTGATTAGTCCCCTTTGAATGAACTATATCATGGACATTTTGCCAAATACAACTTGTAGCAGATAGTGATCTAATGTGCCACCCATAGGTTGCTTGAAAGCAACTCCTCTAGGCTGAGGTTTTAGAGCCACTAAATAAGATCCTCCCGCCTCCTCTCCCCTTGTTCTTTCTTTCATAGCTTTATCGATTTATACTTCATGGGTATATAGTATACTCATTAAAAATATAATAGTCAATGCTTTTTAGCATATTCATGGCAATGTAATCGCTACTTTAATCAATTTTAGGATAGTTTTTATCCCCTCAAAAAGAAACTCCATGCTCTTTAGCTGTCAAACCCCATTTCCTTCCAAACCTTTTGCCCTAGATAGCCACTAATCTACTTTCTCTCTTTATAGAATTTGTCTATCCAGGTATGTTTTTATATATATATTTATAAATATGTATTTTATATATAATTATATTTATGTGTGTGTATATACATCATGCATTATGCTGTGTTTTGTCTGGTGTCTTTCACTCAGCACCTTATTTTCAAGGTTCATCCTTGTTGTAGCATATATCAGTACTTCATTCCCTTTGAAGGCTGAATAATATTTTATTGTATGACCATACCACATTTTATCCACCTGTTCATCTGCTGGTGGACATTTGAGTTGTTTCTACTTTTTGGCCCCCTACCTCTTTTAAATCCCAATCCAAGTGAGAAAATAGATACATGCATCAGACTAGTTGATTGTTAAAATATCAGCTTAATCAGTAGTGATATGCATAGTGATAAAGATATTGAAAGCTTAGATCTGTAGTGAAAGGCCTTGCAAATACTTCTCCCTAAACTACAACTCTTCTCACTTTTTCTGTTCCCTCCCAGATACATTCGGGCATGTTTTGCTCCAATAAATTTACTTCAGTATGAGCAGTGAGTGCTCAGTGGACAGGTTCTTTTGTAGGAGAGAGAAACCAAAAGGAGCTGACTATATATACATAATTACTTTAGAGAAAGGGGAAGATGGAGACATATCACAAAACTGCAGAAAGGGCGCATGCTTCTATGTTAGGTACCCAAGGTAGATAAGAAACTGAGAAGCAGACGGAATGATTCCCTATAGTTATTCCCTATAAGAAGATAGTTATTTTAGCTATCTACCTTTTTTATCAGTTAAAAAGAAAGGTATTTTTTCTTCATGAATTCTAAAAATCTTTCAAGTCAAATGTGTAAACATTTGGACAGTTTAAATGATAGCACTTATTAACACTTCTATACCTTATTGTCTTGAAATTCATAGGTTTCTCCACCAACTAAAGGAAGAGAATTCTGAGTTCATTACTAAACTATGGAGTGATATTCAGCAGAAAATAGCAACACAGTCACAAATAACAACCCCGCCAAGAACTCCATCTGCTGTTTCATCAGGGGAACAAAGAGGTTGGTTCCCTCTTTGTTTTATTCCTAGTAACTTGCTTCATTAGGTTTTTTTCTTGAGCACAGTTATTTATTTATTTATTTATTTATTAATTATTGCGGATTGAACCCAGAAGCACTTTACCACAGAGTTACATTCCCAACCCTTTTTATTTTTTATTTTATTTTAAGACAGGATCTCATGAAGTTGCTTAGGACCTTGGTAAGTTGCTGAAGCTGGCCTCAAACTTGTGATCCTCCCTCCTCAGCCTCCTGAGTAGCCCTGATTATAGGCATGCATCACCATGCCCAGCAAACGATATAAATGGATCTGTCATTTAAAAGACTTTTAAGAAAAATTTGTTTTCCTGAGACACATTTTTTCAATGTTCTTCCTTTTAGCTGCTCTGAATGCTACTGATGCTGTCAAGAGAATTCAAACCAGGCTTCAGCCTGAAGAATCTACTGAGACTATAGACTCAACCTATGTTGTAGGCCAGGTGCTGAACTCAAGGAAGCAAAAACAACTGCTTAATAAAGGTTCAGTCTCTTTTTAATTTGCAAAAATGGCTTTTTAAACATATAACCTGATGTAACTATTTTAATCTCTGAGTAAATTTTTTTTCCCCTTAAGCTCATCCATTTGGGTCTAATTAAATAAGAGTTTATTGGAGCTTAGCTAAGAAATCCTCCTAATCCACAAAACTCTGAATGGATGGTTCCAGTATATTCATTATAGTGTAAACCTTGTTTAAACAGTGTACCTATTTATAATAAAAATGGTAATAACTTCTGTAAAAACTTTTTATAAATTGTGAACAGTTAAAAGATTTTTCTCATAATTTTATGATTGTAAGTTTTCCTGGTCTTGAAATATGATTACTTCTATCATTCTCAGTGAAAAAAAAACCAGATTTGCATGCTCCTTCCAAGCTGAAGAAAAATATGTTATCAGCTAGCACGACCTCTGCAGACTTACCAAACAACAACAATTCTAGCCTGGATGTCCTCAAACACATGATAAACGAAGTGGAACATGAAATGGAAGAATACGAGCGGTGGACAGGACGTGAGGTTAAGGGATTGCAGAGTAGTCAGGGTCTCACGGGTTTCACTTTGTCTCTGGTGAGCTCTCTCTGTCGCCTGGTTCGGTACCTGAGAGAGGTAAGTGCATGACATTATTTGAGTCTTATCTTCAGGCAGAAATGTATGTGGATTTTTTTTCTTAGTTTATTGCCTTCAAATAAAGTTCAGTCAAATTCAAATAACTTGATTTTAAAAACTCAGTTTTAAACTATCTGCAATAATTTGGATTTAGTCTTTCTCTACCTTTATTACTTGCTTAAATAGTCACTTTGATGCAAATGTGAGCTTTAACAAATTATAATTAATAGGAAATCTGATGTAAAAAAATTTATATGTTGTGCTGATATTAAGAATTACTGTTTGGCAACTATAGATTAAATAGCACTGTAAACTATGCCTTCATTCTCTTGCCTTTCTCTGCTTCTTATACCCACATTAGTTCAGTTTGGGGTTCTGGAGATGATAACAGTTTTTAAGTGGCAGATGTTTTATTGTGAAAATAATTTATAAAACAAGCAAGAATTTTTTTCTTGTTTATAAATACTAACCGGTCTTCAGAATGCCATAGAATTAGAATTGGCTGTGCATTTCATGTTTTATAAAATCTATTTAAACTTATTTTCATAAATCTATTAAACAAATATGACAAAATGTTTAAGGACATTTTATTTAAAAATAAGATGTATAACTTTTTTATGTAAACCTCTAAATTTTTATTAGAAACATTTCTAATTGAACTATTTCATATTGGTGTCATAGGTTAAATCAGGGAATTTTTAAGTGGGAAGGAACCTCAGAGACCATCTTGAATTCACTGTCATGGTTCTCAGTACTTCAAGTAGAAATACAAAGTGTACTTTCATTTTTGTCATCCTCACTATGCAAATAAATAACTGAATACTTTAAACTTTGATTTAAGTACAATTATGATCTTTAGAAATTAAGTTTAAAAATGGACCAAATATAACTAAATAAAATGGTATACTTCAGTTTCCAAAGCATTTATAAGGAAAAGTTTTTACTTTGCTATTTTCAGTCTATTTTTGCTATTTTCAGATGATGAAGAATTCATCATCTTCTAAATGATGCAGTTTTCGGGGCAACTGACATCTTTATAGAATTTGACTGGCCTCTCTTTTCCTTGAAAATGAATAGGCATTTTCTTGTTCTCCACGCTCATGAGCTTCAGAGCCAGTGAGCCCAAGTTTATGTAACCCTTGATCCCACTCATCTTCATATAGTAAATATTTCACGTGAGAGTCCCCAAACTCTGTGCATAAGATGTCCTCTTCACTTATCTTCAGATGCTGGGCATCTCTGATGCTGTCTTCATGACTGAGATAGAGAAACCCGTTCCCAAATGATGAGCTCAACATGTCTGTACTTTCTGTGGGTTGCAATGTTGTCTTCTCTTCTGAGGATGGTTCTGCAAATTCCAAAGGCATTTCTTCAGGTGGCAATTCCTGCCCAGCTGCTTGAGTAAGATACAGTTGCCTGGGTATTTTTTTTTTTTTTTTTTTTTTGTGGTGCTGGGGATTGAACCCAGGGCCTTGTGCTTGCGAGGCAAACACTCTACCAACTGAGCTATATCCCCAGCCCTTGCCTGGGTATTTTGAGATCCACAAGTCTACAGTTGAATAGTTGATCAATAAGCACCAAATTTTCTTCTTCAGTTCTTGAATAATATTTTCTAATTCTTCAACTTCCTTCCTGTGAATTGTAGTCTCTTTTTTTAGCCAGTCATTCTCCCAGATCTCTCTATAACTGCCCCATCACTTAACCTTTCAGCATTCCAGCATTCTCTGTGCCCATTCCTTCTTTTGGTCCAGTTGCACCAAAGTTTTTCTGATTATTCTTTTTAGTATCTTCCAGAGTGATTTTGTACTGTTCTGACATTTTCTGTGCATTCTCTTTAACTGTATTGATGTCATTTTGCAAGGAGGTGATGAATTTAGCATGTTGTGCACTCCCTACATTTTTGTACTCTTCCCAATATCCCTTTTCACTGAGTTTCTCAAGAAATAGTTTCGCAGCATTATTTATTTGTGTGCACATATCTCTCAAGTTTTTTTCCTGGTTTCTTTTGAACTTCTATTTTTTCCTTCATTTCTTCTTCAACATCCTCTCTCGTTAAAACTGGTAATCCTTTTGACTTAAACTCACTGAGTTCCTTTAGTCAGTTCTTTAGATGCCAATTCTGTTTCTCTTTTAAGCGCCTGGTCCAACATACAGCTTGAGACTGGCCCACTGATCGTGGTGCCCAGCCCTCAGGACTGGCTTGCAGAGAAGTGCCCCGACAGTGAATTTGAAAGGGAGGGTGCTGGAGAGTTTGAGTTTGAAGACTGAATCAGAGACCAGGAATTGGGTCAGCAGGTGACATAGAACAGGCTCCTGCACCACATGAGTGGAATCCAAAGGAGATTCCTGGGGAACATCTTTCAGCATGGACTGGCAGTTGCTGGGCCCTTGAAATGCATTGACTTAAAATCTTCAGACCAGTTGGCATTTTGTGAAGAGGTTGGAGCATACCTAGCCTACACCCCAGATTTATCACTCTTAATTCAGGTGTTTCAATTGCTTGGGAGCTGTTTTCCTAAAATTGCCTTTCAATGAAAGATTTATAGTACTCTTAGGCTTTCTAAAGTGTTAGCATTCTTCTCACCCTTAAGTCAGGAATCTTTAGGAATGTACTTCTGTTGCTTGGAAAGTTTGCAAGCTTAGAAGAATGTACTTTTTAGCTAAACACTTACTTTACATAGATAAACCATTTAAGGGATATATTTAATATAGTTTAAGATAGTCATTTGTTTTTAATTATATTTTAGTAAACAATTTTTGAATTGGTGATTTGTCTCATGGTGTGAAATTCAAAGATACAGAAGGGTATAAAATGAAAAATCTAGTTCTTATCTCTAACTTCCAGCTAACGTGTTTACTTTGTTGTGTCCAACTACCAGATACCAGTGTATCCTTCTAGAGATGGTATATGTATGTTCAAACAATATGTATATATATCCTTCAGTTTCTTTCATGAAAATGTAATTATTTAATTTTGTATACCATTTTGTTCATTGTATTCTATCTTAAGAGGATAAAGCAGCTCATTTTATTCAATTATATATAATAAATTTTGAAATACAAATTTTTAATATATAACATGTAAATCTTTGTAACTGTCTTTTTTGATACTTTGAGTAGAAACTTTTAGTTTTCAATATATCATGCTTTTTTTTTTTTTCTTTTTTCTTTTTTGGTAGAGTGAGCTTCAACTACGGAAAGAAGTAGAGACAAGGCAGCAATTGGAGCATGTATTAGGTGATCATCGAGAGCTCATTGATGCTCTGACAGCTGAAATCCTTCTTCTCAGAGAAGAAAATACTGCCACACAGGTACTCAAATAATATCCCAGACTTTTCCAGGTGCAGTAGTATGAAATGTCTTTGCTTGTGCAGGATTCTCTTGAGGAGTTGATTTTGTTTTAGCTGTGCTGATTATATTTCTTATTACCATGTCACCATCATCAATGGTAATTGATAATTCACGTTATTGAAAATTTATTATATTGGAGATTCTATAGTAGAAATTTAGACTCCAGATTGTATGTAGAATAAGTATATAAAGTAAGTCTGCCACCTTTAAGATACATAGTATTTAGGGTAATAGACAGAATTTATATTGAAATGATAACTACCAGTATTATAGTAGCTAACCAAAATGTGCAATTTTCGATAGCCAAAGTGTAAGTGTTATGGTTTCCACTTTTAATTTCAAAACAGCAGAGGATAGCAATTGCTTCAAGTGCTATTTATAGTGTTAACAGTGTCTTCATATTTGACCTGCCACTTGACTACAAGCTCTTTAAAAAAAAAAAAAAAAAAAAGACATATAATATCTCTTTTAGAAAGCCTGTTGCTTGCATGCTGCTTTTTAAGCATTTCCTTTGTATACTTTTGATATTCTCTGGATATTGCTATCATTACACTTACCAAATTACATTATACTTACATTTGTTCTTATGCTAGCACTTTGTGCTACATGAATGTAGAGACTATCTTGGTTATATTTTTGTTCTTGTGGGTAATTATTATTTTATTTATCAGCTACAAGAGATTAGAAAAGAATAATAGACAAATTCTGTTGGTGTCAATGAACACTAGATGTAAAATGTGTAATTAAAAAAATTGATAATGTAGTCTGCATATCATTAAGTCCATACTTTTAAAGACTTGTGTACTGGCACTCTCATTTCAATCCAGAACATTTTCATCTTTCTGAAGAGAAATCACATACCCATGAGGAGTCATGCTGGATTCTCCTCTTTCTCTAACCCTGGTGGTCACTAATCTACTTTCTCTCTCATAGATTTAATCCAGACATTTAATCCAGACATTTTGTAGCAATGGGACCTATGGTCTTCTGTGTCAGACTTCTTTCATTTAGTGTATTTTTAAAGGTTCATCCATGTTGTAAAATATATCAATATTTCATTCTTTTATATCAATATTTATTTCATATTATGGATATGCCATTTTATTTGTCCATTCATCAGCTGATGAATAAACATTTGGATTGCTTCCACTTTTTGTCTTTTATATTGCTGCTGTGAACATTCATGAATATGATTTCACATGAATATGTTTTCAGTTCTTCTGGGAAGATATGAAGTTTTTTAATACAGTGATGAACAAATCTTTATTATGTACTTACTACTGACCTGGCATTAGTTTAGATATAGGAAATACAGCTGTGAACAAAATATAGAAATCCTTGCCCTCATGTAGCTTACAGTCTAAATAAGTACTAAAAAATAAAGAAGTTATATAATAAATTAGGTGTTGATATGTACTTTGAAGAAAAATAAAGCAAGTAAAAGGCATAGAAAATGCCTCAAGGGTGTGGGACATAGTTATAAATGGGATGGGCCTTGCCTTCTGAGGAGGTGGCATATGAGCAGAGACCTGGAAGAGGTAAGGGAATAAACATGCAGATAGCTGAGAGAAGAACAGGGTAGGCAGAAGAAGAGCAAGGTCAAAGGTGGCAGTGTGTCTGTGAACTCAGAGTCATCAAGGAGACCAGTGTAGTGGGAGTGGAGCATGGGAAAGGGAGAGCACTGGAGACAAGATCAAAGAAGCCAGCATACTATTTAAGGACTTGGGGAAAATGGGCTGGGAAAACAGCTTTTGAGAGGATCACTCTGGGTTACAATGTTGAGACTAGATCAGAAATGCTACCTTTTCTTGTGTGACAGTGTCCTTAGTGTCTCAGGGTGCCCCTCAGCAGAAGAAATACCTAACAGTTCCCTTTATTAAGTAGTTCATTCCAAACAACTCATGTCTAACAACGTAGGAACTATTTGAAATAATATATATAAATTGAAATAAAAAGTCTATATTTCATTCTTAAGTAACTACAATTATTTACCAGTGTTATATGTGTACCTTTTGAGATCCGCACAACTTTTCAAAACTTAGAATTGTATTGGACACTATTGCTTTTAATACCTGTCCAACATTAATTTCCACTCAGAACTTTTTTTTTTTAGCATAACTACTGCTGAAAAACCAGCCATGAGAAGATTTGACATTATTAAAAGTAAAGTAATCTAATCTCATATTGACATTGTGAATTACCCCAAGCTAATAGTTCACCAATGTTTGATAAATGTTGGACTTCACTATTTCTCTTGAAAATTTAAAATGTCCTCTGGTGACCTATGAGTTCATTCTGGTACTCTCAGTATCTCTATGTATAGTTTGGGAACAGGACTAGACAGGGCATTACATATAGGAGTTATTAGAATAATTCAGTTGGGCCATGGCAATTTGGTCTAGAGTAGAAGTAGCAGAGGGTGTGCAAATTAATCAAATTATGAATGTATTTTTGAAAACCAACCAAACCTATTAGATGTGGGGTGAAGGAGAGGATGTGAGAGAAAAAGAGTCAAGGTGATTCCAGAATTTGGAACCAAACAGTTACTACTTACAAGGTTTTGAAGGCTTCAGAGAAGTTTTGTTTTGTATCTTAAGTTTAAGAAGTCTATTTGAGTCCCAGATGGAGATGTTGAAGCCACTGGATATATGAGTGTGAAATTTGGGAAGAAATATCAGCTGGTGATATAAAAATGTTTAGTATACTTTCCCTAGTCATGTCATATTCTCTTAATAATATTTTTAATGTCTCGCTAAACATATATGTGATCTCTAAGCCTGTATGAGACATTTATATACTTAGAGAGTTCGTCACTACTTGTCATCCTTGGTTTTTCTTACTTAATCTTTGCAGGATCTTAGCAATTTATACAACTTTCTTTTCTTTCCTTCTGCCTGCCATGTTCTCTTCTGCTAAGAAGTATTTGTGTAGCAGCAGTACTTAGCTTAAGAAAGACCTGCATTATGGGGTTGTAATCAAACCTGGTGCTTTCAGATGACTACTTTAGACCTTAAGGGTGGAAAAGATAACAACAACAAATTCATCTACACTTTTGGGCAATCTAATTGACTTTTAAATGTAAGAATGGAATTCCAAATACATCCAGCTGTATGATCAGTGGGTGGGTGTGGTACTTTGTAAATGATCTTTTAAGTAAAAGAAAACCTTATATAATTTTTAGAAACTATATGAGCTATATACATAGACAAATATTAGAACATAGATATATATGTGTGTATATGTATAAAACAGAATTCACACCCATGTAAAATATAAAGATAATTATTGAATATGGAATTGTATGCTTTCTTGTTCTCTTACATAATATCATGTACATTACCATAAATCTTCTTTTTTTTTTTTTTTTTTTGAACCAGGGATTGAACTCAGGGACACTCGGCCACTGAGCCACATCCCCAGCCCTATTTTGTACTTTATTTAGAGACAGGGTCTCACTGAGTTGCTTAGGGCCTCCCTAAGTTGCTGAGGCTGGCTTTGAACTCTCGATTCTCCTGACTCAGCCTCCCAAGTCGCTTGGATTACAGGCGTGTGCCACCACGCCCGGCCATAAATCTTTATAGTGTTGATATTTACTAGTTTAAATGCTTGCAGAATATTTTATTGTTTCTTCCACCTAATGTATCTGTCTCTTGAGATAGCTTGAGAGTCAGTTGAAATAATATATATGAAGAGGTTTTTTTGTTGTTGTTTTAATTTTTTATTTTATTTCTTCATAGTTGTAGATGCACAGCATGCCTTTGTTTGGTTTATTTTTATGTGGTGCTATGGATCGATCCCAGTGCCTCACACATGCCAGACAAGCGCTCTGCCACTGAGCTACAGCCCCAGCCCATATGAAGAGGTTTTGTAAATTGAAAACCCTGTAAAATAGGCTAATTCTTATTTTTATAGCAGGGTATTAATTGTCCTTGATTTTCTTAAAGTTATTTTGCATGGAACTTTTATAATATTTATAATTATGAATAGCATTGCTTTAGAGTTTGAATGAAATTCTGGAATTCTTGTAGTATTTCAAACAAAATAATGATGTTATGCACACATGTATATCCTTTATAGGACTTTCTAAATGATGGTTTGATGTTTTTCATGCTGGTATCATTTCATTTCTTCCCTTCTTCAGGCGAGACTTCAGCAGTACATGGTCACAACAGATGAGCAACTTATATCACTCACACATGCCATTAAGAACTGTCCTGTGATAAGTAACTCCAGACAAGAAAGTCAGGCATCAGAAAGGGAAACCACAGGTAGAATTATAGACAATCCAAGTAGGTATAGTCTTTATTCTTCCAGATTGTCATTGAATTACTAAATGCCTTTGATTAACAAGCAAACAAATCAAATCCTGAACCTCTAAACTTATATGGAGTTATTAGCTATTTATGCATATACTGAATTATCACTGTTACAGTTTCTACTGCTTTTCCAGCTAATATTTATTGAATACTTGCTATTTGCCAGGTACTTTCCGAGTCTTATATGTATTATCTAATTTAATCCTCATAATAGCCATATGAGGCAAGTGTTACTGTTATCCCATTTTTAAATGAGGAAACTGAGGTTTAGAGAGGTTCAGTAACTTAGCAGTCATGCAGGTAGGACATAGGACTAAATACCTAGGCCAGGTGATGTTAGTGCCAGTACTTTTAATCATGGTGTCCCAGATTCAGGAGAAGAGATGGTATTGGAAACAAAACAAAATCCCCCTGAGTTTTAGGAACATTTGTTCAAATGTGGTGATGTTTCAAAATCCTGTCTTCACCTGTGTGCCTTCATGTTTTAATAGGACATTTAGGACATTTAGGTCTTTTTACTTTTCACTTGTAAATAATACTTTGATGAGTGTCCACGTGTAAAGTGTTTTATGTATTTAGAGTTATTTTCATGGGATGGCAGCTAAGTAGTGGCAACTTAAAATTTGATTTGCATGAGGGAAAGCAATGCCTACTGCAGATCTGTTTTCCTGGGGTTTTGTTACGAATGTCTCAAAGTGTGTTAGACCTTCTTGTTATCTGAGTTGTTTCACTAGTGAGAAAACTTGTAGTTATCTAAAGATGAGAAAGACTGTGTGTGAGTGTATTGTAAGATTATTGTTAATTCTTTTTAGTACCTGTGGAAAATTAAAGATTTATGTATGTGAAATAAGGTTAGCATCTTCTTGAGTCTCAGCTCTTATAACACTTCTAAAATAATATGGAATGTGACTCTACTGTGATAGTGTATGACTTGTGGATTACCTTCTTTGGTAGTGAGCCTGTGTATGGAGGTTCCATTTTTGTCATTTTGTCATTTGTCAAGACCATTAGAAAAATGAAAAAAGATTATGAAAAACTCTAAAATGCCAAGTAGGTTTTTTTTTATGAGTTCTTAAAGTGTCTTTATTTTATGGCTTTGTGGCCCTTAGTACTTTTTTAAAAAATAGCAACTTCTTCCCAGTGCTGGCTCTACAGGAGCCTGCCTGTGAATTGCTGGCAAAGGAGAATATAGCCTAAAAAGTGAAGGTTTTAGGGGCCATATGGATTTTGTATTCTATTTATGTGTACGTAAGAATAAACACCTGAGGTGTACCCATACTCTCTTTACATATTAATATCTTCTTGTCTTCTTTAGAGGGTCCTGTTGTAAGTGCTAATGTCTCTGTGCCATTGATGTTCAGAGGGGAAGAAGTGGTTGATTTCCCACAGGAAGAGTTGCCTGTTAAACTGTCTCAGGTGCCAAACCCCTCTGATAGCGTGAATCTGGCCACCAGTTTTCCAGCACATATTTTTGAGCCAGCTGTGTTGTTAACACCACCCAGGCAGAAAAGCAGCTCAGAATTCTCTCCTCTGCAGGATGGTAAGCAGGCTGCTTCTAAGGTTTATGGAAGTTGTTTTCTATGTTTCATTATGTAATGTTTTGTGTTCACTATTACCTATAAAACAGAATTGAAAAACATTGATTACTGACCACAGCCTTTTAGCTGAAAGAGGAATTTTCAGTGTGTTTTATATTATATGTCTTATATGTATAATAAAGTGTGACAATGAATTAATTTCATTATTTGTCTGTTCCATTAAACATTGTAAATAATAAACTCAGATCCAAGGATCAAAGTCCTTAGCATTCAGATGCAGAATAAGGGGAATTCCCTTGCCCCTGTGGTCCAGGGGCATATGAAGGAGGAAGAAACAAGAGGAAATTATACTTCAAATAATAAGGAAAGTATGACCAAGGAAAGATTAGAACTGGGACTTAAGGATTTTGTAGGTCATATCTGATCATGTTAACCTCTTTCTCATCAGATGTTCTCAACTCAGTTGAGGACATTTTTGCAAGAAAGTAGATGGACAATTAAAAATAGCTTTAGAATTACTTTTATTGCCCATGTATAGAATTTTGAATAAAAATGTTAAACTCTTTTGGTAATTCTTCACTCAGAGATTCTTGGGTTTCACGAATGGTTTTTTCTTCATTGTTGAGAAAATTTGTCTACATGTGCATTTTTTTCCTGAGATACTGCCTTTATTTCATTTTTCAGAGTTTTTTAGTGAAAAAAAATTTACGAACCACTGCTTTAGATTCTCCTCTAAAGTTTCTTTGAAAATGTTATTGAGCCTTGGTTTGCCTAAATTTTTATTAATTTAAAAAGTTTGTCTGTATTCTGTTGGAGGCCAAGAGATGACCTCTGTTATCATCGGGAAACAAACATTTTGTCAGATGTTTTGCACTTTCATGTATGTTTCCAAAAAGGTCATTAAGTGGCCATAAAGAGTTAAAGAAAATAACAAATCTTTGCTATACAAATTGTTTTGTTATTCATAATGTATGTATGTAGTGTATACATACATACATTACATACATACATGTATACTAACAATCACTACATACATGTATGTATGTAATGTATGTAGTGATTGTTAGTTCAGTGTGCTGTAGAGGAGACAGTGCCAGGCTGAGAGAAGTGCTGGCAGTTTAACCTGTCCATCATTGACTACCTGTGAGATGTGGGGCTAAGATACTACCTTCTCTGGACCTCAGTTTTCCCATCTCTGGCATGAGAAGATTTTTCTTTAATATCTCTTCCAGCTTTCCAATTCAATGATTCAATATTTCCTCTTTAGAGGGGTAGAGAATGTTTTAAGGAAATTTAATTTCAATTCTAATATCTGTTAAGATTAGATTTTTTAAGTAATTGTTCAGATGTTTTCCTATTGTTAATAGGCTATTCTAATGATTTCTTCTCAAGTATTATAAATTATTTTTCATTAGTAATGGTAAAATAGCTTAAAATTCTTTTTTTAAATTTTAATTAGCTTAAAATTCTTTTAAAGAAACAATTACAATAAATATTTTTACTCTTGATTGCAAATAACACTAAGTGCTCATTAAAGCAAGTAATGGAATCACTTGTAAGTAATTATTTTTACAATGTGAGAGAAAGATGCCTTTGTATATGAATCCTGAATTGTGGTAAAATTGTATTATATTTTTCAAGCATTGTGCTTGGAATACTCACATGTAAAGAGTTATTCAATTAAATTGTGCATTTAGATGAAGATAGATAAGGCCTTTCATCAGCATTCAGTTATTCTTTTTTTTTTTTTTTGGAACCGGGGATTAAACTCAGGGGTGCTTAAACCACTGAGCCACATCCCCAGCCCTATTTTGTATTTTATTTAGAGACAGGGTCTCACTGAGTTGCTTAGGGCCTCGCTAAGTTGCTGAGCCTGGCTTTGAACTTGTGATCCTCCTGCTTCAGCCTCCCGAGTCGCTGGGATTACAGGCGTGTGCCACTGCGCCTGGCTAGCATTCAGTTATTCCTTATAATAACTTTGTCCTGTAGAAATTTCTGTGATGATGAAAATGTTTTTTATCTCTTCTATCCATCTTGGTGGTCACTATATCATGACACTGTTGAATGTATGATATATGACTAGTGTGATTGAGAAGTGGATTTAAATTTTATTTAATTAATTTAAATTTGAATTTGAAGAGTCACATGGTTAGAGGCTACTATATAACTTTGGGATTTCCTGTCAGGTTTTCCTCTATCTCTTATCTTATTTTTACTTTCTTTTATAGCTGTCCTTGACATGCGTGCACACACACACATACACACACACATTTTCATTTTCTATCTCATTCATACTTTATTTTAAAGTGTTAATTCTAATTCATATTTTCATATGATTAAAGTACATACAGGAGCCTCCTCCCCCACCTCTAGGCCTATCTGCAAAGGCAATCATTTTCATCCTAATTTTATTTGTGTTTATTTGTTGTCTCCTCTTTTCTTGAGACAACAGAAAACTTATAGACTCTCAATTAGGAAGAAGAGGTGTAACTCACTTTAACACCTATCTCCCTTTTCTAATTTGGATAGCTATTTTATTTTTAATTGTTCTGTGCTCAACGTTGTACCTTTAAGTACTTTCCATTCTTCATTAATTTTAGGTGGCATCTCCTTGCTTTTCACTATAAGAATACTAGCTCCCCTCCCCTTCCTCTACCTTTCCTGTTTTCTTTCCTGGCCTTTCCTTTTATGTTATTAAGTTTAATTGCATTAGTATTAATATTCTGTTCTATTATCACGATTATGTTTTCTGTATTGTTTTATGTGGACACTGAAAAGTGAAAACAAGTAACATTTTCTTTCTGAGTCCCTTTTTTTTTTTTAATGTCTCCCTTTTTAAATTTTTTTTTATTGGTTCTTTTTAATTATACATGACAGTCCAACCCATTTTGATACAATTATACAGCAGGTAATATATCTTTTTTTTTTTTCACAACATAGATTCACACAATTCATATAATCTTACATATACATAGGGTATACTGTCTGTCTCAGTCTACTATCTTTCCTTCTCCCTCCCCCTCCCATCCCGTTTTCCTCTACACCATCCATATTTCGTCCATTCTTTTCTTATCCCCCCCATAACACCCCCCCACAAGTTATGTATCAGCATCCACTGATCAGAGAAAATATTTGGCCTTTGGTTTTTTGGGCTTGGCTTATTTCACTTAGCATGATATTCTCCAATTCCACCCATTTACCAGCAAATGTCATAGTTTTATTCTTTTTTATGGCTGAGTAATATTCCATTGTGTATATATACCACAGTTTCTTTATCCATTCTTCAATTGAAGAGCATGTAGGTTGGTTCCATAATCTAGCTATTGTGAATTGAGCAGCTATGAACATAGATGTGGCTGCATCCCGATACCTTGCTGATTTTAAGACCTTTGGGTATAAACCGAGGAGTGGGATAGCTGGGTCAAATGGTGGTTCCATTCCAAGTTTTTTGAGGAATCTCCATACTGCTTTCCAGAGTGACTGCACCAATTTGCAACTCCACCAGCAATGTACGAGTGTGCCTTTTTTCCTCACATCGTGAGTCCGTTGTTATTACAAGTCCTTATGCCAAACTAAGGAGAAAGTTTTTATTAAGATCAAGGTGAATTTTCATTCCATTAGTTGTTCAGAACCTTTTGGTTTGCCATATGTATATCCCATGACTTTTTGTTCAGTTTTTGCTTTATCTAGACTTCCAAATTGTTTTCACCCTTTTGTTGATGAAAGAATAATGTGCTTTCACCACGTCTTCAAGTCCTTTTGTCATCAGTGATGTGAAATTCACATTCACCTCAGAGATCCTTTCCATAAGCCCCTGAGACCTATTCCAGTCTTGACTGATTGCCCTTGGGCCTGCAACATAGCTCTTATCCTGGGACTTGCCATCATTATACTTCTGGGTTGGATTAGCTATTTTCTGGGTTCCATTTCTACTATTTTCCCCCCTCAATTTACTGAAAAGAATGGTTGAGAAAGATATGTAGAACATACACCTTGAGTTCTTGAAAATCTGAAACTGTTTTCATTTTTCTCCTATAGTTGGTTGATAATCTGGCTAGATAAAGAATTGTAGGCCATAGTCCTTTTTTTTCTCTGTGAACATAAACGCATCTTTCTGTTACTGTCTAGTATCCAGTGTTTAGTTGAGATGTCTGCTGTCAGAGCTAACATTTATTTCTTTAGTTTGAGTGGATTTTTTTCCCCATAGAAACTTTTAGTATTCCTGTATTTTTATCCTGAAATTGAACAAGATGTGCCTAGATATTTTTTTTCCTTCTTGCTGTGTGGGACTTTTCAGTCTGAAAATATTTCAGGAAGATGTGTGTTAATCTTCAGGAATATTTTCTCATGTATTTGGCTTTGTGTTTTCCTTCTCATATTCTGAAAGAGTTTTTTTCACATTATGTTCAAGTCTGTCTTTTTGGATTTTTAAAACAAAGTTCTCATAGGGTTTCCCTAGAAAGACTGGCTTTCACCTGTTGCCTTTTGGTAATTTACAAATATTCTGGACTGTGGCTTCTGCTCATGTTCATTCTTTTATACACTTCCATCTACTCTTGTCTTATAGAAATTTGTTAAAATATCTCATTTGCTAATGATTCTCTTCCCAGACCATTCTGTTTATTAATGTGTTTATGTGTATTTTTATATGTGCTTGCTGTCAGAGAAAGGGACTGAAGTAAGCAAGTCTGTGCTTGGTCTGTAGTCCTGAAATAAAAACATCCCTCCTTCCAGATCACTCCCAGTTTGGTCATGCCACCTAAACCATTCCACATAAGCCATGTTACTAAGTCCAGTGTATACTGCTTTGTCTCTACCTTTCTTAGCTATTCCCTCTCTGTTTCCTTGATACTATATTCATGTAATATTTTTCTTATTTTCTGCCTGCTCTAGTTCAGTCTGCCCTGCTAGCTTCCCCTCCTTCATCAGACTCTAAATGTTGAGTTCCTCTTGTCTTGCTTTTTTATCTCATTACTTCTCATTACTTCTAGTATTGTCTATATACAAGTGACTTCTAGTTTTGTATCTTGGCCCAGATGCCTCTCTTGAGTTTTCAGCTGCTGCTACTGCTGCTGTTTTTTTTCTTTCTTTTTTTTTTTTTTTTTTTGGTACCAGGAATTGAACCCACAGGTACTTAACCTCTGAGTCACATTTCAGCCCTTTTTATTTTTTTATTTTTTGAGACACGGTCTCAATAAGTTGCTTAAGGTCTAACTTCAACGTCAACTAAGTTGTTGACGTTGAATTTGAACTTGCAATCCTCCTTCCTCAGCCTCCTGTGTCTCTGGGATTATAGGCATGCACCGCCATGCCTGACAGTAAAGTTCTTAAGGTTAGCATGTTTGGGGCAGAATTCTGATTATTTTCCTTTCCCCAAGTCTACCTTCTTACTTCTCCAGCTCAGTAAATGGGATCACCATCAACTCCTGCCATCTTGATATGTTTCCCTCACTCTTAACTTGTAGTTCACAACTCTCAGTTCTATTGCCAAAATATTCCCCAAATCTACTCCTCTTTGTCTCTTTTACCAACTTAGTTTGGGCAGAGCTCCCAACATCTTTCTTCTAGACTCCTTCAGTTGACTTTTGGATCCATACTTCATTTCTGCTACCTTCCAGTTATTCACAGCATGTAAGAAATGTAAACTGAGTCATTGCCAGACTTTCCGTTGCTCTTCAGTTGTAAAATCCCTCACATGGTCTCAGTGACTCTGCTGGAAATGGCCTGCATACCTCTCCAATCTCTCATTTTCCCAGTTATTTCCTTGTTGTTGTTATAGCTAAACTGGCCTCAATTCTTTACTTTTTCCTTTTTCTGAATCTTCACATAATGTTTTTCTCTCTGCCTGTAATGTCCTTTATTCTATTTTCTGCTACATATATAATCATTGTTAAATTTGACTTAGGCTTTTTCTTGCCATCCTCAGTTTAAATTATACTCTGCTCTTAAATTATACTCTCAGATATGAGTTCGGATATATGTTAAAATACGAACTTGACAGTTTTTCATAAGAACACTGATAATGCTTTAAGGAATACAAAAAGTCTCTGTACTTGATTGTAGGGAGTGGTTTAGCTGGCATGTTTCATGCTAACAACAATTAAGGCATTCAAAAGTCAAGCCCTTCTTTTGAAAGACTTCTTTAACTGCCATGATGGGCTAATGAGATCATTATAGTACCAACTTATTGGAAAATAATAGTGTTTATTTTTTCTTAATTCTATCTACAGTATTGAGGAGAACTGTTCAAACTCGTCCTGCTCCACGAATTCCTCCAGCCGTGGAAGTCATTGAGAAGGAACAAAATTGGGAAAAGACTTTACCTATTGATACAGACGTTCAAAATTCAAGTGAAGAGAGTCGTCTTTTCACTCAGAGGTGGAGAGTCTCTCACATGGGAGAAGACTCAGAGAACAGAACTCAGACCCCTTTTGTTAACTTTTCACAGACCCTCTGCAATTTCCATCCCAGCACTCAGCAGTCAAGAATTCCTACCTTCTCAGAAGAGCCTTCAGTACAAGGAGATGGGCAACAGCTTAGAACAAATGAGGCATCATCGTTACAAGGAAAGGACATAATGGCACGAATTGCTGAGTTGACACTGCAGAATTCAGCCATCAAGACACATCTGAATAATATTACTGGTCCAAGGGGAGAGCAAGGGGATGGACTACGGGAGTTGAACAAGCAGGAAAGTGTGAATGATGTGACTACTGTGAGTACCACTTAAGGATTAACAGGGGACATGGAGGGATTTAAGCTTGGGCATCTTAAGAGATTTGTTTTCAGCAGTGATTCTGAATAGCTTTGAGGTGGTCACTAGATGGCTTAGGCTTTGGCATGTTCTCTTCACAAGATAGTTAAAAGGCCTTAATTAGTTTATATTGAACATAGAAGATAGCATGAAAGGAAAAAAATACATGAATGAAGAAAATAAGACTAAGGTAAAATGTGTAGGAAAGCTAAAATTAGACTGAAAATGAGGTTTTAAGTAAAAAATATATAGAATTAATGTGACTTGAAAGTTTGCCATACAACTAGATTTTATTGAAACTATTTTGATTCTTGAAGTAGCTCATAAAAGCTGCTTCAAGCTGGTTTTCCATTCATGAATAGCTAATTTTTTTAGGACACAGCATGTATGTAATGAAATGATGTTAAAGGATCATTAAAGTCAGATTTTAATGTGCATTTAAATCGGGGGGGTGGGTTGCTAAAAGGTGGTTTCTGAATGAGTAGGTCTAGGGTTAGACCTTTGCATTTCTGACAAGTTTCTAAATGATGCCAGTGCTGCCAGTCCAAGGGCTCTATTTTGAGAAGCAAAGTTCTGCATTCTATAGTGCAGGAGCTTTATAAAATAAACTTTGTGGGCTAACCTGTAACTTAAACCATTTCATTGTTTGTGGGGAGAAAAAGGACTCTAAAGTTCCAACTGGGAATGTTTATAACACACCTCCTCATACAGTCCCCAGTGATTGCATGTATTCTGTTTTACCCATTCATGAGCCAGAGTGTCTTCTGTGAGGGTTCTAACAGGGGACAGTATAGTGTTTTTGCAGTGGGAGGGAGATGAGCATCCTTATTATGGATTAGGGACTCCTGAGGTGGCTGTGTTCATAAGAGTTTCAAAAACAATGAATTGAGGGCTTTGGTGAGCAAGGTAAGGGAGAGGTAAGTGTAGGGGCCACATTGGTCATCCTTGGCTCATGGGGAATAAGGAGAATGTGGTACCGAGTGACAGAAATAGTAGCCAGGACTGGGCTTGGAGGTGCACACCTGTAATCCCAGATGAGGCAGGAGGATTGCAAATTTAAGGCCAGCCTCAGCGACTTAGGTCCTAAACAATTTAGTGAGACCCTGTCTCAAAATAAAAAATGAAAAGAGTTTAGGATGGAGTTCAGTGGCAAAGCATCCCTAGGTTAATCCCCAGTAGCAACAACAACAATAAAAAACAGTCTGACTGGCAGAGGAGGAGCCAGAAAGGGGTATTAGCAGTAGGCAGTAGCCATTGGTACAGGTGTAAGAACAAACTGCCTCAATTTTGAGTAATTATTTGCAGAGTTTTAAAGATTATTTAAAGATAGTTATTTTAAACCAAGGTAACTTGGTTTAAAAATGATAGCACAGTTATATATTGAACTTGTGTCCTTTCCTAATTAGAATACACATCAGTCTAGAAAAGACAATGTATTATTGTTGCCCTCACCACTCTCTTTTGTTTTAATTGAAAATACAACAGGATCTTTAATTCAGGCAGATTTATTTATCTTTTTTAAAAAACTAATTGAGAAGCTAAAAATTAGGAAATTCTGTTAGGGATTGCTTTTGCCCAAAGGGACATATTTTACTAAGTGAAATTATTATGAATGATATAAATACACTTCTCTTGGGAGTTTTCAAATTGAGCTTATTGTTTCATTCCTTTCCAATTACATCTCTTCTTGAATCAGTTATCCTAAGCTAAAAGTGGTTGGAAGGAGTGATGGGGTTCTCGGAATCTTTGTCAAATAATTCACTGTGCATGTTTGAAGATTGTACTTGTAGAAACATCTGTTTCAAATAAAGCAGATCTTCCTTTGTAATCTGTCCAGCCTCAGATCTGTCATCAATAGGTGTGTGGCATTTAGCTTACTAGGAGTCATCTCTTTGCTCAAGTGATCTCTTGTGCAGCTCAGCAAACACTAAGAGATGCAGGAAATCTCTGTCAAACAGGCTGTGCATTCAGACAAAGGCACTGGAGGGTATATGTGGCAATAGTAGAAGGAGGTTTAAGTATCCTTTTACTTTAGTCCTAATTCTTCAATTAAAGGATTAGTAAATTCTGCTTGCCCACTATTCATATTTATATATAGCAAGGCTAAGAATATTAATGTGCTAACACTTGATAGAAAAGTTAAAATACTGTGGGTTTTTTTTTTCAATGTTGAATTTATACCCTTTTCTTTTCCCCCACAAAGACTCTTCCAGTAGCACAATCTCTAGCAGCTGGTAGCATGGAGGAACGGATTGCAGAATTGAATCGACAGAGTATGGAGGCTCGGGGGAAACTACTGCAGTTGATAGAGCAGCAGAAACTTGTTGGTTTGAATCTCTCCTCTCCACCAGTGTCACCTGTTCAGTCGCCTCTCAGAGCATGGACTGGTTGGTCACAAATTCATGATTTATAAACTAGAAATATGAAGGTTTTTACTTTCCCAATTTTACAAGTTCATATTGAACCAAAATAAATCTTAGAACATATATTCTAGTGCCTTCAATTTTACACCTAAAGAAATAAGTGACGAAGTATAAGTGGGAGACATAGGACTAGAAAGTGAGTCTCCTGATTTTCTTTAGCCCATTTGGTCTTTGGTGTTTGAGTTCTTAAGTTGCCCTACTTCAGATGAGATTCATTATGGTATATGATTCACTTAGGATATATGCTGTAGCTAATTATAAAATACAAGCATCAAAATTGCAATTTAAAATTTCATCTTCAGATTACAAATTATTGTTCTGTTAAAGCCATTAAAACATTTTGTTTGTTAATTTAACTTTTGGTTCTCTTGTTACATTTAGAAATATGAAAAGCTAGAAGGGATTCTGAATAATAGAATAGTAACTGAAAAAATTTTTATAGCACTCATATTCAAAAATGATACTAAGGAAATGAAGTAGATCTCAAGTTACTTTTTAGCCAGAATTTCATTTAAGATGCTCAAGGGATGGGGACTGATTTAGGTCCAGAATATGAGATGGTTCTAATGATCAGAAATAGAAAAATCTGTTATCAGTGATATGTTCCCTGAGGTGTACAAATAGGTATTTTAGAAGATTCATTTGTCTTGTGCTGGTTTAAGTAGGTTACCTTTAGGGTATCTGTCAGTAAGAGTTTTCACTTCAATTAGAAATTATTTCTTTTTGAAATAATTTTCCAGAAAAGCAGATTCTTTTTTGGAAATTACTGGAAAATGATGTGTAATTCATTTCTCAGGGTTCTTCCTCTTTCTTCCAAGCTTCTTCATATGTCAGCTTTGTATACTAGTCTTTATAGTCCTGAAGTCTAAAACCAAATTTTGATTAGAATAAATAAACTTTTCAGACATATCTGAAAACTACTGTGTGCCTGCCATTTGTGGTCTTGAATACTCAGACATTTTAAGTTGGGGAATAGACAACAAACAAACAACTAAATATGTGAGATAATGTCAGTTAGTACTGACTACAATGAAGAAAGATAAAGCAGGTCACTTTTAAGAAAAATTTTATAATTAAGTATGACATCTTTTGTCTCATAATTCTATAAGGTTAAAAAATGCCTTCATTCTCTCATCTAGAACTCAACACAGCCTAAGAGTAAACAGGACTGTTATAACGCCAATTTAATAAGTGAGCTGAGGTACAGAAAGGTTAAATGATCTGTCTGAAGTTTCAAAGCAAATTGTGGATTTGCATCTCTTCATTCCAGTGATTATATTTCAGTTATTCTTGGTTGAATAGGAATCTCTGTAGGCTATCCTGATAAAAATAAGAATAAATAATTATACCATGAAAAAAGAACTTTTTTTTAGTGAAACTAAGGAATATTTTATTAAATGAATTGGGCTGTATTACCCCTTAATGCCATGAAATCACTGGTGTTAAACAGTGGTTCTCAGGAGCCTCTCTGAAACTGCCTGGATGGACATAAAGTATTTCACCAGTAAATATATAGTAGTAAATGTTTGTTAATCGATTACCTACTTTTGAAATATTGAAAATGTACATAATTATACTTACTTTTGGCAGTATGAGCTCCTCAGCTAATTTTCCCTTCCTATGTTAGTGTTGTCAACAATAGTAATAATGTAATAGATTTAAAAGATTGAAAGTTTTACTGAATGACTTCAGAAATATTTTTCCTTTTTCTTTCTTTTTTAGGAAAACTTTAAATAAGCTCTTTTTGGCAAAGATCTCAAATTCTTTAGGGTTAGCTCTTAACTTCTGTTTTTCACTTCCAGATCTGACATGATAACACTTGTCTGAAGATTCTGACTCTCTATGAACTAACATGTTACTGAATTGACACTAGTAACTAAAGTTTCTTGTCTCACAGTTCATTTCTTTTTTAAAAAAAAATCTTCAAAGGTGTACATACGGGCCATAATGATAAAAATATGGAAAGAAATCCTCAAACTTGTAATAACATTGAAATTGAGCAAAATTTTTTGTTTTGACCTTCTTGGAAGGTAATGAAAGTAATGTTTACTTTTATATTTTAGAAGGAGGAAAGAGGACCATTGAGGTATCTATTCCAGGAGCAGAAGCCCCAGAAAGTACAAAATGTAATACTATCTCCCCTCTCAGTGGAATAAGTACAAGAAGGTAGGGTTACAGCATGAATAGTTACTTTAAGAAAATCAGGAATGTGGTTTGTGTTTTATTTTCTTTGTGAGAAAAGTATGTGTATAATATGTGCCTTAAATTCAGATTCACTCATGTAGAGCAAACAAAGTAACTAGAAAGAATTTGGGGGCAATAAAATGAGTGAGGAGTAAACTAAGTAGAAAATAATGGGTTGGCTACTGAAAACAAACATGGGCTTACACATAGCTAGTAGAGTGTTTATGAGTTACGATTTAGGAGTTACTATATGACAGGGTGGTTAAATTGAACAGTAGTATTTTCCTCCTTTACAATATGTGAAACTGAAGCTCACAGAGCTATTTGGGTGACTTGCCTACATGGGCCACATGGTTGGTAATTGGTGACCCAAGAAAGTCTTCTGTCTCCATTCCACATCTTCACTATTGTCTAGTGCTGCCCTTGTTCTCATTGCTCTTTACTCTTTTGACCTTCTTTCCCTCTGCTGCACAACCATTTTTCATCTTTTATGTTAAAAACTTACCTGTATGATATTGTAATGGCAGATACATGTCATCATACAGTTGTCAAAATCCACAGAATGCTGGGCACAGTGGCACACTCCTATAATCCCAGCAGCTCTGGAGACTGAGGCAAGAGGATCACGAGTTCAAAGCCAGCCTCAGCAAAAGTGAGACACTAACAGTGAGACCCTGTCTCTAAATAAAATACAAAAAGTAGGGTTGAGGATGTGACTCAGTGGTTGAGTGCCCCTGAATTCAATCCCCGGAACCCTCCACCTCCCAAAAACATTCACAGAATGACATAATGTACTACACAAACAGTAAAACTTCATGTAAATTATGGACTTTAGTTGGACAACAGCTTATCAATATCAGTTGTAACAACAGATGTGCCACACTAATGCAACATGCTAATAATAGGGGAAACTATGTGGTTGGAGGTGGGAGTGAGGTGGTACATGGCAACTCTTACTTTCCACTCAATCTTTTTGTAAACCTAAAGCTGCTCTAAGAAATAAATTCTATTTAAGTTAAGAAAAAAAAAAGAGTTA
Source organism: Glaucomys volans (assembly GCA_020662805.1). NCBI lineage: Eukaryota > Metazoa > Chordata > Mammalia > Rodentia > Sciuridae > Glaucomys > Glaucomys volans. The sequence goes on from JAJEJO010005717.1 coordinate 402,871, forward strand.
TAGATTGGTGAAATTATGTTATAAATAACTTACCTCATTTGAACCTACGTTATTCATTCCTTTTTTGCCAGGATTGAGAATTTTTATTGTTTCCATAATTTAATAAGGTTATTAATAGCTCACTCTCTTTTTATTTTTCATAAATAGATCTTCAGGGGCTACTAGTAACTCTTGTTCTCCTTTAAATGCCACCTCAGGAAGTGGGCAAATCACACCTGTTAATCCAAGACCAAAGGTAAATTATAAAATGTAATTGTAAAATACATGTAGAGGTTGAGTGAGGATAGAAGATTTGCTGATTTCCATTCTTAGCTGTCATTCCTGTTATCTTAAAGATGATATAAATTCTCAGAAGAAAAGAAATGCTATCATTCACCTTTATTAGAAAAAGAACCGGGCTGGGGATATAGCTCAGTTGGTAGAGTGCTTGGCTTGGAAGCATAAAGCCCTGGGTTCAATCCCCAGCATCTCAAAAAGAAGATAAAGAACAAACCATACACTTGTGTTTGCTTTCCACAGTAACTAAGGAAATCAGTAGGATTTCAACAGTCCTTAAAGACTGGATATTACTGGTTTCAGGCAGAGCTTCCAAAATATTGTAGCAGGATATAGGTGTGCCTCGAAGAGGTTGTGGGTACACCAAGATATTGGTTCCCCAGTTGTTCCTGTGTCTAGGTGGAATATGGTATAACCAGAGCAATGGTCCAGGCACTTTATCATAGTGAGCCACATCTGAGTGTGACCCTGGTTAGATAGGTTTTGCCCAAAGGGTAAATAATTATCTTATGTATTCTTCATGTTTCAGTTTGCTACAGGAATATGTAGAAGCTAAAATTTTTACAAAAGGTGTTTTTATTTTTCTGTGTTTCTAATACAGTAAAGTATAGTTCCTTTCAGTGTTTAGTCATGGAAAACTGTAAGATAGTCTTTAAAATTGTAAAAATGACTTTTGCTGACTTGAGTCAACAACTGTCCGTTGGGAGAATCTTTGTTATTACTAACTTCAGTAATAAGAACAAAGAGTGGATGCTTACTGCCCATATTGATAGGCTTAACTAACCCAATTGCCTAGCATTAAAATTTATCTTTTTCTATTCTAAAAGTTTTTAAGCTAGCTATTTTATATAATTTGCTCTTATTAATTTCTGGAACTTAGTAACAATTTACTAAGATGAAATAACATTTTTTGATAATTTTTAAAATTGTACCTAAGATTTGTATAAAATACTAGACAATCTTTTTTAAAAAATGAGAACTCTTGGGGCTGGAGTTGTAACTCAGTGGTAGAACACTTGCCTAGCACATATGAGGCACTGGATTTGCTCCTCAGCACCGCATAAAAAGCAAATAAAATAAAGGTATCATGTCATCTACAGCTAAAAAAAAAAAAAAGGAATGCTTCTTATTAGAAAAAAAATGAGGACTTTTAGAATAAGGGGGTCTGTTGATCGGGTAGTCAGTTATTTGGTAGTGTCTCTGTTAGAGAATAATCATTGCCAGTAATAATTTAATTTCTAGTACCATTCAATACTACAGGATGACTTTGCTGTATATACTTGTTCTAAATAATCTGTAAATCTTGAGTTGTCTCATGTTTCTGGTTACTTTCTAAATCTTTTCTGTATCTTTATTCAACAGATTGAGAAACAAAATGAAGAAGGCTGGTTTGCTCTTTCTACTCACGTGTCATAAGTGGGGTTGAAGTTGAATTTTACAGTTTGTTCTCAATAATTTATTCTTGACCTTTCACTCTTCTTTCCCTGCTCCTGCTTTCAAGTTTTTATGTACTTCTTCAGATAAAACCTATAGAAATCCTTTGAATTAATACAACAGAGAAAAATTTACTTTAATTTTTTACCTTTACAAATAGGTTTTCAACAGCCAGCCAACCTATAATTCCCTGTGAATAAAATTTTGATTGTAGGGAAATTAAAGTTTTATTTTCTTATAACTTCTTAAATATTTTAAGGGTTTTTTTTTTTTTTTTTTAGTAATGCATTTTTACCTGATATTATCATCTTGATTCAGATTTTGTTTACTACATCTTACATGTTGATCTGTTTCATTTTCTTGAAGAAATAAGTTGCTTTGCATGTAGCGTACAGTAGAATGCCTCAATTAGAGTCTGGCATTGAGAAGAATGTAACACCTTTTGGTTTCTTTTTTGGTTGGAATGTTTTGCTGTCCATCACCTTTTCCAAGTGGAATATGCAGCTTTTAAAAATAGTTATGGGAAGGCTGAGGATGTGGCTCAGTGGTAGAGTGCTTGCCTAGCATGTGTGAAGCCCTGGGTTTGATCTCTAGCACCACAGAAAATAAAAATAAAAAAGGCAGAATTTAAAAAAATAGGGAAGTGTTTGTATTTGCTTAAGCAGGTAAGACTGGTTGTATATATCATAAAATTCTTATTTAATTTTTAAAGGTGAAAATATCAATAATGATAATGTATGTAAAATAAATAATGATTATAGAGCTCAAATGTCTAAATGTAGTAACATTGATTTAATGGTATATTTAGTGTTTGAAACAGAATTAAATAAAAATTCTTGTCATTAATTTTCTTTGCAAAGAATCCAAGTAGATTCATTCAGAGTAGATTTTTCTTTCAGGCAGCTGTTTGGTTCTCAAATGTTGGTTTCTATTTTCAACTTGAGTGAAGTGGGACCTGGGAAGGGCAGCACCTTGAAACTATCAGGGGAATTTTCTCTGACAACACCTTTCTGCCCTCTGCAATTGCAGATCTCTGTCCTAGGAAGTGCCCTATGGAACTTTTACTTGGGCCTTTTTATTACTGTGGCAAAAATAAAATTATTTTCTGAAGCACTGTGGATTTATTTGATGTTATCTGTATTCATTTGCACTATTGCAGATTCTTCGATCTGTTGCACATTTTGAAACTTGGTAATGAATTCTATATCTGTCTGTGACATAAACCATTTTAATGTTACTTCCTATCAAAATGTTATCTGCTTCATGAATGTATTGTTTTGAAAAGGAATTTTTATTGGTGCATTATTATTGTACATAATGATGGTATTTGTTGTTACATATTGGTGTATGCACACAATATAACATTATGATTTGGCCAGTATCACTCCCCCATTACTCCCCCCCTCAATCCCGTTCTCCTAAGGATCTTTGACTTTTCATGAGATCCCTGCCCCCCACATCTTTCTTTTCCTTTTTCCTCTCTAGCTTCCACATATGAGAGAAAATATATGACCCTTGACTGTTTGAGTTTGGCTTATTTCACTTAACACATTTTTCTTCAGTCCCATCCATTTTTCTGCAAATGACAATGTCATTTTTCTTTATGACTGAATAAAACTCCATTGTGTATATATACCACATTTACTCTATCCATTCATCTGTTGGACACCTAGGCTAGTTCCATAGTTTGGCTATTGTGAATTTTGCTGGAATAAACATTTTTTTTAATCTATCACAATAGTATGATGACTTTATTTCTTTAGGATAAATATCAAGGAGCGGTATATAGATGGGTTAGAGTTAGGGTTCCATGACCATTCTTCTGAGGAACCTCCATACTGATCTCCATGGTGGTTGTGCTAATTTACAATCCCACCAACAGTGTAAGAGTGTTCCTTTTTTTCCACATCCTTTCCAGCATTTATTATTTGTATTCTTGACTTCCATCATGAGTGCGTGACTTCCATCTTTTGATGTGCATTTTCCTTAATGTTTTCCAACTGATTAGTGCTTATTTTTCTCCCTCTACATTACTTTAAATCAGAAAAGCCATTGTTCTCAACTTGGGAATCATTTAAAAAATACCAAATGACACCCTTTGAACTGAGCCTATACTTAGTTTCTGTTGCCCTGAAGTAAGGAGCCCAAAATATAAGATCTTATTTACTCTTTTAAATAGCACATAGATCTTAAAAACAGAAAAACACACAGGCGCACACTCCCACCCGCCCCAGGGATTTATCTTTGCTGTTGATGCCGCTGGCACACTGCCTTCAGTAGTTTTAGAACCCCCCGCCTGCCTTTACACTTTTAATTAGTAATAATTGTCTAGGGCCCTCAAGTTCATTTGGGGCCCCTTTAGGCCATTTTGGAATAGGGAGCAATTATTTTCGAAAGTAGTCAAAAATCATTTGTCAACATGACATCGTTTAGGGGTTAACTGGTAGAATGCTGGGCTTACCTGTTGCTTTGAGCCTACCTGCAGCTGAAATCTCCGTCGAGGGCGAATTGAACTGGGCTTCCCAGAGCAACACGCGGAAATTGGCCCAAAGCCCGTCGCTGGACCGCGCATGCACCTCGGGCTCTCTCTGGCGGGAGGGGGAGCGTTGCCATGATAACCACAGTAAACGAAGGCCTTGTGTAGGTGCAGGGGAGAAACAGCTGCAGCGGTGGGGACCTCCGGTGGTAAGTTTGTACTTCCACAGCCGGGCTGCTCCCACGACTTTCTCCTTAAATCTTTTAGCGACCCACAGCGCAGTGAGCCCATTTGGACTTCTTTTACACGGAACCAGTGTTCTCCTGGTTTTGCTAAAACCCGTGCTTTCATCCTCCCTGTGGTAGTTCCACAAACATTTGAGGCGACTAGTACAAGCTAAACACTCTGTGGACACCGTTCCTGCCTGTAAGGAGCTCACAATCTGGCCAGGAGGAAGCCAGGGAGGCAATAGGAGTAAGGGTTCGACTGGGCTAAGCCAGAAGCAGCGAATCTGGTGAAGTGTCAGGCTCTGGGGTCCAAGCAAAGTCATCTCTCCCCATACTTATCTTTATGTGACACTTGGCAAATGACCCTCCTGCCCTTCACTTTCCTCATCTCTATAGAGGAAAATGGTAATGCTTACCTCAAGGGGTTCTTGTTATAAATAGGATAATGCAGTGTAAGTGCTTAGCACCAGCCCAGTGCGCAGTGGGTGCACCACAGATACTTGTTGAATAAATACACAAAGACATAGTAGCAGTGTGTTCAATCATGAGTTGTTTTGGGTGCCTACTGAGTGAAACGTTTTTATGTTCAACCATACTTTATTATTTCTATTCTTTCTTCGTCCTTTCATTCCTATTAAAACACCTACTAAATTTGAGTGTATGAATATTTAAGCCATGGTGACACTAAATTTTGGAAATTATATACGTAGTCATATTTTGCCATATTTCTTTTATGTACTAGTATTTTTCATTTCATATATAATTTTATTTTTTATTCTTTTGCAGTTCTGGGGGCTTAAACCACATCCCCCTCCCTTTTATTTTTTTCCAATTTTGATACAGGATTCCACTGACTTGCAAAGGCTATCCTCAAACTTGCAAATCCTCCTGCCTCAGCCTCCCAATTAGTTGTGCTTACAGATGTGTAACACTGGCTCATATTTCAAAACTTTTGAGAAGGCTAAACAGGGATTAGGAAGGGAAAAAGCAAGGGGAGAGGAGCCACCTATAAACCCTTTGTGGAAGTCATGTTTAAGTCATGCCAAGTTGTCTGGGTTTTTATGACAATGAAGAGCCATTAAAGGTTTTAAACAAGAGTAAACAGCTGTGTTTCAGAAAATCAAGAGGCAGTGTAGAAAATGTAGAAAACGGATTAGAGAACAGAGATAATGGTAGAGGTCAGATACAATGAGGATCAACTATAGTGGTGATAGTGGGACTAGAATGGAGGGGGTGAATTCAAAAGACTTACTAACCAGACCCTTGGTAACAGTTCTTGCAAATCAATTGCATGAGTTAGGTGAAAGGGAAGGGTAACTGCTCTGAAATCAGAGTGATGTCACCTTGTGAAGCACTCTGACTTCTAGCCAACCTTCTAGCAACATGCTCCTCTGCACCAGAGTACTATTATTTTTTTTTCTTTACTCTTTCTTAGGGTTGGCTAAAAACTGGATGGTCTAATGAGGTGGTTACAAGATTTGTCTGTAGACTGAACCAATAAGCCTGAATCTAATGAAAGGAAATTTAAGATAGTTCTGAAAATAGATTCCCAAACCTAGCTAGCAGAGTTGAATAAGAGAGTACATAGTTTAGAACACACAAAGTTGTATTTATTCTAGTTAGTTACAAGCTGATTTTGTTGTGTCAATATATGATAATCCTGTCACCTGTCTCCATCTCCCATTAACAATATAATTTTAGACTGCCTTGAAGGAATACAGTGGATGTTCCTGGCAGATGAGGTGATCAGACGAAATGATAGTTCCTCTCTTCTGGAAAGTGTCCAGAATTTACAGAAGGAAGATACAAAATTGGGAGGGCTATATTATGCATTTGGAACATATTTGAGATTATACAGTGAGAAAAATTAGAATTGTATCATTGAGGAATAATTGAAAGAATTGGGATGTTTGGCTAAGAAAGGGGATCTAGAGAGAAATGAGACCTCCTAGAATTATTTGAATGGCTGTAGCAGCTACAAAAACTTGTTTTTTATGATTCCAGAAAAAAAAGAACAAGGATCAAATGGATCCAAGCTGTGGGAAGGCAGATTTCAGCTTAATTTTAAATAAAAAATCTTTTTTATGTGTGTGTTTGTGTGTATGTGTGGTACCAGGGATTGAACCTAGGGGCACTCTACCACTGCTAAGTTGTCAAAACTGGCCTTGAACTTGTGATCTTCCTGTCTCAGCCTCCTAAGTAACAGATTATAGGTGTACACCACCATGCCTGGAAAATTTCAGCTTAATTTAAAATATACTAAGAACTAGAGCTGAGCATTAATAGAATGTGCTTACCCTCTTACCTGAAATATTTAAATTGAAACCAATTGTTGCTTAAAATGTTCCTTCATTTGTTCATTTATTGAGGAAGATATTAATACATTCATTCCCTCAGCCATTTTACATATTGAGTGCCTATGTGCCACATACTGTTCTTAAAGTTTTACTCTGTTGGACAACCCGAGATCTCAAAAGCAGTGTTACAAAATAGGTACTGCATTTTATAAGATGAAAATTCTGAAGAAAGAAAGGCTAAATATTTGTTTAACAACCAGGATTTAAACTTAACCAGACTGACTGTAGCCAATATTCCCACTCTGGCCAACACCCTAGTCTGCTTTTATGATGGTGCTGAGCTAAATATGAATGTGTGGCCTACATTGGGAGGCTGGACTAGATACAACTTCTTTTGACTCTGAAGATTCTATGACACATTGATTGAGTTTATTTATTTATTAATTTCAGACAGTGTCTCACTATTTGCCCAGGCTGGTCTTTGACTCCTGGACCCGGGCTGTCCTGCCTCAGCCTCCCAAGTAGCTAGGACGTCAGGTGCCCAGTTTATGATCATATTTCATTAAACTCCACCTGCATTCAAGAGACTATCAATTAGTAACAGCAAAAACACCTTTCATTTCTGGGTACATAGTAGGTGTTTTATAAAAAACCCATAGTTCTTAAGATTGGTTCTTATAATTAGATGGATGAAAGAATTGCCTGGGGAAGTTAAGACCCTGTTATTGGTATGTTTTTTAAAACTTTTTCACGTGATTCTAAAATGTAGTCAGAGTTGGAAACTATAGAGAGAAAATCTCATTTAATTTTTACCACAACTCTACTAGAAAACAATATTGCCCCCACTTTACATATAAAAGGACTAAGAGATTAAGGAATTTATTCCTTGGCCAACCTGGAATGTGAACCCACATCTCTTTGGCACCACAGCCTCACCAGGTTACTATACAATTTGCAATCGCTTTAATCTAAAAACAAATATTTTATTCCATCAATTATACTACTCATCAATTATACTACTAATCTCCAGAAATCCAGGAGCCTTTATTACTTGACTTGCTCAACTGCTTTTTACAGAATATTTTTTCACCCTGTAGAGCCCAGAAAAACTAAGAATAGATCATAATATTTATTGTCCAGTATTGCAAATTAAGAACACTGGGCAAATTCCTTGGGTTCCAGTATTTTCTTTCACACTATACACAACCTGACATTGACTGGTTTGTGGTATTCAAAAGTACTGCATGGTAGTGTTAGCCATTTGAGGAATATATTGTTTATGATAACAGAATAAAGTGTGATGGTTTGTTTTGATACCAAGTTACCTTTTGTTGTGGCTCAGCATCTTTACTATAATTATTACCCACTTTATAGTCACCTTATGATAAATTAATTAGATCTTAGGGTCTATTTTTATTAGAATCTATATCCAGAATAGATTGTTACAGTATGTTAAAAATAAATGTATTTAGGGAAAAAGATGCTAAAAGGTAGAAGATGAGCTCAAGATGATATTGATTGGTGGGAAGCAGGAAAGAAAATTATGAGGTGCAAATCACTGAAATGTATTTGGTTTGCCCCATTTCTGGCATTAAAGGGGACCAGGAGCCAGGGAACACAGGTGGCCTCTGAAAGCTTAGAATGACTTGTAGATGACAAGCCAAGAAAAAGACAGGGGTCTAGGTCCTATGATCACATGGAATGAAATTCTGCTGGCAACTTAAATGAGTCCAGAACCAGTTCCTCCTCAGAGTCTCCAGAAATGAAGACCGTAGGGCTGGGGATATAGCTCAGTTGGTAGAGTGCTTGCCTTGCAAGCCCGAGGTCCTGGGTTCAATCCCCAGCACCGCAAAAAAAAAAAAAAAAAATGAAGACAGTACTGTCAACACCTTGATTCTAATCTTGTGAGACTAGGCAGAGGGTAGCTGAGTGACATTGGGCCTGAATTTTGATCCACAAAACTATAAGATAATACAGGGGTGTTACTTAAGCTGCTGAACTGGTAATTTTTATAATAGCAATAGAAAATGAAAACAATGGGAACTCACAGACTAAAAGCTTTCATTTAGTTCTCAATTGATCAGCAACAATAGAATATCAGTTCAGGTTTTTTTTTTTTTTTTTTTTTTGGCAAACCCAGCAGCAACTTGCCTTTACTTATTGGGGCCTGCATCATGTAGTTTAGTTTCTTTCCAATATTTTAGATGTTGATTTTTATCAAAGAAATTTATTATCTATTACCATCTCATGCCAGTTAGAATGGTTACTCTCTCCCAAAAGGAAATAAGAAATGCTGGCAAGGATTTAGAGAAAAAGAACTCTTAAGCACTGTTGGTGGAAATGTAAATTAGAGTAGCCATTATGGAGAGCAGTATAGAGGTTCCTCACAAAACTAAATCTAGAACTACCTCATGATCTAGCTGTTCCACTCCTGGATATACTTCCAGGGGAAATGAAATCAGCATACCAAAGAGACACCTGCACACCCATGTTTATTGTGTCACTATTCACACCACTCAGAATAGTTAAGATATAGAATCTGCCTAGGTGCTTATCAACAGATGAATAAAGAAAATATGTCATTGTTTTCTTACTATTCAGCCATAGAGAAGAATGAAATTCTTTCATTTGCATCAAAATGAATGAAATTGGGGGACATTATATTTAATGAAATAAACCAGACACAGAAAGACAAGTATTGCTTATTTTCTCTCATATGTAGATGCTAAAATAAATAAATAAATAAATAAATAAATAAATAAATAAGGAAAAAGTGTCTGTACAAATGTCTGAATATAAAATAGTGGTTAAAGAGTTTTGGAAGGGTGTTTGGTGTGTGGAAAGGAAAGTTGGATTTGATCAGTGCTGTATGTATGTGTTGAAACATCACACTTGATTCCATTAATATGTACAACTCATAGATATAAATCAAAAGTAAAATAATTACTTAATAAATCATTATCTATAACCACCTCTTGCATCATGACTATCAGACCATGGAGTTCTCCTCATACTCAGATGGATCTGGATCAGAGCCTTAGAAGAGAAGTTTGTTCTCAGAATATATTGAAAGAAAATTGTCAGTTTCTTCTTGAATTATAAATTAGGACCAGGGGATCTGTATTGCTCATCGTTGTGTCCTCTGCTATGCCAAGCATAATACAAGTTTATAAACATGTTCAATAATTTTAAGAATTGAATTTACTTGAATTATGAAGAATCTTGAAAACAAGGGAGAAAATAGCGTTTACATATTTATATAGCCTATCTGAACAGTTTTATCCACTGTATGTGGTAATTTGCAACCAAACTCTGCAAAAATTGGCATGGCCTTGCACAGTTCTTTTTTTAGTCAGTTACTTACTACAAATATAAGAAGTCTATGTGTCTATAAATACACTGAATGATAGAATATAGATTTTTAAGGATCTTGCTACTTAAAATTTTTCTATCATTCAGTTCCCATCCCAACTCCCAAACCTGAAGGGGCATATATTCTACAATGAGGTGAAGGGAAGGAAGGAAGGAAGGAAAAAAGGGAGGGAGGAAGGAAGAGAAGGAGAGGAGAAAGGAAGAAAGGATTAAGAAAAAGAAAAGTAAAACCACGCAAATGTTTTTAAAAGTAAAGCATCATCTTGGACATGAATATTATGTTAAGGCATATCCTTTTTGATAATAGTTATAGCAAAAACCTTTGGTGAAGGTACTGTTGTCCCCCATATCAAGAGAGGGCATCCTTATAATGCAAGAAAACATGGAAAGAACCCTAACGGCCAGTTGATGGGAATCAGCCATATGCTACTCTCTGATCAGCCATCATGCAGTGCACATCATATCTGCTTATAGCACACTGGTCTATCTTCAGGCACCAGGAAAATATAATGATGTACTAGTTCAATTAATCCTTATATCAGCCTTGTGAGTTGTTTATCTTCATTCTCACTATAGTTGAGGAATTGATATAAATTGATGTAATTAGCTAGTTACGTGGCAATATTGCGATTCATACCTGAATACAACCACAAATTTTGTCCCAATAGAACTCTTATTCTTTTGTGTCTTCCAGTCATGCCATAGAGTAATGTGGAGGAAGCATGGGGTGTTTAGTGTAGATAAGGGGAGACTTGGAAGTACTTTTCAAGCACAGTACACAAAGAGCTGCAATATAGACAGAGGACAAAGTTGTTATTTCACTCTTTAAAACTATTCAGTGGCTTTTAATTGCCATAGAAACAAGACCTAAACTTCTTAGGGAAGTTTAGAGACTATTTCTAAATCTGCCACCAGCCTCCTCTTCACATTCATCTCCCACTCTAGGGGACAGCCTGCATTTTGCCTTTCTCTGATGTTTCCTGTGTCTAACACACTTTTTCCCATTCTATGTCTGGCCAACTCCTCCTCATCACCAGAGTCTCAAACACCTCTTCTTTAAACCCCAACCATGGTTTAAGCTTCTTGTTGTTCATGGTCACAGCATCCCATTATTTCATTTTTGTAGCACTCATTGTATTATAATTGCTTGTTTAATGTCTATATTTTTTAACAAGTTCTATAAAGTTAGGTACCATATTTCTCTTGCACAGTATAGTAGTGTAGTGCCTATTGAAAGACTTGGTATATCCTAGGTGTGCTTGACAAATATATGTAAATGGAATTTGATTAGTAACACCAGAGGAATTTGATAATGGGTAAAGAAAGGAGGAGGGATGGATCAAAGGAAGGATGGCAGAGGGATAATTTTAGTGGTGAATCATTTGGGAGAAAAGATGAACTTGGATGTCATGTTTCACTTTGATCCTTTGGAAATCCACAATACCAGGTTAGCCTGGATAAAGGGAGTCTGTGATTATAATTTGCTGTTTTGCTGAGGTGTCTGATGGTGACCTCACCCCGCTGGTGTGTCATATTGGATACCAGGCAAACATGGGATTTTCAACATACATGAGCTCTTGGTGCTTGTAAAATTTATTAGGGAAATAAGTCTATTAATTTCTATCTTGTAACATTGTCCTTTTATCTATCTCAGTTTTGTACTTACAGGAAACATGAAGGAACCAAATGATCAGGATACTGATGGTGGGAAATCAGATAGATCAAAAAGTAGTGGGAAACAGTCTATTAAGTCAGAATCAAAATGTAAGTAAAGATAATATACATGTTTTTATTATTAAATTTAGTTAGAATAATTTAATATTAGAAATAAATAATAAATTTTAAATTAAAATTTAAAAAATTTTTAAATTTAAAGAATATATGTCTGTATTTATAGAGCAGAAATTGTTTACTTGTTTAATTCCCTTACAGACTTTAAGTTCTTTAAGGGCAGAATCTGTATTTTAATCCTTTTTCTCCAGCTTCTGACACAAAGAAGTTACTCTCATCTCTTTATAAATGACCTGTCCTGTACATCTAGCCTGGAATTACTCTGTGAGGTCCAATTAAATATTTAATGACTTTTCTGATGTAGTATAGTGGAAAGAGCCCTGGGCCTACAACTTAAAGATGTTTGATCTTGGAAGAATTACTGTACCTTTCTGAACCTCAGTTTTCTTGCCCAGTTAACTAATAATTGTTATCTTTCATTTCCACTTTTCTCCCTAGTTTTCTGACAAAGTGTTGTCTACTTTTGGCAGAGATTTCCTGGATGGTACTTTCAGCTTTCCATGGATGGATTTAATGATAATGATCCTGTGTCTAGCACTGCCTCAGGATCTTGCTTTCTTATTTCTGACCCTCTTAAGGAAAGGCCTTATCAAGTGTGGCCTAGCCCTAGGCTTAGCTCATAAATTAGCACATCCATCATGAGTGTTAGAATCCCAAATGATAATGTGAAATAATTTTCTGACATCCTCAACATCCTCTAATGCAGTGTGAAGAGATTTGCTCGCAGACAGTAAGTGTAAGAAGACTGACGTGGCTATACTAAAGGATCAATTTATTAGGAAGTCATGACAGTCATGAATATTTATACACCTAGGAACAACATGACAATACATGGAGCAAAAATAAAACTGAAGAGAAACTAAATTCCACAATCATAGTACCTGTTACTCATAATGGTCAAAGAGGAAGTTCCTACTATAAATGTTCATGGTTTTTTGTTGTCAGATGAAGTAATCATGCTGAATTCTTTTTTAAATTACAATAAATTATGGGTAGCATATATGGATTTTCTATGGGCACAATCTATCATTTGTAGTCTTCCTCATTGTATCTCCATCTCACAGAGAAGGTGGAAATGAACAAGAAATTGTAGAGGTAAATTATTTGTAGGATACATACAGTATGTCCCTATGGTAGCCACAGAAAAGAACATCCCATGGCTTCCTGTTTCCATTGGCTAGAGAGAAGAAAACCACTGAAGAAACTTACACATAAAATCCTGAACCATATAAAACAAAAATTCCAGCTGGTACTTTTTGATATCTGCAGTTGTAGAACCCTTTCTCCTTGATCACCTCTCTCTCCTTCCTCCTGTGCCTGTTCTTCTTCAGTCTGCATTAATTTTACCAGTTTTTTTTTTTCCGGCCCTAATATCCTTTTTTTAAAAATATTTTTTTAGATGTTGATAGACCTTTATTTTATTCATTTATTTATATGTGATGCTGAGAATTGAATCCAGTGCCTCACACATGCTAGGCAAGAGCTCTACCACTGAGCCACAACCCCAGCCCCCTAATATCCTTTTTTGACTAGGAGTTTTAAGTACTTCCAATTTTACCAAAAAAAAAAAAAAACAAAACCCAAAAAACAAAAAACAAAAAATAAAGAAAAAACAGGAGTTTGTGTTTTTTCATTGTCAGTGTCGATTTTTAGATTATTTCCAAGAACAGAAAGGCAAATGCTTAAAATCTAAAAGTCATTCACCAGTCTGTTTGGGCATTATCAAAAATTACAAGATATTTTTAGGTATTACCAAATTGCTTAGATCTTTTGCTTTACAAAGTTTTACAAATTTAGTGTTGTTTCTAGACTCCACTTTTTCTTCAGTGACAGCACCCTTTTCTTAGCCTTGAAATGTCTGTTATTATTATTATTATTAATATATCTGTTCTCCATCTGTGTTTACTCCTCCTTCCTGTATCAGTAGTTACCTCATTTCCTAGATGGTAGCTTTAAATCACTTACTGGCAATTGGAAATCCTTTCCTGGGGTTGACCAGTGATTCAGAGTATTGATTTTTGCCAGGCCTGGTGGTACATGTTTGTAATCACAGCAACTTGGGAGGCTGAGGCAGGAGGATCACAATATTGTGGTCAGCCTGGGTGACTGAGATCATGATTTAAAATGAAATGAAATGAAATAAAATTTAAAAAAATAAATAGATAAAATAAAAAATACTGGGGATGTAGCTCAGATACTCCTGGGCTCAATCCCCAATACCACAAAAAAAAAAAAAAAAAAAAAAAAAAAAAAAGTGTTACACTTCTTTTAACACCCTAATCTTAAGATGAGGAAATAGTATTTGGTTGCTACAGTTACAAAAAAAGAGGTCAGGTGATCTTTGGAGAGCAGTTTCCCAGGGCTCCCTTTTGGGGAAGCCATGCTATGCTTGACCTATTCAGGTTTCAGTTACCCGGGATTACTTTCTTTCCATCCAAATGTTCCCATCCCTACAGAATTCTGTCCTGTTATCCAACTTATTGGCTTGACCCAGCTTTTCTGTCTCATTCATATTAGTTTTGGGCCTTGTCCCTAGTCTTTTAGCCTCATCTTAGATAGCTACTAGGTAATTCTGGTACACTTACCATTTCTCATTCTGAAAGTACCCCTACTCCTACCTTTCACCCTGTGAAAGTTATCTTTGACATTGTATATTTTAACCATGCCCATGGTTGGACTTGATCTGAAAGTTGGTTTATCCCTAGGACTTTTTCTACTCCCATTCCAATTCTCTTTCCCTCTTCGCTTGTCCTGAAGTCTTTATTCTTAGTCCTGGGATATCACTTCTTCTTTTTTTTTTTTTTTTTTTTTGGTGGTGCTGGGGATTGAACCCAGGGCCTTGTGCTTGCGAGGCAGGCACTCTACCAACTGAGCTATATCCCCAGCCCCTGGGATCTCACTTTTGAGATAAATAATCATACTCAGATAGGGTCATTCTTGAGTAGCATTGTCTTTGTCATAACAGATCCTCCATAAATGGTGGTAAAACCCAATTGAATTGAAATTATGATAGCAACATAGTCATCTCTTTTTTCTCTATCACTTACTCTTTTATAAGTACACAGTGATAGAAAATATACTGGAAATAAATGGAAAATGGAAATACACTTACAGAAAAGAACTTCACATTTTTTAAAGTTATAAGATTGATCAAATAAAATAATTCTTCTATGAATTTTTGAGTATGAAAACTTACTATATTTAGCATGAGCAAATTAGAAGTTTTAGTTTTAGCTATTTTTGAAATAAGACAGTATTTAATTCAAAATATTTAGAAATTATTAAAATATTATTTTTAATATCTCCAACAAAAGTTGGTTTTGAAGATATCACAGATGACACTTTCACTGAAGGGGAAGAATCATATTTAGAGGAAGACTCAGATTTGGAAGACTTGGAAGGAAGTTCAAGTTCACTTCCATATGATGATATAGAAAGCAAAAAAGGTAAATATTTTTAGTTTTCTACTGGTAATTGCTACTGTTTTTTTAAAAAATTTTTTAGTTGTTGATGGATCTTTATTTTATTCATTTGTTAATATGTGTTGCTGAGAATCGAACCCAGTGCCTCACACGTGCAAGGCAAGCACTCTATCACTGAGCCACAACCCCAACCCCTAATTGCTGCTGTTTTAAGGATAAATTTCTCAGACACAGTGAACAGTTATAAATCTAGAGAAAGAAAAATTTGCAGGTTGTGGCTATGTGTGCAGATGATAAAAGGAAAAGCATTGCACACAGTCAGGTAAGGTAGTATAGGAGCTTGGAGTTGTGTATTCCATTTCTGAGGCTCACATATAGAACTCTCATGCTTGGTCTTCTGGGAATTGAGGTGATCTGAGGAGTGTTCTGTCCTAGATTAGAGTTTAACAACTTTCCCTTGGAATTGATGGGGAATCATTCTTTGAAACTGTTCAAACTATGACCAGATCTCAGTATTCACCCCTGACTCCCACAAGCATGTTCACTCTTCCTTCAGTGCTCGGGAGTGGGTAGTATCTCGTGTTCAGGCCAGTTGGTGCTACTTACTGCCAGTATACTGTACATTCCTCCTGTCTTTGGGAAATAGAATTTTAGGACTCACTGGACACCCTACTTAGTTAAAATATTTTAATGTTTTAGCATCTCAGGAACCCCCTGATGTAGCTGCAGAAGAAGCAGAGGAAGAACTTCCGAAGAAAATATCAGAGACCTTCTTTTATGATTACATGGCACTTGCTTCAATGCCTTTTGTGACTCCAAATTCGGACATACCACTGGATTTTCTTGTACTTGTGTATCCACTCCAGCTACATATGCATAATTTTGGGATTTTAGTTTTTTGGGTCAGGGGTTGGCAAACATAGCCCATGGAGCAAATCTAGCCTCTACCCTGTTTTAGTAAATGAAGTTTTAATGCAGCACAGCCACACTCATGCATTTACATCTTATCTATAGCTGTCATAATACTGTAAGTAAAGAGTTACGTAGTTGTAACAGAGACCATCTGGCCCATAAAATCTAAAATATGCATTACCTTCCCTTTATAGAAACGATTCTGTCTTAGATAATTCTAAGAATCTTGGCCCTTAGAGTGTTTGATCTTCATTTGAATTGAACTTTTATTTGATGCCAAATTGTAAAGAGAAATGATGCTTTTCTTTGTATAGGTGAAAAAGACTGGAGTTCATGAGATGTGATTTGAAGGAGAACAGGGGGCCTCTTTTTCTCACCTCCCTCTTATACCAGCCTGGCCTGCCTTTGCCAAGGCCTGTCGAGCTAAGCCATCCATTTCTCTTCTTGAAACACTGATGTGTCCATCTTCAAGCTTTAGAACTTTATTAGGTATCAGATGAATCACTGGAGAAGATGATCCTGGGGAAACAGGGCACAAAATAGCAAGTTTTAATTGGTCTAAAGAACAAGAGTCTGTGAAAGTGGGGTTAACTTACAGGAAGATTTAATATTTGTCATCTTTTATAACATTAGTTTGTGAGGTGGATGGTTAGAAGATAATTTCCACTGCAGTCCTCAGCTAGCAATTTAGCACACCTCCCTTCAGATGGGCAGTGGTTATTGCCACATGGCCAGACCACTGACAGGCTTCCTATAAAAAGTATGCTTTCAGAGATGGGGTATATTCCCTGACTCAGTTGTGCTTTTGCATAAAAATAGAATACGTTGTTCATACAGCTTCTAACTGTGGTTCAGTTCCAGGTATGACTAAATTAATTCATTCCAAATCATCTTGTAACTGTAGTTTTCTTTCTTTAGAGTTTTTCTTTTTTGTCTTTATACAAATTTATGACAACAGATAGGCTGTTTGCTTTCTTCTAGCCTGATATTTTCAAATGGAATAGGAGTGGTATATTAGAACCCTCCAGAAGCTTTTCCTGAAGTACACAATGTTCTGATAACTTCCTGGACTTTCTGAGCTATTTCTGTGTGGAGAATTTGGGCATACTTATGCTGAAAAAGCTTCCCAGGTGGTTTTCACATGTGCCTTCTCCCAGACTCTAACTTAACTGGGAACTCACCACCAGGATAGGATAGGAGAGTCTCTGTTAGAGAACATGTTCATATTCTACATATTAGTAAGAAGGACCCCAACTTTTGATCCAATGGATAAATCCTCTCTGCTCACTGGTTGAGTGGCTTAGTAAGCTATACCTTTTCTTGAAGGCTATTGTTTTACCTCCAGGGAAATCATGAGTAGCCTATCCCATTCTCGGACAATTTAAATTATTAGAGAACTTTTTGAGGCATGGAATCAAAATCTGTCTCTCCAAAATGATCCTGATTGGAATTAGTTCTACTCTTTGGAGATAGAGCAGATGTAATTTTTATATCTCGTGAAAAACTCCTAAGAAGAGGAAATCAGCCTTCATGCATTCTCTAATCTTTTAATACTTTAATAATTATATTGGTACTTTAGTTTTAAAACTTGCATCTTATAAATCAATTTATTTATCAAAAATATGCCATTTATAAAATATCAACTAAACCCCAGCAATAATTTGCAAAAGACATTAAACAGAATTTAACATAGCTTTTAAACAATTTTGAAGTAGAGGTGGCCATGATAAACATTGACGGCCCCAGGTCTCTGGAAGTTAAGAAGCAGCAAGTCAGAAGACAGGGTAAGATAAAACAAAAAGGAGTTGAAGGTACATCATAACACATTTTAATATTTTAATATTTTCAAAATTGATAAGGGAATGCCAATGACCTCTGGGTTCAAAAGAAAGGATCAGACTCTAGTTAGGCATCCATTAATTCAGCAAATATTAAATACCTAATTGGCTAAAGACACTGCTAGGCATTCCGGAAATAGAGAAGATGAGAAGAAGTCTCTGCCCTTAAGTAGGTTGTAATTTAGAGGAGGAGGATTTGGGGAGTTTTAATCTCATGCATTCTGGGCTTTTGGTTTTCTAAAAATTTATTTTGAATGGTTATATGAAAACCAAAATTGTACATATTTATGGGGTATCGTGCAATGTTTTGATACATGAATACATCGTGTAATGCTTAAATCACATGAAGCATGTCTATCTTCTCAAACATATATCTTTTCTTTATAGTGAAAACATTAAAAGTCTTTCCTTCTCCCTTTTAAAATATACAGCATATTAGCATCACCTACAGTCACCCTGCTATGCAACAGCCCACCAAACTCCTTGGTCCTATCTAAACTATAACTTAGTGCTCATTGATCAGTCCTTCCACATCCCTCATTCCCTCCTTTCCCCAGCCTTTGGTAACCTCCTTTCTCCTCTTTCTGTGACAATTTTAGGTTCTACATATGAGTGCGATCATGCAGTATTTGACTTTCTGTGCCTGGTGTATTTCACCTGATATCGTGATCTTCAGATTCATCCACGTGGTTGTAAATGACAGCATTCCATTCTTTCTAAGGCATGATAGTATTCCACAGTTCATATGTGCCTCATTTTCTTGATTTGTTCCTCAGTTGGTAGATTCTTGTTTCTATTACTTGGCCATTATGAATAGCACTGCAATTAAATGAGAATGTAGGTATCTTTTGACATACTAATTTAGTTTCTTTAGTTTCATAGTAGTGCCATTCTGGGATTGTAAAGTCCTTTGATCAGAAGAGCAGCATGTAAGAGGGAATCTTCTCACCATCCCCTATGAAATTAGAGATGGTTATTTTAAATAAGTGATAATATCTCTGGTTCCTAGTACTTACTCAAGTTAGGGAAGAGATGGTAACCCACTTCCAATCTCATGTACAAACACGCTGTTAGACCTCTACAATATTACATTGGCACCTGGGAAGAGGAAAATGAAATGAAAAAAAAAAAAGAAGAAGGAAGTGGGAAAGGTGAGAGCAGTGGTTTGGGGAAATGGAAGAAGACAGTAGGCAAAACTTCCTGCCCTCTGTCAAGCTCTATGAAGATCAGGAAATCTTTATCTAGATCCAACTTTCTTTTGCACTGCGGCTGATGAAGTCCCAGGTTTTGAGGTCTGAATAGCTTCATTCAGATCTCTGAATCACCTATTCATTCACATTTCTGTATAAGATTAAATTTTAGGCATTTATTTCTTCAATAAATTTATAGAATTCTTTATTCTTGAATAGAGCAAATGTTCTGAAATGTTTTCTCTTTCTATGTATCTATTAGATAATAATAAGTAACAGTTGGTTATAAATTGCTTATAAATCACTATTCAAATTACATTAGTTAAAATATTCTTTTAATTTTATTTTTAATGTTATTTGTTCTAATTAGTTGTACATGACAGTAGAATGCATTTATACATTTTGATAGATCATACATAAATAAGAGTGTAATCCCTCATTTTTATGATTATACATATTGCAGGATCACATTGGTCATGCAGTCATACATGTACATGAGGCAATAAAGTCTGTTTCACTCTACTATCATTCCTTTCTCCATACTCCTTCCCCTCCCTTCACTCCCCTCTACCTCATATAAAGTAACTCTATTCTTTCCTATCCCCCCACCCCTTATTGTGTATTAGCTTCCGCATATCAGAGAAAACATTCGACCTTTGGGTTTGGCTTATTTCATTTACCATGATATTCTCTAACTCCATCCATTTACCAACAAATGCCAGAATTTCATTCTTTTTTTAAAGCTGAGTAGTATTACATCATGTGAGATACACACACACACACACACACACACACACACACACACACCACAGTTTCTTTATCCATTCATCCATTGAAGGGCATCTAGGTTGTTTCCATAGTTTAGCGCTTGTGAATTGAGCTGCTGGAAGCATTGATGTGGCTGTGTCATTGCAGTATGTTGATTTTAAGTCCTTTGGGTATAAACTGAGGAGTGGGATAACTGGGTCCAATGGTGGTGATTCCATTCCAAGTTTTCTTAGGAATCTCCATACTGCTTTCCATAATGGTTGCACCAATTTGCAGTCCCACCAGCTATGTATGAGTGTACCTTTTCCCCTACATCCTTGATAACATTTATTGTTGCTTGTATTCTAAATAATTGCCATTCTGATTATAGTGAGATGAAATCTTGAGTAGTTTTGATTCGCATTTCTCTAGTTGCTAGAGATGTTGAACATTTTTTCATATATTTATTGATCAATTGTATATCTTCTTCTGTGAAGTGTCTATTTGGTTCCTTAGTCCATTTATTGATTGGGTTATTTGTTTTTTTGGTGTTCAGTGTTTTGAGTTCTTTATATATCTTAGAGATTAATGCTTTATCTGAGGTGCATGTGGTAAAGATTTTCTCCTGATCTGTAGGCTCTCTCTTCACATTATTGATTGTTTCTTTTGCTGAGAAGCTTTTTAGTTTGAGTCCATCCCATTTATTGATTCCTGATTTAACTTCTTGTGCTTCAGGGGTCTTGTTAAGGAAATCAGGTCCTATACTGACATGGTGAAGATTTGGACCTACTTTTTCTTCTGGTAGTCACAGGGTAAAATATTCTTTATTCTCACCTGCAACCTGCATAGGGACGGAATAAATAACCCTTGGAGGTGTGAGCCAACTAGAAATAAAAGTCTGGAAAAGTAGTATTAAGAAGTAAGCACAAAGAACACAGAAATATATTAAAAACAAGGGCTTTACGGGTGGAAGGGACCTGATGGGTCTGATCCTAACAACAGGGAAAGCCAGTGAATGCTTTATTTATAGTGAAACACACCAAAGGAATTTATTGTGAGGAGGGTTTCTTCAAGGTGAACAAGAAGCCAGAGGCTGGGGGGACGTTGGCCTCTTTGGGGACTTATCACATGCACAGTAATTCTTCCTCCTCCAGGCAGCTGGCGCCTCAAGGCTGTTTAGATGCATTGGTGTCTCTGTTAACGCAAGGCCAGCAGGTATCTAAACTCAAAGCTATGGAACCCATAAACTCCACACCAGGCATGGCGTCTGCCCCATTAACAGTGGCCACCTGCAAGTGGGCATGTCTTTCAGCCCCACTGTACTGAGAGGAACCCCAGAGGGCAGTCTAGCTGTCCAAGGCTATGGGGTTCAAAGCAGTAATTTATTTGCCACTCCCCATACTTTATTACAATGCATATTTTCTTATTGTTAATGGTTCCACATAATTTCTTTCCCTGAATTTTTTTTCTTACAAAAAAACCTTAAAAGCAAGGGCTCAAGAAATATTCTTTCATTGATCCTTCAGCTTTGGTATTCAGAAATGAATTCTTATAAATTAAGACTCTATCTACTAGGCATATGTTGTGTAATACATTTCCTTGGCTAACTTTAATTTTTTCATGGATCCATCTCATTTAGTTTACTTGTTACACTTATATCTTGGAGTATTTTATTTTGAACTTGTGTATTAACAGTGTACTCTACAAGGTATTTATATAACTCAGATTTTTTTAAATTTATTTTTTGAAGCAGTTCAATTTTACTCTATAATACAAACATATATAAACAAGCATACAATTGCCTACATACCAATGTATATACTAACAAGTTGGAAAGAAGGAGTTAGCTTATTAATTATATATTTATATACTATAGTGATTTTCATAATTTGTGTATATGAATTAAATTTCAATTTCATTTATGTTAGCTTATTACTGCAGTTGTGTTATCAAATGTTGTATTAGAATTTTACAAAAATGTGAGAATTTTAAATATCTTGTCTTTTAACATCAAGGAAAAGGCCTATATGTTATTTTTTACTATGATCAGTCAACAAATCTGACAGGCCTTAAGTACAAAGATTTTTGAAGATATGGACTGTGTCCTATGTTATACAGTGTGATTTAATTTCAGTGAGAGAAGGGAAAATGAAAATATTTAGGTGACAGTTTTTCTGTGTGTAATAACCAAGCAGAAGTTTCACCATTTTTTTTTTTTTTTTTTTTTTGTGGTACTGGAGATTGAACCCAGGGACACTTTATCACTGAGCTACATTCCTACCCTTTTTTTATTTTTTAATTTTGAGACAGGATCTTGATAAATTGCCCAGGCTCACCTTGAACTTGTGATTCTACTGCTTCAGCCTCCCAAATCACTGAAATTAAAGGCATGTGTCACCATTCCTGGCTTGGTTTAACATCTATTATCACAAAAACAGTTAATGTGGGCTGGGGATATAGCTCAGTTGATAGAGTGCTTGCCCTGCAAGCGCAAGACCCTGGATTCAATCCCCAGCACTGCAAATAAAATAATAAAATAAAATAAAATAAAATAAACGACAACAAAAAAACAACAATCTGCTTTCAGCATTTCTTTAAGAAAATTAAAACAGTAACTGAATCTGTGCGGGAGGATTTTCACTTAATTTTAGAATAAAATTGTGTTAGTAATACATAGAAAAATTATGTTTCAGGGTAAAATTGAACTACTTTAGCCTTGAATCTTTATTGAAGACTATGGATTTAAAAAATGTATTATTTCACCCCTCTTCCTATCCCCAGATGGTCCTTTGTCTCACATCTTTTCCTCAACAACTTTCTCTCAGACATTCTTTTGGTTATGACTGCAGAAAGCGAGCCAACCTGCAGCTTCTCGACAGCAGTACCTTGATGTACATCGCTGGGAACCAACTGATTCTCCTGAATTTTAAAACCAAAGAACAGACCTACCTGAGAAGTAGCAGTGGTCAAGGGATTGGTGTCATTGGGGTATGCCTTTAGTAACTTAGAAGGAAACAGCGCATTTCCTTGTTCTGTGGACCCGCCAACAGCGACTGTTGGCTGCTAACACAGGCATGGTACTGAAGGATCACACGAGAGGCATGGATGGCCGTCTTTGTTCTAAGGCACTTTCAAGTTGATTACAGTCACTGCATTCATCGACCCTGCCTCCATCAAGATGATAATAATAATTCCATAATATTATTATTCCATTTTGTGGAGAAACTGTGGCTTTAGATGTTAAATGACTTTCACACAGTGGTGCAGGTTTTTTCCATGTTTAGATTTGAAATACAGGTGAGTGAGGACGTGTTTGAAGTTCCTGATCTGAGTACTAAAACAGGGAATGAAGAACATGAAGAAAATGTAAGACCCACAGATAAGATGTAGAGGAAACAGGATATCATGAGATGCATGAAGTAAAAAAATCTCATGTTTGCTTTTTCCTTGATCATTATATTGCGTATGTAGATGATAAAAGTCCCCTGGCTTCAGGGACTTTGTTTTAAGATTAGTTAATAATAAATTCAGCAAGAATTTATTATATGATACTAAGTATCCAATTTTACATATAACATATAGTGAAAGATTTAAAGGAAGAAGAATCTGTGGCCTCTATGAATTCAGAGTTAAAAAGTCATCTAACAAAGTACATGATAATATGACCATAGCTCTGTGCAAATTATCTGGTCCCAATGTGAGGGTCATAGGTTTTTTCGAGGGAGATCCATCGAAGGCCATGAAGTGTCATAAACCCAAGGCCCACACGACTTGCAGAGGACTAAAAAACACCTAATTATCATATATTAACTTATCATTTTATGGTCATTAGTAGTCTTTAAATTTATATTTTCTATTTTTTTTTAAATAATTTGGTTTGAGGACAGTAGTCAAAGATATGGTGTGGTCAATAATGCTGATCCTAATCCTCATCCACCTGGATGTGAGCAGTTTTATGTCCGCAAGGCTTTCATCCTTGTGTACTGGAAGCTGTGTCCCTGGGTAGTGACAGAGGCTTCTCCTCCACTGTGTGCCTTATTCAGTTGAGGGCAAGAAGTACTTTGGCAAGGCTATGAGAAACCTGTGAGAAATGTGTTTGGGGCCTATAAATGATCTTCCAGAAAAGGCAGAGTGAATTTGTATGTTGAGTGTCAACTTAGTAACTCCAGGTCTCTGCTGAAAGCAAAATGCCCCAACTCAGCCACATCAGTCTCCAAACTAAGAGGTGGAAACTTTTTTTACTTACATTGGACAAGACCTAAACAGGTGAAGGAATCTCAATTCAGTTATCTGAGTCTCTGTTCAGGTCCCTGTGATCACATAGCCTACACACGATTTCCTTGTCACTGGTTATCTAGACAGGTGGAGTGCTACTCCCTTTCCTCTACCTCCTTGGGATCTATGATTTCTTAGATATTATGATTTGCTTCTTTATTGGTTACCAGGTCAGTAAGTTTCAAGTCCCAAAGAATGACACATTAGTAGTAGAGTTAAATTATTTCTACAATAAAGGACAATCTAGATTCTATTCTAGGTTCAATCTTTAAAAAAGCTTCTAAAAATAGGTCTGGAAAGGTTCTCCTGTAACTTCACTGGATTCACAGCATCAGGTCAAATCCCATCTTTGACTTTTACCATACTGCAGCCTGTATGGCTGCAGACAATCACTTAATATCTCTGATCCTCAGTTTGTTCATCAGTATGATGGGAATGATATCGCTGTGATTACAAGACTGAGGTGAAATTTATAGAATTGACCCGTGTCTGGTACACAGTAAGTGCTCAGTTAATGTTGGTTTTACTCAGTATTACCAATATCTCATTGAGTGTCCTCTCTCTATGCCCAAGCCTGCTTCAAGCTGAAGTGAGGAGGATTTACTTCAGTGGCAGGGTAAGAGGCAGCTTGCCAGTAGGAATTTGGCCTATCATAGATCTTATACTGAGAGTAGAGGGAAGAAAAAGAGCTGCAGCATTGTCTTGGGTACCAGGACTTGCGATCTGTATCTGAGAACCAAGCTCCTTGTCTTTAGATATGTAATCAGGAGTTACAAAATAGTAACTGAAAATAGAATTTTATAAATACAATATATTTTAAATAATTTGCTCTTATAACACTCTACTCTTATTTCTATTTTTGACTATTTTTTCTTCCTGAATTTGGCTGACCAGTGAACAAAAATAACAAAATGAACATATAATTCTATCCCTTTTATGTGGTTATTATTTGAAATGTTGAAACAAATAATTTATCCAGGCTGTTTATTATGTTTTCCTCTGTCTGGCTTAGAAATATTTTATCTCTCTCACTTCCATTTACAGTCATTTGTGGTAAGTTTGCCCAAGATGAATTTTTTTAAATTGGCATATAATCTCTGGAAAGAATGAATTGCATGCGTATTGCTAAGGTTTGAATGTGTCCCCTGAAGTTCATGCATTGGAAACTTAATTTGCAATGCAACAGTGTTGGGAAGTAAGCCTAATAAGGAATGATTAGGGCATGAATGAATTATTATTGTTATTGAGAAAGTGGGTTAGCTATGATAGAGGTTTGTTACAGAAGTGAATCTGGCCTGCTCTTGCTTTCTTGCTGTCACCTCTCTTGCTCTCCCACCTTTCACCATGGGATGATGCAACACAAAGGACTAGATGTGGTTCCTTAATCTTGGATTTTTCTAGTCCAGAACAAATTTCCATTCATTATAAGTTATTCAGTCTCAGGTATTTTGTTATAGCAGCAGAAAACAGACCAAGGCATATACATTCCATGAAATTTTCTACACAAAATTTAGATTGGTTTGCATGCAGGGAAAGTCATCTAATTTAGGCATGGTCCACAGACCAGCAGCATAGATCTCATCTTAGAACTTGTTAGAAATGTAAATACAAATTCTCAAGTGTCAGCCCTGACTCATTGAATCAGAAACACTGGGGTTAGGGCTTCCAATGTGTATTGTAATAAGCTTTTCAAATGATTCTGATGCACATTAAGGATTGAGAACCATTGTTCTAGTATTTTTAATGGCAGTTAAAAATTATAAAGTTAGAAATGACTGTCTTAATGAAAGTAAAACTTAAAGTTTTACCTTTACATTCTCTTGGTTCTCAATTCAAATCATATCCCTCCAGTGTTTATCAAATGCTTAGTTTTAGTTTTCTATTAGAGTAGATCTTAATTAATAAGTTATAAAAGAATGGTCACTGAATGCTATATTAATAGGATTATCTATATGAAAATCTTCCTTTTAATATTTTAGTGAGATTCCATTTTTTGTAGGTTCATCCATATAAAACTTACTTCACAGTAGCTGAAAAAGGAAGTTTTCCAAATATTATCATCTATGAATATCCTTCTCTGAAGCCCTACAGAATCCTTCGAGGTAAGTCCAGTAAAATCTTTAAAATATTCCATGTTCGAAGTTAACAACATTCTGCACATGTGAGATTATTGAATTAACCCAGGTGTTCCAGAGAAACCAAATTGGTAGGAAATAGAAAAGAGATGTATTTAATGGAATTGGCTTACATAATTGTGGAGGCTGGTAAGTCTGAGATTTGTAAATCAAGCCTGCCAGCTGAAAAGTCTGGGGAAGGAGTTGATGAGAGCTGTCAGGCAGAATTTCTTCTTCAGGAAATTGTTTTATTTCCAAGTCCTTTCAACTGGTTGGCTGGGGTCCCACTGAGATTATTGAGGATAATCATTACTTAAAGTCAACCAATTCATGATTATTAGTCACATCTGCAATACACCTTTACAGCAACATCCAAATTATTACTTAATTGAATAACTAGAGCCTTGGTGAATAACTGGAGGGTTGATTTTTCTCAGTGGCCATTCTTCTATAACTTGTTAATTAGGTTCTACTCCAACAGAAAATTAATGATCACAATTATTTTATAGTTCTATTTTTCATATAATTCATTTCAGCAGCCAGTTTTTGTTTTTGGAGTTGTTGTTTGACAAACTTTAAATCATAGATTGATTTTTCTCTATACTTTTGTGTTTCTCCTCCGCCAGAAGATGAGATATTCTCACAAAGTTTTTCTCATACAAAATGTGATTATGACTTCTCCACCCTCCCCTTTACATTATGTAATCTATTCTAAAGTTCAGGGTGATAGATGATTTTGGAATTGCTCCTTCAAGGGAATTCTTGGCATTCTTATATTAATACACATTACGAGATCTCTTTCTTTTTCCCCCTTTAATACACTTTTTGACAATGAAATACATTTTGCCCTTATTTATCAGATTCCCATTCATCTTTCCAGATGGAACTGAGAAGGCATATGCCTATGTGGACTTTAACTACAATGGTACCTTGTTGGCCTCTGTTGGTAGTTCCCCTGATTACACACTAACTGTTTGGAATTGGAAAGAAGAGCAACCCATACTGAGGAAAAAGGCTTTTTCTCAGGATGTTTTTAAGGTTACTTTCAATCCTGAAGATGATGAGCAGCTTACTACAGCAGGATCAGGCCACATCAAGTAGGTCGGGCGATGAATAGAAGGGCTGATACAAATGACAAGGGTATTTTCTAAGAGGATCTGAGACCTGGAGACATTTTTGCTGTAGTTAAAATTTCCAAATGCATATTTTAATAATTAACTAGTAGTGCACCTTTTCTAATTAGATATGTGGAATTTTATTTTCCAGGACAGCATAGATGAAAGAAAGGCTTTAAATTTAGCCTTCTGTCTTCTCATAGGCTTCACCTCCAAAGAGAGTTTGAATAGTGTTTTAAAAACTAATTTTGGTATGATGTTTTCAAATTTGCACCAAACTTTCACAACACCATTAAATTTCTTGTTTGTAGCTACTCAGTTTTCATCTGTAGAACAAGCATTATAACAGTTTCTATTATTCCTGATGGGGACCCTCAGTACTAAATGTAGCAGAACCCAATCTTGATCTCAGGTTGCTGGCTCCAGTTCCAAGCTCTTTTCGCTATGTTATGCCCTGGTCAGTTTTCCAGGGAATGATTTTTATCCTTCTCTATTTTCATTACATCCCATCCCATACATTAAAAACCTTCTGCCATTACCCCAGAGCTCTCCATAATCTGATTCCCATTGTCTCTTTTTTGGTGGGCTGGGGGGAGGGGTTTACCAGGGATTGAACTCAGAGGAGGTTAACCACTGAGCCATGTCCCCAAGGCCTTTTTTGTATTTTATTTAGAGAGACAGTCTTGCTGAGTTGCTTAGGGCCTTGCTGAGTTGCTGAGGCTGACTTTGAACTCGAGATCCTCCTGCCTCAGCCTCCCGAGTCACTGGGATTGCATGCATGGGTCAAAACACCCAGCCCCAGTGTATCTTTAAGAGAAAGACATTTTTATCTATCTCAAATTCCTCTTGTCCCAATTTGTATCTGATCTTATTAACCAGTTAGAAATACAGAATAATTGAACAGATTCTTACATGTAATCTTGGAGGAAATTCTGAAGAAACTCTCTGCTAGCTAGAGGCTAAAATTTTCTTCTCATTTAGTGAAGTGTGTATTTTGTCTGCATTGAATCTTTGGGGAAAGACAAATATTGAATAATTAACTTCATATGTGAAGTGATATGAAAGAAAGAGAAAACATGGAAATTTATGATTAGGGGAACTACCATACCTTTGGAGATGCTGGTCATCTGGACCTTTGGCTTTATATGACTGACTTGTTGATATTTTTCATTTTCTGTTTTATATCTAGTTGGTTAGGCCAGATTCTTTTTGCTAATCTTTAGCATTCTGATTGTCCATTTGTTTAAATTATTAATAAGAAATATCAGTATTAATTAATATGTATTGATTACACTAAGTTTTTCAATAGTTTTATAAAGGAGGTGTTACTATTATTCTCATTTTATACATGAGAAAATAAAGGCACACTGTCATCAAGAAAATCACTCAGAGTCACACAGCTAGTAAGTGAGGTTGGGGGTAAACTTTTATATCCTCTAGAACATTACTGTCCACTAGAACTTTCTGCCAGGCCGGAATGTTCTGTGTTGCCTCATTCAGCCGTATGTAGTTATTGAGCACTTGAAACGGACTGAACTGACTGAAACACTGAATTCTTAATTTCATTTAATGTTAATTACTTTAACTCTAAATTCAAATGATTAGTTGTGGCTGGTGGCTGTTGCATCAAATGGCACAACTCAAAATATGAGCTCCATGAAGACAGACAGTTTCTCTCTCTTTTGCTTATTGCTGAATTCCTATTTCATAGAGCTTTGCCTGAAAGGTAGTAGATACTTCCTACATATTAATTGAGATGAATAAATGAAATAATGTATGTGATTATAAAATATGTAAGTATTGTGATCATATTAAAATAAAAATAAGTAAAACTTATTTGAGGTAGATTTGATCTCTTTCTTGTTTGTGTGCAGGTTCTGGGAAATGGCTTATACATTCACTGGGCTCAAGTTGCAGGGATCACTAGGTCGATTTGGCAAAACAACCACTACTGATATTGAAGGCTATATGGAGCTCCCAGATGGGAAGGTCAGTACACTCACGGTTGTACATTAATAAAATTGTGTTTTCAACTACACATTGGAAAGCACACATATGAAAACACATCATATATTCTAATAAGTTCTGTCAGTATGAACAACAGATACTCTGATTGTCAATGGAATGGACATTTAATGTCACTCTTCAAATTATCAATTGTAATAAAAATACTTTTCTGAAAATATCATAAGACAAATTATGATAAATGTTTTCAAAATATTATATAAAATATCTAAGCACTTTTATATATTATCACAGTGCCATACTTGTTAATCTTAATTATGTCACAGAATTGCAGTGTATGTTACTTGCCTTTTTCCTGTTTTTCTTTGCCATGATGTTCCAATGGGACTTACTGGGTCAAAGATTACGTACACTCTTATAACTTTTGTTTTTATTGTCAGATTGTTAGTCAGGAAGATTGAGCTGCTTTATAGGGACATCTATAGCACTGCAATTCACTCTGTTAGTTTATTCTTTAATATTGTTTGTTCACTTCCTCTTCCTTTTATAAAACTTATGGACTTGTTTCCTGAAATGATACTGATTAAGACCAGTTCTCCTTTAGTATTTTATCTGATTTCTGAGTAGAATGAGTTGTACAGTACTACTTATGATTATTTCAGTTACAAATAAATGCCAGCACACAGATATTAACCTTAAGAAACAAAATGGTCTAGGCATCTACCAAATGGAACAGTCTCAATTCAAAAGCATTGCGTATAAAAGAAAATGAAAAGCCTTGGATGCTGGTTGAAGTGTATATCCAAACTTATAAGATGATCTTAAGACAATCTAGCTTCTAATTGTGAATACTGTAAGAATTAAGATAAAGCTCATGGTACAAAATGCATCTCTAAAAGGTTCAGTATAGTGTGTAGATGTGAGGGAGAAAGAAACCATTTAAAATGACAAAGTCACAAAAGGAAATGTTTAGGGTGATGAATAAATGTCAGACACTTAGAGGGCAGAAAGGAATAAGACTTCATCCTGGGAAAGAGTGCACAGGCTGAGCTGAGAAGTATGAATGGATCCTAGTGTACTGGGAGTTTAACAGTGAAGCAGAACTACTGTACGTTGGCCGTGTAGTGTTACAAATGAAAGAAGGAGTGGACACATTTGTTAATAAGATGCCAGATGGACTATAGGAAGGGAAACTGGGAGTCGAAGAGATGAGCCAGGAAGGAAGCTGTTGCCATCATCTGAAAAGAGATGACAAGGGCCTCAACTTCTAGGGACCAATAAAAAAGAATGATAGGTAAGAGTGACATGCCTGGAAGGAATGCCTCATAGGTTTGGGTCACCTTTAGTGGCTTTAGTTTTGGAGCAACTGATTTCTTGGAAGTAAAATAGTGGTCACTAGAGGCTGGGAAGAAGAAGGGAAGCAGGAAATAGAGTGTGGTTGGACAATGAGCAGCAAAACACAATTATAGAAAAGAAGTAAGTTGTAATTTCTATGGCACAATAGGTCGACCGTAGTTCACAACAATTTATTACATGTTTTATAAAGAACTAGATAAGAGGAGGTCAAATCTTCCCAACACAAAGAAATGACAAATGATTTAGGATAATGAAATGCTAATTACCCCAATATGATCATTACTCATCGTGTACATGTATTGAATTATCACACTGTACCCCATAAATATGCACAATTATTTTGTGTCAATTAGAAAATGTTGTAGAAAAAAAGAAGAAAACAAGTCTAAAGACTCTACTACAAATGACTGAGGTTTAATAATAGGTAATACAGGCAGGGTAGGTAAAAATCCTGGGTGAAGTCATCAGTTCCTTCAGTTGAAGGGGATGTGGGAGTGGAGACCCCTTGAGCTGGCAGGCAAAAATAAGGCCAGAGCCCCCCAACAGAGGGTATTATAGGGAACATCAGGTTTCACACAGCTCTATGAAAATGCCATCTTTCTACTCAAAGTCCTCTGTATCCAGAAATTCTTTTGGGTGATTCCCAGCAAAGACTTCTGGATTAAAAGTTCCAAGGAGTCCCAGAAAAAAGCGAATTCATTTGGCTCCTTACTATGAGATCTCCCTTCTGAGGAAGTGTAGTCACAACAGGAGATTTGAGCCATGTGCTTAGACCAGGACCCTGACTCCTCTGGGTAGTTTTGGGCAAGTTACTTACCTGTTTTGTGCCTCAGTTTTCTCCTCAGTAAAATAGGGATAATAATGGATTAACATTGGCCCACATCATTCCTTTGTGGGAATGAGGAAGAGTTGTTTCTTCTGGGAAAAATAAAGTATCCAACATGCACAACTGTACATGGTATAGCTGATAAATGTGCCTAGTTAATATGTTTTTTAAAATTAAAAAAAATTTTAGTTGTAGATGGACACAATACCTTTGTTTTACTTATTTATATGGTGCTGAGGATTGAACCTCGTGACTCACACGTGTGGGAAGTGCTCTACCACTGAGCCATAACCCCAGCCCCAGTTCATATGTGTTTCAGCGTTAAAAAACTTAATAAATGTTAACTGCACAAGTAGTGGGAATACTGATTTAATAAATTAATTATCCTTGTTTGAAACTGGATACTGTTATGTTTTAATCTGCTCAGTTCAGTAACAGCCTCACAATTTGTCTAACATCTTGCAAAATTTGATAGCATTGTTCTTAACATGTAGATCTCACCTATGAAGGACTTTAAACACATCTCCAATTTTTGACCAAGTAATTCTACTCTTGGATTAGACCCTTAAGAGATATACAAAGAAATTTACATATATACATATATGAAAAATTGCTAATAACTCATATCCTAATCACACTGATGTAATACTATTCATAATGCTAGAGAGAGATACATCAAAATGTGCTTAGGGGTTGTGCCTGGGATAGTGGATTTTCATTTCTGTATTTTCTTATTTTTCCATACTCAACCATTTTACTTTCATATCAAGAAAAAAAAATCATCTTTAGAAAATAACTGTCACCTACTCTTTCAGACATAAATGTATACATTCATCTGTTTCAGTGACATCTCTTTCCTTCTGCACGCCTGCCAGGTGCTCTCAGGGTCAGAATGGGGCAACCTGCTGCTTTGGGAAGGCAGTCTCATCAAAGTGGAGCTCTGTCGATCTGGAATGAAGCCCTGTCACCACGGTCCCATTAACCAGATAATGCTGGATGAGGGAGAAGTTATTACTGCTGGGTCAGATGGGTGTATTAGGGTAAGTTTTCTTGACAGTTTCTGGGCAGTCACACCCATGTCTAAAACTTACAGATTATTCAAGCAGTTTTTTCAGGGCGGTGTTGATGGCACAGAGGCACAGCTGCCTTTCAGGTGGTTTTGTCAGATTTTCATTTCTCATAAAGATCACATGGTAAAGGAAATCAGTTGTCATTTATTCCCAAGACTAACTCATTCTAAACAATGCTCCTCATGTGGGGAATATCTGCAGTCATGTCAAAATTAATTTCTGTATCTCAGCACTGAAACTTTCTGAAGGGACCTTTTGTTTTTTTGGTTCAGTTGTTGAAGTAATAGTTTTGGAAAATGAAAGGCTGTGTCCTTCCAAAATGCCCCGTATGAATGGGTAATTCTCTGGAAACAAAAGTGATGAACTTTTGCTATCTTTTACTGAGAATAACAATTAGAAATACACTTGTGAACTGATGGGTTCTGCCTGTGGAGGCTACTCTCCTTGCTCCTAACACCAAAGGAACTCGCCTGCTTTCACTTGTGGATGCTGTTCTGCTCAAAGCCTGGGTTAAGCTGAAACATTATTCCTGCATCTAAGTCCCCATCCACCCAGCCAGGCACCTTCTGTGAATATGCATCTTCCTCTTACTAGCCAATGTGTACTTTTGTGATTTGCATTTGGTACACATTCTTTCTGGGGCCTTTCCTAAGAAAGTGATAGTATTCTCTTGACATTCTGTAGGAAGTGTTATCAGAAATAAGATTACAATTTAAGAAATAGTGTGCAGGAAAGCAGTGTGGAAATTCTTAAAACAACTATGAAACGAACTACCAGATGACCCTGCTATCCTACTCCTCAGTATATATCCAAAAGAACTAAAATAAACATACTACAGTGATATAGCCACCTCAATGTTTATACCAGCACAATTCACAATGGGCAAATTATGAAATCAACCAGATGCCCATAAGTAGATGAAAGGATTAAGAAAATGTGGTATATATATACACAAAGCAGTTTAACTCAGTCACGAAGAAGAATGAAATATTGGCATTAGCTGGTAAATGGACAGAAATGGAGAAAATCATGCTAAGTGAAATAAGCCAGACTCAGAAAATCAAAGACCAAATGTTTTCTCTCATGTATGGAAGCTAGAGCAGAGTAAGGGAAAGAAGACGGGAGTGGGGGGGTCAAATATCATAAAGATACAGGAAAGATGAGTGGAGTAGATATGGGAGAATGAGAGGGAAGAAGGAAGGGAAAGGGGAAAATAAATGGAATGAATTTAGCAAAATCATGCTATATTCATACATAAACATGCAAAAGGGAATTTCACTTTTTGTTTATGTAGAAGAAAGGAAGTTTAATAGAGTAAAGGAGAGAGAATAGTGGGAGGGAAGAGAGGAGGAAAACAGGGTGAATGGGGCTTACAATCAAATTCCTTCCATGTATGATTTTGTCAAAAAGAACCCAAGTACCATGTATAATTAGGATGCTCTAATAAAATTTCTTAAAAAATGCCATCATCTGATCCTTGACAAAGGCATCAGGAGCATGGAGGAAACACAGTCTTTTTCACAAATGGTGCTGGGAAAACTGGACATTCCTATGTGGAAGAATGAAACTAGGTCCCTATATCTCATCCTGCAAAAAAGTCAACTCAAAAACAAATGAAGGACTTTGGAAAAAGACCAGAAATTTTACAAGTGTTAGAAGAAAACAAAGGGAAACACTTCAATATATAGATGCAGGTAACAACTTCTTCAAAAGGACTCCTATAGCTCAGGAAATAATACCAAGAATCAATAAATGGGATTGCATCAAATTAAAAAGCTTCTGGAAAGCAAAGGAAACAAGAAATGTGAAGACAGAGTCTATAGAATGGGAGAGAATCTTGGCCAGCTACACTCTGAAAGAGGATTAATATGCAGAATACATAATGAACTCAAAAAACTTAATACCAAAAAACCAAATAGCTTAGTAAATAGGTGAATGAACTAACTCTACCCTTCTAAAAAAAATGTACAAATGGCCAGAACTTATATGAAAAATAATGTTCAACATCTTTAGTTTTAGGGAAGTGCAATCAAAATTACACTGATATTTCATCTCAGTCTAATGGCAATTGTCAAGAATACAGATAACATAAAATGCTGGCAAGGATGTGGGGAAAAAGGAACCCATTACACAGGTTGGTGGGAATGTAAATTAGTACAGCCACTATGGAAATCAGTTTGGAGAATTCTCAAAAGACTAGGAATGGAACCACCATACGATCCAGCGATACCACTCCTCAGTTCTTCTGCAAATGAATTAAATCATAATACTATAGCGAAACTTGCAACCCGTGTTGATAATAACAATTCCAAATAGTCAAATTATGGAACCACTGATAGGTGTCTGCCAACAGATAAATGAAAAAGAAAATGTAATGTATATACACAGTGGAGTTTTATTCAGCCATAAAGGAAAATTAAATTATGTCAACTGCAGGAAAATGGATTGAACTTGAGAACATTGTGTTAAGCAAAGTAAGTCAGACTCAGAAGATCAGGGTCATATGTGTAAGCTAGAGAGAAAAAAAGGAAAAAAGAATCTCAAGAAAATGGAAGGGAGATCAATAGGGTAGAGAAAGGTGGTAAGAGGGAGGGAAGGAAGGGGAGGGAAAGGGGATGTGCTGGTGAATGAAACTGACCAAATTATGTGCATGTTTAAATACACCATAATGATATTTTTGTACAAGTAAAAAAATGTTCTTGTTTAGCAAACTACAAAAAGAAAGAAAGAAGGAGAGAAAGAAAGAAGGGCGGCAGAAAAGAAAGAAAAAGAAAGGAAGGAAGGAAGGAAGGAAAGAAAGGGAAAGAAAAGGAAGGAAAGAAAGGAAAGAAAGAAAAAGAAAAAAGAAAGGAAAGAAGGAAAGGAAAAGAAAGAAAGAAAGAAAGAAAGAAAGAAAGAAAGAAAGAAAAGGAAGGAAAGAAAGGAAGGAAACTCGGTTAATGTCTAATGAAATTAACTATGTCTAAAGTATGGTTTAAGCCACATTTCCCTTATTGCATGTTCTCACATTGGCTATTTGAACCCAAATATAGGTTTTTATTTTGACATCATTAATATCAATCTTCATAGATTCCACACATTGCTCTGAGGACCCATATGTCTTTGTCATATCACATATTCACTATCCTTCTATGATAGATGTCACCCCAAAATGTCAAAATACCAAGTGGGAGAAGATCTCAAGAGAAAAGAAGTTAAACATTTCACAAAGGATTTCTTCATAGATACTGTTGATTTCTTCCCCCCCCCCCCAATTTTACTACGACTGTCTTTCCTATTCCTATGCGCTTTCCCTTCCCTTCATTCCCCTTTGTCTAATTCACTGAACTTTTATTCTTCCTCTCTCCTGCTTGTTGCATGATAGTATCTGCATATTAAAGAAAACATTCAACCTTTGGCTTTCTGAGGTTGGCTTATTTCACTTAGCATGTCAGTCTCCAGATCCATTCATTTACTGGCTAAAGTCATTCTTTTGTATGGCTGGGTAATATTCCATTGTGTATATATACCACATTTTCTTTATCCATTCATCTGTTGAAGGGCACCTAGGGTGGTTCCATAGTTTAGCTATTATGAATTGAGCTGCTATAAATATTGATGTGTCTATGTCACTGTAATATGATGATTTTAAGTCCTTGGCTATATACTGAGGAGTGGGATAGCTGGGTCAAAAGGTGGTTCCATTCAAGTTTTCTGAGGAATCACCATACTGCTTTCCATAATGGTTGCACCAATCAGAAAGCCCCACTAGAGATGTATGAGTGTACCTTTTTTCCCACATTCTTGCTAATATTTATTGTTGCTTGTATTCCAGGTAATTGCCATTCTGACTGAAGTGAGATGGAATCTCAGTGTAGCTTTGATTTGCATTTCTCTAATTGCTAGAGATGAACACTTTTTCATATATTTGTTGATTGATTGTGTATCTTCTGTGATTGTCTGATCAGTTCTTTAGCCCATTTATTGATTGGGTTATTTGGGTTTCTTGGTGTTCAGTTTTTTGAGTTCTTTATATATCCTGGAGATTAATGATCTATCTAAGGTGCAGGTGGTGAAGATTTTCTCCCCTTCTGTAGGCTCTCTCTTCACTCTTGATTGTTTCCTTTTTTGTAAAGAAGTTTTTAGTTGGATATCATCCCATTTATTGATTCTTTATTTTACTTCTTATGTTTTAGGAGTCTTGTTGAGGAAGTCAGTACGTAAGCAGACATGATGGAGAGAGTTAGGCCTACATATTCTTCGAGTAGGAATAGGGTCTTTGGTCTAATGCCTAGTTCCTTGATCCACCTTGAGTTATGTGCAGGGTAAGAGAGAGGGATCTGATTTCAATCTTCCACAGATTCCCATGGATTTCCATAACTTCCATGGATTTCCAGTTTTCTCAGCACCATTTGTTGAAGAGTCTGTCTTCTCTCCGATGTATGTTTATTGCACCTTTGTCTAGTATGGATAACTATTTATGTGGGTTTGTCTCTGTGTCTTCTATTCTGCTCCATTGGTATTAATGTCTTTTTTGGTGCCGATATCATGCTATTCTTTGTTTGTTAGTTTTTTTTTTTTTTTTTGAACCAGGATTGAACTCAGGGACACTTGGTCACTGAGCCACATCCCCAGCCCTATTTTGTTTTTTATTTAGAGACAGGGTCTCACTGAGTTGCTTAGGGCCTCGCTAAGTTGCTGAGGCTGGCTTTGAACTCGCGATCCTCCTGACTCAGCCTCCCAAGTCACTTGGATTACAGGCGTGCGCCACCACGCCCAGCTTGTTTATTAGTTTTACTTAGCTCTGTAGTATAATTTAAGGTCTGGTATTGTGTTGCCTCCTGCTTCACTTTTCTCACTGAGGATTGCTTTGTCTATTCTGGGCCTCTTATTTTTTCAAATGAATTTAATGATAGCTTTTTCTATTTCTATAAAGAATGTCAGTGGAACCCTAATAGGAATGGCATTAAATCTGTACAATGCTTGTGGTAGTATGGCCATTTTTGACAATATTGATTCTGCCTATCCAAGAGCATGGGGGATCTTTCCATCTTCTAAGGTCTTCTTCAATTTCTTTCATTAGCGTTCTGTCGTTTTCATTGTAGAGGTCTTTCACCTCTTTTGTTAGATTGATTCCCAAGTATTTTATTGAGGAAGATTGGTGGTAATTCTTCTTTGAAGGTATGGTAGGACTCAGCTGAGAATCCTGGACTTTTCCTTCTTGGTAGGCTTTTGATGGAATCTTCAATTTCACTTGAAATTGATGTGTTTAAAATTTCAATGTCCTCTGATTCAATTTGGGTAGGTCATATGTCTTTAGAATTTTGTCAATGCCTTCAAGATTTTCTACTTTATTAGAGTGTAAATTTTCAAAATAATTTCTGATTATTTTCTGTATTTCAGTAGTGTCTGTTGTGATATTTCCTTTTTCATCATGAGTTTTAGTAATTTGAGCTTTCGCTGTCTTTCTTTTCATTAGCTTGGCTAAGGGTTTATGAATTTTATTTATTTTTTTCAATGAAACAACTTTTTGTTTTGTCAATTTTTTGGATCATTTCTTTTGTTTCAATTTCATTTATTTCAGATCTGGTTTTAATTATCTCCTGTCTTCTGCTTTGGTGTTGATTTGTGCTTCTTTTTCTAAAGCTTTGAGATGTAATGGTCATTTATTTGTTTCCTTTCTATTCTTTTAATGAATGAGCTCAATACAGTGAACTTTCCTCTTAGTACTGCCTTCGTAGTGTCCCAGAGTTTTTGGTACATTGTGTTGGTATTTTTATTTACCTCTAAGTATTTTCTAATTTCATCCTTGATTTCTTCTGCTATCTATTTGTCATTCAATAGTGTATTATTAGTCTCTAGATGTTAGAGTAGCTACTGGGTTTTTTTGGTGTTTTTTTTTTTTTGCTGGGGGTACTGGGGATTGAACTCAGGGTGACTCAACCACTGAGCCACATCCACATCCCTATTTTGTATCTTATTTAGAGATAGGGTCTCATTAAGTTACCTAGTGCCTCACTCTTGCTAAGACTGGCTTTGAACTCTCAATCCTCCTGTCTCAGCTTCCCATTCTGCTGGGATTACAGGCATAATCCACTGCACTTGGCACTTCTGCTTTTTATTTTATCATTGATTTCTAATTTCATTCCACTATGATCTGATAGAATGTAAGGTATTCCCTCTATTTTTTTTGTATTTGCTAGGAGTTGCTTTGTGGCATAAAATATGGTCTATTTCAGAAATGGATCCATGTGTTGCTGAGAAGAAAGTGTATTCAGTCATTGTTGGATGAAATATTCTATATATGTCAAGTCTAAATTATTAATTGTATTTTTTAGTTCTATAGCTTCTTTATTTAGTTTTGTTTGAAGGATCTATCCCATGGTGAGAGAGGTGTGTTAAAATCACCTAGTATTATTGTGTTGTGGTGAATTTGATGAAATTGAGAAGGGTTTGTTTGATGTATGTAGGTGCTCCATTGTTTGAGGCATAAATATTTATGATTGTTATGAGTTGTTGATATATCATTCCTTTAAGCAATATGAAATGTCCTTCTTTGTCCCTTCTGATTAACTTTGGCTTGAATTCTACTTTATCTGATATGAAGATAGAAACCCCTGCTTGTTTATCTGATCCATATGAATGATGTATTTTTTTCCATCCTTTAAACTTCAGTCTGTGGCTGTCTTTTCCTAGGAGGTGAGCCTCTTGGGGATAGCATATTGTTGGGTTTTATTTTTTAATCCAATCTGCCACTCTGTGTCTTTTGATTGATGAAATTAAGTCACTTACATTTAATGTTATTATGGAGATATGATTTTTATCCCCTGTCATTTTCATCTATTTCTGGGTTTTAATTTGAATTATTTTCTCCTTTGATTGACTATTCTTCTAGTGTAGTTCCTCCCTTTGCTGGTTTTCACTTTTGTTTTTCATTTCTTCTTCACAAAATATTTAATTGAGTATGTTTTGTGGGGCAGGCTTTTTAGTTGTGAATACTTTTAACTCTTGTTTATCATGGAAAGTTTTTATTTCATTGTCAATTCTGAAACTTAATTTTTCTGGGTATAGTATTCTTGGCTGGCATCCATTTTCTTTCAGAGGTTGATATATATTGTTCTAAGATCTAACTTTGAGGGTCTGGGTTGAGAAATCAGTTGAGATCTAGGTTGGTTTCCCTCTAAATGTGACTTGTCATTTTTCTCTGGCAGTCTTTAAAATTCTGTTATTCTGTATGTTAGGAATTTTCATAATAATGTGCCTTGGTTCCTTGGGTCTGTCTTAATCTTGTATATTTTGGGTCCTGTAAGCCTCCTGTATCTGATTTTCCAGTTCATTCTTTAGACTTGGGAAATTTTCTGATATTATTTCACTGAGAAGACTGTGCATTCCTTTGTTTTTTATCTCCAAGCCTTCATCTATCCCAATAAATATTAACTTTGGTCTTTTCAGGTTATTCCATATTTCTTGGAAATTCTGTTCATGATCTCTTAACATCTTTTCTCCATGGTCAACTTTATTTTCAAGATTATATATTTTGTCTTTATCTTCTAAGGTTCTGTTTTCCAAGTGGTTTAGTCTGTTGTGATGCTTTCCATTGACTTTTTAATTTGGCTTATTGATTCCTTCATTTTGAAGATTTCTGCTTGATTTCTTTTCAGGATCTCTATCTCTTTATTGAAGTGATGTTTTACTTCCTGTATTTTCTCTTTGATATCACTCCTTACATTGTCCTTTACCACACAGATTAGTTTAACTATGTACTTTCTAAACTCCTCTTGACATTTATTCCACTAGTGGTGATGGATTCTGTTATGAAGTATTTCAGTTTGGGGTGCTTTTTCATGGTGTTTGTGTGTCTACCCATCTAACAGTATGGGTCTGAGGCAGTAGAGTTTCCATCCTGTAGACAGTACATAGCATTAAACCAAATAGTTCCTGCTACAATGTTGTCACAATAAACAGAAATGTTATGATCAGTTATTGCCTACAATAAAAACAAGTTTGCAAAATGGTTTACAATTTCAAATGGTGGACAGGGAGAGAACAGAAGTGATGCATGATATGATGATTATGAGGGAGGAGGAGAGGGATAGAAGTGAAAAATAAAGGAAAAATGAAAGAAAAAAATAGAAATTGGATGTTAGCAGAAGAAAAGAGACAAAGAGATTGAAGGGAAACAAATAAGTGTGAGAAAAAATACATAAAGTGAAAATTTAAAAAATTAAAAATAAAGAAATACAAAACAAAACTGAAATATAATAATCAAACTTCCTAGTCCTCAAAAAACTGAACCATGAAGGATAACTGATTTTGAAAATGCTAGAAATAAGATGAGAAAAAAACAAATATGTGCATAAATATCCATGAACCATTAGGGTCACAATTAAGCAGAGAAAAGAAAAAAGGAAAAGAAAAAAAAAAAAGATCTCTATGAAAAGTTAAAGAATTGTTTCTGTTGGAGTTCAAAAGATTCTCAACTTCCCTTCTCAGCAGTTAGGTGGGGTTGTCTGGAGTACGATGCTTGCTCCATCCTCAGGGTGGGGTTACTAGAGTGAGAGAGGTAATCTCATGGGTGGAACTACTCCTTGGTGGAGGGGTTAGGCTTAGGTAGGCTCCACGCTTTTCAAGGGATGCCATTTGGTCTGGAGATTCTAAATCAGTACAACTCCAGGGCCCGGCAATTGCTGGTCCAGGTTGGAAGACTGCACCCCAATATCTCCCCTACATTCCATTTGTATTGTAGAGGAGTTAATTCTTAGTCCATTATGTCAACTGCAGACCCCCAATTTCCTGGTCTGGGGTTCAGTCTCCAACCTCAGTCTCTCCCACCCCCACCCTTTCAAATTCTCAGTCAGGCACATCTCTCCCAGCTGGTCCTTCAAGCAGCTGGATTAGAGGGGGAGGGGAAGAGCCATGTGGGTTTCCATGACCAGTTGTTCCTTGTATAAACTTCTCCTCACATTTTATTTTCTCCTGGTCACTTAGACACACTCTATGTCATGCAGTGTACGTTGGGTTTGCCAGGCCTGTATTTCAGGCCAGACTCAGGTTTGCCAGGATTCGGCTCCCTCAGCTGCAATTGTGCTGTGACTGCAAAACGATTTCTTCCTCTATCCTCTGCACACCACCAGGAGAAACGTTATCTCTTTCCCATAGAAGGCTATTGTACTGCATGCCTTTCAGTTTAATTGGGCAGTGTCTTTGATCTCTAAACTCTTTGGACCCAGATATGCCTCAGTCCTCCTAAAAATGAGGGTTCCTTTAATTCCCATACCCCTCCACTGTGCTTAAGGAGGAACTGCTCTGGCTGGTCCTCCAGCTACAGCAGCATGTGGGCCTGGAGATTTCTTTGTTATTATATCTAATCTCATGCTTTGAGTATCCAGTATTACATTCAGAAAAGTCTCCCCCCGCTTTTTTTGGTACCAGGGATTAAACTCAGGGACATTTACCACTGAGCCACATCCCAGTTCTTTTTAAATATTTTATTTAGAGACAGGGTCTTGCTGAGCTTCTAAGTGCCTTGCTAAGTTGCTGAGGCTGGCTTTGAACTCATGATCCTCCTACCTCAGGCCCCCACCCCTTTTTTTGGTTCACCCATTTTGCTGAGAAGCTGCCTGTCTGCTTTCTTGGTTTCATACCATGGAGCCAGGAAAGCAACCTGCTCTATTCAGTCATCTTTTTTAAAAAAATTATTTTATTTGTTCTAATTAGTTGTACATGAGAGTAGAATGCATTTATACATTTTGATTGATCACATGTAAATAGAGTGTAATCTCTTATTTTTCTAATTATACATATTGCAGGATCACATTGGTCATGGAGTCATACATGTACATGAGATAATAATGTCTGTTTCACTCTACTATCATTCCTTCCCCCCCATTCCCCTCCTTTAACTCCCCTCTACCTAATATAAAGTAACTCTATTCTTCCCTATCCTCTCCCTCCTGCTTATTGTGAATTAGCATCCACATATCAGAGAAAACATTTGGCCTTTGGCTTTTGGGGTTTGGCATATTTCACTTACCATGATATTCTCTCATTCCATCCATTTACCATAAAATGCCAAAATTTCATTCTTCTTTAAAGCTGAGTAATATTCTATCATGTGTGTGTGTGTGTGTATGTGTGTGACATTTTCCGTATCCATTCATCAGTTGAAGGGCACCTATGTTGGTTCCATAGCTTAGCTCTTGTGAATTGAGTTGCTAGGTCAAACATTGATGTGGCTAGGTCACTGTAGTATGCTGATTTTAAGTCCTTTGGTTATAAACCAAGGAGTGTGATAACTGGGTCAAATGGTGGTTTCATTCCAAGTTTTCTGAGGAATCTCCATATTGCTTTCCATAGGGGTTGCACCAATTTGCATTCGCACAAGTGACATATGAGTGAACCATCTTCCCCACATCCTTGCCAACATTTATTATTGCTTGCATTTGT
Organism: Glaucomys volans; assembly: GCA_020662805.1. Lineage (NCBI taxonomy): Eukaryota > Metazoa > Chordata > Mammalia > Rodentia > Sciuridae > Glaucomys > Glaucomys volans. The sequence goes on from JAJEJO010005717.1 coordinate 445,999, forward strand.
GACAATTGCCATTCTGATTGTAGTGTGATGAAATCTTAGAGTAGTTTTGATTTGCATTTCTCTAATTGCTAGAGATGTTGAACATTTTTTCATGTATTTGTTGATCAATTGTATATCTTCTTCTGTGAAGTGTCTGTTCAGTTCCTTAGCCCATTTATTGATTGGATTATTTGATTTTTAGTGTTCAGTGTTTTGAGTTCTTTATGTATCTTGGAGATTAATGCTTTATCTGAGATGCATGTGGTAAAGATTTTCTCCCAATCTCTGGGCTCTCTCTTCACATTACTGATAGTTTCTTTTGCTCAGAAGAAGCTTTTTAGTTTGAATCTATCCCATTTATTGATTCTTAACTTCTTGTGCTTTAGGGGTCTTGTTAAGGAAGTCAGGTCCTAAACTGACATGGTGAAGATTTGGGCCTACTTTTTCTTCTACTGGTCACAGGGTATCTGTTCTAGTGCCTAATCTTTGATTCATAGTGAGTTTAGTTTTGTGCAGGGTGAGAGATAAGGGTTTAATTTCATTTTATTCCATATAGCTTTCCAGTTTTCCCAGCACCATTTGTTGAATAAGCTATCTTTTCTCCAGTGAATGTTGTTGGCACCTTTGTCTAGTATGAGATACCTGTATTTATGTGGGTTTGTCTCTGTATCTTCTATTCTGTACCCTTGGTCTACATGTCTGTTTTGGTGCCAATACCATGCTCTTTTTATTACTATAGCTCTGTAGTATAGTTTGAGGTCTGGTATTGTGATACTTCCTGCTTCACTTTTCTTGCTAAGGATTGTTGTGGCTATTCTGGTTCTCTTATTTTTCCAAATGAATGTCATGATTGCTTTTTCTAGTTCTATGAAGAACATCATTGGAATTTTAATAGGAATTTGTATAACTCTTTTGGTAGTATGGCCATTTTGACAATATTAATTCTGCCTATCCGGGAGCATGGGAGGTCTTTCCATCTTCTAAGGTCTTCTTCAGTTTTTTTTTTTTTTTTTTTTTCTTTAGCGTTCTGTAGTTTTCATCATAGTGGTCTTTCACCTCTTTTGTTAGATTGATTCCCAAGTACTTTTTTTTTTTAGATGATTGTGAATGGGGTAGTGTTCTTTATTTCTCTTTCAGTGGATCCATTACTGATATAGAATGCATTTGATTTATGGGTATTGATTATACTGCTACTTTGCTGAATTCATTTATTAGTTTCAGATTTTTGGTGGAATTTTTGGATCTTCCAAATATAGAATCATATCACTGGCAAATAGTGATAGTTTCATTTCTTCTTTACCTATTTGAATACCTTTAATTTCTTTCTTCCGTCTAATTGCTCTGGCTAGAGTTTCAAGGACAGTGTTGAATAAAAGTGGTGAAAGAGCATCCTTGTCTTGTTCCAGTTTTCAAAGGGAATGCTTTCAATTTTTTCTCCATTTAGAATTACGTTGGCCTTGGGTTTAGCAGCATATATAGCTTACAATGCTGAGGTATGTTCCTACTATCCCTATTTTTTGTAGTATTTTGAACATGAAGGGGTGCTGTATTTCATCAAATGCTTTTTCTGCATCTGTTGATATGATCATATGTTTCTTCTTTTTAAGTCTATTGATGAGATGATTCATGTTTATTGATTTCTGTATGTTGAACCAACCCTGCATCCCTGGGATGAACCCCACTTGATTGTGGTGCACTATCTTTTTAATGTATTTTTGTATGCAAGTTGCCAGAATTTTATTGAGATTTTTTGCATCTATGTTCATCAGGAATATTGGTCTGAATTTTTCTTTCCTTGATGTGTCTTTGTCTGGTTTTGTTATCAGGGTGATATTAGTTTCATGGAATGAGTTTGGAAGGGTTCCCTCCTTTTCTATTTCATGGAATAATTTGAGGAGTATTGGTGTTAATTCTTCTTTTAAGGTCTTGTAGAACTTGGCTGAGAATCTGTCTGGTCCTGGGCTTTTCTTAATTGGTAGGCTTTTAATTGTGTTTTCTATTTCATTACTTGAAATTGTTCTGTTTAAATCACGTATGACCTCCTGATTCAGTTTAGGTAGGTCATATGTCTCTAGAAATTTGCCAATGCCTTTAATATTTTCTATTTTATGAGAGTATAAATTTTCATAATAGTTTCTAATTATCTTCTGTATTTCAGTAGTATCTGTTGTGATATTTCCTTTTTCATCACGTATTTTGTAATTTGGGTTTTCTCTTTCTCTTTGTTAATGTGGCTAGGGGTTTATTAATTTTATTTATTTTTTCAAAGAACCAACTTTATGTTTTGTCAATTTTTTGAATTGTTTTTTTTTGTTTCAATTTCATTGATTTCAGCTCTGATTTTAATTATTTCCTGTCTTCTACTGTTTTTGGTGTTGATTTATTCTTCTTTCTCCAGGGCTTTGAGATGTAATGTCAGGTCATTTATTTGTTGACTTTTTATTCTTTTAATAAGTGAGCTCAATGCAATGAACTTTCCTCTTAGTACTGTCTTCATAGTGTCCCAGAGATTTTGGTATGTTGTATTGGTATTCTCATTTACCTCTAAGTATTTAATAATTTCATCCTTGATTTCATCTACTATCCATAGTCATCATTCAATAGTGTATTATTTAATCTCCTGGTGTTGGAGTAGCCTCTATTTTTTATTTTATTATTGATTTCTAATTTCAGCCCATTACAATCTGATAGAATGCAGGGTATTATCTCCATTTTTTTTTGTATTTATTTAGAATTGCTTTGTGGCATAAGATATGGTCTGTTTTAGAGAAGGATCCATATGCTGCTGAAAAAAAAGTGTATTTGCTCATTGATGGGTGAAATATTCTATGTATGTCTGTTAAGCCAAAATTATTGATTGTATTATTTAGTTCTATAGTTTGTTTATTTAGTTTTTATTTAAAAGATCTATCCAGTAGTGAGAGAGGTGAGTTAAAGTCACCCAGTATTATTGTGTTGTGGTCTATTTGATTCTTGAAATTGAGAAGGGTTTGTTTGACGTACATATATGCTCCATTGTTTGGAGCATAAATATTTACAATCATTATGTCTTGTTGATGTATAATTCCCTTCAGTAGAATGAAATGACCTTCTTTGTCCCTTCTGATTAACTTTGACTTGAAGTCCACTTTATCTGATGAGGATGGAAACCCCCGCTTGTGTACACAATCCATATGAATGATATATTTTTTCCCCATCCTTTCACCTTTAGTCTGAGAATGTCTTTGCCTATGAGGTGAGTCTCTTGCAGGCAGCATATTGTTGGGCCTTGTTTTTAATCCAATCTGCAAGTATTTGTCTTTTGATTGATGAGTTTAGTCCATTAATATTCAAGGTTATTACTGAGATATGACTTGTATTCCCGGTCATTTTGGTTTATTTCTGGCTTTTAGTTTGATTTAGTTTCTCTTTTAACTATTCGTTTGGTGTAGTTCCTCTCTTTGCTCATTTTCACCTTTTTTTTTTTCTTCACTTCATTCTCATGGAATATTTTGTTGAGAATGTTCTGTAGTGCAGGCTTTCTAATTCTTTTAACTCTTGTTTATCATGGAAGGTTTTTATTTCATCTTCAAATCTGAAACTTAGTTTTACTGGATATAAAATTCTTGGTTGGCATCAATTTTCTTTCAGAGCTTGAAATATATTGTTCCATGACATCCTAGTTTTGAGGGTCTGGGTTGAGAAATCAGTTGAGATCAGAATTGGTTTTTCCCCATATGTAATTTGCTTTTTTTCTCTCATGGTCTTTAAGATTTTATCCTTATTCTATATTTTAATCATTTTCATTATAATGTGTCTTGGTGTGGGTCTGCTATAGTTTTGTACATTTGGGGTCTTGTAAGCCTCCTGTATTTGATTTTTCATTTCACTCTTTAGGTTTGGAAAATTTTCTGATATTATGTCATTGAAAAGATTTTTCATTCCTTTGGTTTGTATCTCTGCTCCTTCTTCTATCTGATAAGTTTTAAATTTGGTCTTTTCCCTTCAAATAAGAGCTCATTCCAATACTCCTCAAAGTATTTCATGAAATAGAGGAGGAGGGAACCCTTCCAAACTCATTCTATGAAGCTAATATCACCCTGATACCAAAACCAGAGAAGGACACATCGAGGAAAGAAAATTTCAGACCCATATGTCTAATGAACATAGATGGAAAAATTCTTAACAAAATTTTAGTGAATCGCATACAAAAGCATATTAAAAAGGTAGTGCACCACGATCAAGTAGGTTTCATTCCGGGGATGCAAGGTTGGTTCAACATCCGGAAATCAATAAATGTAATTCACCACATCAACAGACTTAAAGTCAAGAACCACATGATTATTTCAATAGATGCAGAGAAAGCATTTGATAAAATACAGCACCCCTTCATGCTCAAAACACTAGAAAAATTAGGGATAATGGGGGCATTCCTTGACATTGTAAAGGCTATCTATGCTAATCCCACAGCTAACATCATTCTAAATGGAGAAAAATTGAAAGCATTTCCCCTGAGATCTGGAACAAGGTAGGGATGCCCTCTTTCGCCACTACTATTCAACATAGTTCTTGAAACTCTAGCCAGAGCAATTAGACAGACCAAAGAAATTAGAGGAATACGAATAGGAAAAGAAGAGATCAAACTATCCCTATTTGCTGATGACATGATTCTCTATTTAGAAGACCCTAAGAATTCCACCAGAAAACTTCTGGAACTCATAAATGAATTCAGTAAAGTAGCAGGATATAAAATCAATGCTCATAAATCTAATGCATTTTTATTCGTAAGAGATGCATCCTCTGAGAGAGAAATTAGGAAAACTACCCCATTCACATTAACCTCAAAAAAAATAAAACACTTGGGAATCAATCTAACAAAAGAAGTGAAGGACCTCTAAAATGAGAACTACAGAACACTAAAAAAAGAAGTTAAAGAGCATCTGAGAAGATGGAAAGATCTCCCATGTTCTTGGATAGGCAGAATTAATATTGTCAAAATGGCCATACTTCCAAAAATGCTATACAAATTCAGTGCAATTCCAATTAAAATCCCAATGACAGACCTCATAGAAATAGAGCAAGCAATCATGAAATTCATTTGGAGGAGTAAGAGACCCAGAATTGCTAAAGCAATCCTCAGCAAGAAGAGCGAAGCAGGGGGTATCACAATACCAGACCTTCAACTATACTACAGAGCAATAGTAACAAAAAGAGCATGGTATTGGCACCAAAATAGACAGGTAGATCAATGGTACAGAATAGAAGACACAGAGACAAACCCACATAAATACAGGTATCTCATACTTGACAAAGGAGCCAAAAACATGCAATGGAGAAAAGACAGCCTCTTCAACAAATGGTGCTGGGAAAACTGGAAATCCATATGCAGCAAAATGAAACTAAACCCACTTAATAGAAGAGAAAATAGGTCCAAATCTTCATCATGTTGGCCTAGGACCAGATTTCCTTAACATGACTCCCAAAGTGCAAGAAATAAAAGCAGGAATCAATGATTGGGATAGAGTCAAACTAAAAAGCTTTTTCTCAGCAAAGGAAACAATCAGCAATGTGAAGAGAGAGCCTTCAGAGTGGGAGAAAATCTTTGCCACACACACTTCAGATAGAGCACTAATCTCTAAAACCTACAAAGTACTCAAAAATCTTTACACCAAGAACACTAATAACCCAATCAACAAATGGGCCAAGGAAATGAACAGACACTTTACAGAGGAAGATCTACAAGCAATCAACAGATTTATGAAAAAATGTTCAACATCACTCGTTATAAGAGAAATGCAAATCAAAACCAGGGTAAGATTTCATCTTACCCCAATTAGAATGTCTTTTATTAAGAATACAGGCAACAACAGGTGTTGGCGAGGATGTGGGGAAAAGGGTACACTCATTCATTGCTGGTGGGAGTGCAAGTTGGTGCAGCCACTCTGGAAAGCAGTGTGGAGATTCCTTAGAAAACTTGGAATGGATCCACCATTTGACCCTGCTATCCCACTCCTTGGCTTATACCCAAAGGACTTAAAATCAGATTGCCTCAGTGATGCAGCCACATCAATGTTCATAGCTGCTCAATTCACAATAGCTAGATTATGGAATCAACCTAGATGCCCTTCAGTAGATGAATGGATAAAGAAACTGTGGTATATATACACAATGGAATATTACTCAGCCATAAAGAAGAATAAAATTATGACATTTGTAGGTAAATGGATGATGTTGGAAACTGTTATGCTAAGTGAGATCAGCCAATCCCATAAATCCAAAAGCCGAATGGTCTCTCTGATAAATGAATGATGATGCATAATGTGGGGGGGAAAGATGGCAAGAATGGAG
>JAJEJO010005718.1:2173-12700 GCA_020662805.1 Glaucomys volans
ACAGTGGTTTGGGCTGTGCAGTCCTGAGGGGCCAGGTAGAGGACCTGTTGCACTGTCTGGCCCTTTTCTTGCTCCCGATGGAGTCAGGTGCGCCTGCTGCCCTCTGCTGAGCGAGGCCCTGCTGGCGCTTTGCAGACGCACAGGGCAAGACCCTCGCTGCACCCAGGCCAGCACAGCCTGAGGCGGGTCTTTGTCCAAACCTGACCCCCTTGACCCACCCTGAGCACCAGCCCGCGAAGGAGGAGGGGCAGAGCCTGGCTAGACTACAGATAAGGAGGCAAGGCAAGCGCTGCTGTGGTGGAGAGGACAGGAAGCGGGGCCTCGCACACAGGCACGGTGACAAGAAACAGTTCTGTTTTCATCATTTGAGACGGTTGTGGGGACGGGCCAGCGTCACCTGCAGACCACAGACTTCCTGGGACACGTTGAGACGCCCCAAACTAAACCCCTGTAAAATGTGACACGAAGCAGCTGAAGGTGTCAGGAGGTGACGTGGGATCACAAGAGCAGCGGTGGCAGGAGGTGTGCAGCCTCAGGACGGAGCCTGGGGTGTGGGAGCTGCAGCGCCTCCCGGCTCCTCATCCTGTCCCACCTCGGCTCCCTCCACCTCCACGGAGTCCAGGGCTGGGGACGAAGCCGGGGTGTGAGAGACGGTGTGGTTAGTGTGAGGTGGAGAGGCAGCTGGCACACCGGGAGGACAGGGCCCTGTCTCCCAGCACAACCTGCCTCCTTGGGTGTTTTACTCCAAGTGGGGGACAAAGCTGACCTAATGACCTGCCCGTTGTCTCCGAATCAGTAGTTCTGCGATGACCCTGGGAATCAAACCCCAGGACGACAAGGCTGTTTCTAACACTGCTCCCTGACAGTGTCGCTCCTGTCTCTGCCCTGGACTGGTCACTTCTGGTCTCCACTGGGATCACTCGGCCTTGAGAGCAGGCCCGTAGAGCTCTAGGTGTGTCCCACCAGCTCTGAGAATCGGGTCAGGGTGACGGGTGGGTGGGCCGCTGTGTCATGGGTGAGCAGGAGTTTCATCTGGGATGGCCAGAAATACTGGAGGACCTCAGATGTTGAAAGAGGAAGAGACCTTCCCTCAGATACCATAATCCTCACATCAACCTTAAAACAAGGGAAGCTCAGAGGCTGTGCACGCCTTGCCCAAGGCCACGATGTGAGGGCAGAATCAGGCCCACACTCTGAACCTCCTGGCCCTCAGGCTGTCCTTTCCACTCTGCTCTGGACTAAGGGCAAACAAAGTGCTGACGTGTGACAGGGAAGTCCAGAGCTGATGGGCCCACAGTGGAAAAGCAGCCATGTGCTGATGGGTGGGCCCCGACAGCACCGCCCCGTCACAAGTCCCACACATTCAGAGAAGGGGAGAGACGGTGATGCTAGGGAAAGTCCCCACTGGTATTAATGCGGTAGAGTGAGGACTTTGGAGTTGACACATTCCATCCGTCATCAGTATCAGTATTGTCATTTAGGTAGAAGTTCAAATTCCTGTCCCAGTGTGGAAATGTCTCATAGCCAGTGGGCCACGCTTGAATGCAAAGGGGCCTTTCACCCACCTCCACCTGCACCTGTAATTTCTCCATCTCTCAGAAAAGGAAACCATTGCTATTCTCCAGATTAAATGAACTCCTAAAGCAAAGTCCTTGCAGAGGTGCTAAGCTCAGTAAGAACAAGCCTTGTGACTAGGAGGAGCTGGGAATAAGCTTGGGTCTAGCCACCATGCTGTCTGGGTGTGTGCGTGTATGTGCCTGAGTGTGTGTGCGTGTGTGTCACTTGAATGAGGGTGATCAGTCTAAGGAGCCGCTGGGCAGGATCCCAAGTGGCCTTCCCAAGAAAGTCAGTTTTCTGTTCTCCTTTGTGACCTTCAGGATCCATCAGTCTGGGTGCAGGGGTCAGATTGGGGAAGGGCATTCCAATGAGGTTGGATATTTCAGATGCCCTAACGTGGTAGGGGAAGGAGCTGGGATCAGAATTTTTAACCAGACATCATACGAAAAAGAGAGGAAAAAGAGAAAAGAACTGAAGCAAGAGAGAGATGAACAGATGAGTAGTGGGGAAGTAAAACACAGGGTTTGGGGGAAAAAAGAGGCAGGAAAGGAAAGAGGAGGAAGAATTTCTGTAGACAGGCACTAACTTTCCTCTTGTCCCAGTTTTAGTCCTTTAGTTTCATCCACTAAGGTGATGTGGCTCTTGCTGTCCCACGGCTGATCTAGGAAGGCTGCTGTTAGGTTTTCCCTCCCTGCAATGCTTATTTCTAACTCAAGTCCAGAGTCATGCTTTTCCCTTCTGTCCATCTCACTGTCTGTCTCCCAGGTCTTCCCACGTGCAAGTGCTGACACCCTTCAGTGCCAGGCTCCGGGGAACCTCCACAGCAGCGTGAGATCATGGGTTGACCCCCCTCTGCCTGCCCATCAGATAATGCTTCTTGGACTCATCTCTCATATGTGTTGGTTTCGTCTTCTCAGAAATGCATGAACACAACTGCAGACAAGTAACCAGACTGGTTTCTTCTTTTACCTCCTTACTGTCCTCTGCTACAAGACAGTCACTTCAGAGAATTTCAACTCTGCTTGAACTTCACAGAAATGGCCCTTTCATTTTAGTAATTCCAAGAGGCACTGGAAACAGAAAATTAGCTACTTGGCCGAGTGTCTGGGCAGTAGACCAGTTCTCCCAAAGCATGGGCTGTGGGTCAGCAGCATCAGCAAGAACTAAGAACCTGAGGCTCCATCCCGAACTGACTGACAGAAACTCTGGGAATAGAGTCCACCAATTTGTTTTCCAATAAATCCTCCTGGTGAGTCTGATGCATGTTAAGTGTGAAAAGCACAGGGGGTAAAACTTGTTTGTTTGTATTTACTAAGAACAAGAGACTGAAGTGTTAGTTTAAATCATGCAGCCTTGAGCAAGGGGACAGATATTCCCAAGAAGGTGAATCCAGTCAGACACAGGTCCAGCTGCTTCCGAGTGTACGCATGTGTGCACCCTCCCGCCACGCAAGTGCCGCCTGTTCTTCAGTTAAGTCCCAGGAGAGTCTAATCCTCAGTCTGGGCACAGGTTTCAGAAGGAGCCACCAGGGACAGGGTCATAGGAGGAAAGATGGAGGGCCAATAAAAACATGGGAGTGGTGAGACAGAGGAAAACGTCTTAAGTGCAATAGAGACTTTCATTCAAAACCCAATCAGGTCCAGTAAGGGATAAAAGGGACAACAGGAAGGAAACAGGAATAAACCCACATGAACCACTCTGGCTTCTCGTTTCTATTCACAAGGGGAAACTCCAGGTCATTCTTTTAATTTTTTTGAAAAATTCCTGATATTCCAGAACTAACCTGAAATGAATTAATAGTCTACTTCTACATTTCCATGGCAAACAAAAAATTCATAAGCCATAAAGAATGGGGAGAAGCTTACAAAATTAAATGTGGATCTCAGCCTTAACAGCTGAACAGAGAAAAGAATTAAAACACTTTCATTTTAAAAAAAAATCATAGGGCTGGGGATTTAGCTCAGTTGGTAGAGTGCTTGCCTTCCAAGCACAAGGCCCTGGGTTCAATCCCCAGCACCGCAAAAAAAAAATAAAAATAAAAATAAAAATAAATCATGAGTGGATGATAAAGTGTGTAGAAACTGAAAATTGGCAAACTGTACAAAACCTGGAATCGCTGACTGTTCAGAAGCTACACAGAGGGATCATGGGTGGTAGTGAAGAGCAGAAAGGGACAAGGGACAAATCTGCATTGTCCTAGCCGCTCCCCATGCCACCCGTCTCCAAGGAAAGCCTGGCATTGATTAGACACTGAGCCAGGCCAGTGCTGGCAGCAGATCCAGTGACAGTGACCTGCCCATCAGTGGATCCTTCCACTGGGCTGGCAACTTGATCTGCACCCCAGACATCTGGTGGATTTTGTTGATTTGGGCACCTTGATGCCTGGTTATGCAGCCAATCAAGTTGGAATGCTGAGTGTGTGACAGGCAGTCTGAGCAGATGCCTCCAGACCTGCCCAGTAGCTTTTACCTATCGGTAAAAGGGATTCAATGCCACTGAGTCCGGTGTTGCCATGTGTCATAGAAAATGAGGCTGTTGCCTTGCCGACCGGTGCAGCTTGGTCAAGTCTGGCTGTGGAATGGCACACTGTCCTTGACTGGCACAGCCCACCAGAGGTATCCCTCCAGGTCAGGGTTGAGGGACGAGGACAGGGTGCTGTGGGGAAGCTCACGATGTCACTGCCTGTGCTGTACCTGTCCTGACCACCTGCAAAGATGCCTGGAGAACTTGACGGCTTGGGTGGGTACGGGATGGTCACGCCCCTCGGGGAGACTCCAACGTGGCATTCAGCTCTGTGTCACACACTCAGCGATGGACTGGGGAATGCCAGAATAGTGATGGCCTGCTCAGTTGAACTGGGAGCACATCCCCTGCCACCTGACTTGAGCCCCTGTCCTCCCTCGCGTTTCCTTGATCTTGCAACCACCTTTTCCAATGAGAGAGCCACGCTGACTAGCAGGGACCAGGGTCCCTCAGAGTGACCAGGGTCTACTGGCGGGTGTGCTATTGGTCATAGAGCTGCTGCTGTCCTCTTCCAGTTTGTCAGTGATCACAGCAAAGGCCTTGAAGATGGCATGAGTGGGTCCAGCCAAAGTCATCATTCTCAGGACAATTCCTTTCTGAGATGTTGATACTATATCGCTCTCCCTGTGCATCTTCTTACTGATTCTCCTTTCTTTTCAACAATACTGCCAACTTCCTTTCCACACAAAGTAGCTGAATCATGAGAGTGACATTGAATCCACCTTCAATCACACCGGTGTTCATGTCAAGGGTTATGGCGAGCTGAACTTTGGGTGGCCAAGTCTTTGGTCACAGGTGTGGAGGGGAGTCAAAAACTTGCATGAGGCAACTGAGGAGAAAAGGGGAGCAGGTGGGAAGGGGAAGGATGGGGGGCTGAGAAAGGAACAATAGGGGCAGGGGGAAGATGAGAGGGGCCTGTGGGCAGGTGGATGAGGAAAGGTGTTGGAAGAAGAGGAGGAAGAGGAGGATGAGGAAGGGGGAAAGAGATCCCAGGGCGGGAGAGGCACAGGGTACCCTAGCACTCTCCTCTCAAATGAAAGTCTTTGAAATAAACATACACTCTTACACCTCTGACCTGTGATGGGTGGGGTCCTGCTGATCCCTGAGATGCTCTCAAGACATATTTCCTATGTCATGGTGCAAAGTAATCGGCTTCAGCTGCTGCCTCTGCTGGTCTGGGCTGCAGAAGATCTTTCATTTTGGCTCCTGGTTTCAGTCCATTGTCACTTGGCCCTATGGGCTGTAGTGACATAGGACTTCGTGGCAGGAACACATAGCAGAGAAGGCCTATTCACCTCTGGTGGCCATGAAGTAAAGAGAGAAACAGGAAAGGGCAGGGGTACCAGCATCTCCTTCAAGGGCATCCTTCCAACCACCTAACTTCCTTCTAGCAGGTTCCTTCTCTTAAAATAACCACCACCTCCCAATAACACCACAGGCTAGGGACCAAAGCATCAACACATAAGTCTCTGGGGAAACTTTTCCAAACCATAGCATGCTTCCTCTGACCCTGAAAATCTCATGTCCATTTACATAATGCAAAGTGCATTTCATCCATCTCCAAGAATCCCCAAGGTCTTAACAGTTCTGCCATTGCTCAAAAGTCCAAGGTCAAGGTCTCCTCTGAGACTCAAGACTAGTCCCTGTAAAAACCAAAAGAACAAATTACATATTTCCAAGATATAATGGCACAGCAAAAACATACCCATCCCCAAAGAGATCAAAAGGAAAATAATGAGCAACTGGATCAAAACTCAGCAAGGCAAACATTAAATCCTATGGCTCCACGTCTGGCACCTGGGGCACACAGTGCTGTGACATCTGCTTCCACAGGCTGGGCAGCCCCAGCCCTACGGCCTTACTGCTGGAGCTCATCTGGGCAGTCTCATGGGCCGGCTCAGCCAGCTGCCTACAGCTTCCCTTAGCAGCTGTTCCACATTCTTAACCTCTAACTTCCTGCGGCCTCCATCATAGCTTCAGTTTTACACATCACTGGACACATCCCTTGGTCAGGGATTCTGACCCTGACATATCTTACCAGCCCTCCAAGGCTTTCCTTGGAAATCTTGGAGGAAGCCTCTATGACCCCACAGCCCTTGATTCCGCATACCTGCAAAACCAGCGTCACATAGAGGCTTGTGGGAGCTGTACCTGGATCTGTTCTCACTATGATTGTAGAGGCTTCTGAGTGCCTGACTGGGCTTGGAGAAGTAGACCCTGGGGGAATAATGACCTAGGCAGCCTGTGTGTGTGAGCAGGGAACCCGAGCACTGCACCTTCACACCTTTAGACCTGTGATGGGTGGGTCCCGCTGATCCCTGAGATGCCCTCAAGACATATTTCCTATGTCATGGTGCAAAGTAATGGACTTTTTATTCTTTTTCTTGCCTCTGGTTTATTTGTAAAGCATTACAGGAGGACATCAGCCCCCTGCAGATAGGGGCCCAGAGGTCATACCAGTCCTTCTGTCCTCCCATTCACAGACAGAGGTCTTCACTATGGAGACTTCATGGGGACCTGGGCACCTTTGGGAGCCAGAGGTGGAGCGAAAGCCTGGGCCTTGGTCTGTCTTTGGCAGAGCTTCTGACCCTCAGCAATGAGGCCACAAGCACGCCTCCTGAGTTTGGGGTGGGCAATGAAGGCAAGTTGTTTGAATTCCTTATATGTTATGGATATTAATCCTTCCCCAGATGAATAGTTGCAAATATTTTCTCCCATTGTGTGGGCTTCTCTTCATTCTGTCGTTTGCTGTGAAGAAGCTTTTTAGTTGGATGTTACCTCATTTGTCAGGTTTTGCTTTTGTTTGCTGTGCTGAGGGGTCATAACCAAAAACATCATGGTCGATGTCAACACCGTTTCCATGAGCTTTACTCTAATAGTTTTGGAGTTTCCGGTCTTACACTTAGGTCTTCGATCCATTTTGAGTTGATTTTTTGCACAGGGTGAGAGATGGGGTGGATACCGAGTTTTCCCACCAAGAAAACTGTGCTTTCTTCAATGTACGCCTTTGGTGCCTTTGTTGAACACCAGGTGACTGTGGATCCTTGGGTTTGTTTCTGGGGTCTCCATTCTGCTCCACTAAACTGTGTGTCTGTTTTATGCAAATACCACGCTGCTTGGAATGCTGTGCTCTGCAGTGTGTCTTGAAGTCAGGCTTTGTGGGCCTTCAGCTTTCTTCTTTCTTCTTTTTGTTCATGATGGCTTTGGTCATTCAGAGCCTTTGCTGCTTCCATACGAATTTCAGGACTTTTTTTTAGTTTTGTGAAGCATGGAATCAATGTTCTGTTGGGGTTTTATTGAATCAATAAATTGCTTTGGGTGGTTTGGACATTTTAACAATATTAATCTTTCCAGTCCGTGAACATGTGAGGCATTCCACATGTTCTGAGGGGTCTTCACTTTCTTTCATTAGTGTTTTGCGACTTTTATTGCAGAGGTCTTTCACTGCCTCAGTTAAACTTATTTCTAGGTATATTTTGGTAGCTATTTGGGATACAATTGCTTTCATTTTAATGGATTATAGTCAAGCCCTAGATCTCGAATAGATGATATTCCAATGCCGGATGCGTAGTGTTAGGACTTCAGAACTCATATCTTTTACAAAATGCTGCCTTTTCGAGAGCAACGGAGAGCCTTCCAGAGAACACCCAGTGTTTAAGGACTTGAATCGTTAACTCTTCAGCCCAGGTGCTTCGGTCTTTTCAGTTCCTTTGACCTCTTCTACGTGCGCTGTTTCCTCTGCCTGACCACTGTCCTGTAGGAAACGTTTACTCATAAGAGTGGGCAGCAGGCACATGTTTTTTCAGAGGGGAATTTCAGCATCTTCAGATCATACAGGATAAGACATTTCTCTGCCTCCCTGAGGACAGACCTTGCCTCAGTAGCCACCCTGGTTCTTGTGGTTTCCCTTTACATACTAAATTAGAAACAGTTATTTTTTTCATAGTTGGCAAAACACCCCCAAACCAACTTCTTCTAAAGACATAGTTGAGCTCAGAGAGAATAAGAAATAAAAATGAAGAAAACTTTCATGCAGAGAGGTTGGAGAGGAAACAGGCTCCTGACAAGATTTCGAGCAGAAGAAAGAGAACCCCATGGGCTCACCTCAAAGGTTCAAGCCAGGGCTCCTCTCCAGCTCAGTTTGGCCACAATGGCTCTGTTTGCACGCACTAAAAGGGTGAGGAGGAGGGAGAGGCAGAGGAAGCAGAGGGCCCCAATGAAGCACACAGAATTCAGCTCATGTAAAGCACAGTGAGGGAGAAGGCTTTTGAATCCTTAATTCACATAACCTACAGTTACACATCTCTGACCATGACATACCTCAATCTATCCCTAGAGCAATTTTCCATTTTCCATAAGAAAAATTTCAGGATCCAGACATAACAAAAAGTCCCTGTACAAATCATCTGCCTGAATCTGCAACCTCATTTCTATACAATCTGGCTTATATAGAAGTCAGATTTGGGAGCTAGGCATCCTTGACTTCGTTTAGGATCCAGTCATCCTTCATTTTCTTTAGGATCCAGTCATCCTTGACTTCCTTTAGAATCCAGGCATCCTTGATCTCCTCTGGTTACTTGGAGTTTCCTGCCGTCACCTGGTATATTCTGTTTCTTCTTCCTGGAAACACTTCTAATTCCTTTTTCCAACTTCTACTTGCTCTTCAATTTCAGCTCAGTGTTACCCCCACCATTAGTTTAGTGGATCATTTATACACTCCCAAAGCACCCTATCATTCTCCTTAATAACATTTATCATGCTAAAGTACACGTTCAATGTCATGCTTACCTGGGAGGAGGTAGTGATAAGGGAAAGGTGGTGAGAGTAGAAATCTTACCTTTTAAAAAAATGGTACCATATTTCTTCTAGAGTGGGTGAATATATCCAGAAAAACACCATGGTTGATATGTTTGCAAAGAAGACTCTGAGGGCTGGGGATAGAGCTCAGCTGGTAGAATGCTTGCTTTGTAAGCACAAGGCCCTGGGTTCAATCCCCAGCACCGAAAAAAAAAAAAATACTGCTACGGGCTGGCGTTGTGGCTCAGTGGTAGAGCGCTTACCTGGCATGTGTGAGGCCCTGGGTTTGATACACAGCACCACATATAAATAAATAAAATAAAAGATCCATTGACACTAAGAATATTTTTTTTAAAAAAAGAAGACTCTGAAACTAGATTCAGCTAGAACTAAGGCAATCAGAGAGAAAAACTGCTTTGTACTAGAAATGGATAAGATCTATTCTTAATATCAATGCAAAAGCCATAACTTAGATATTAACAAATACAATCCAGCAATTCCCTAAATTACTAAAGCTTGTCCTATAAATGCAAAGAATTGTTGATATTAGAAAACATTTTCATATAATTTAAAATGATATAAAGCTAAGGAACAACATAATCTGATCATTTTCTTACCTGATGAAAGAAAATTGGTAAAACTCAATTTCAAAAAACTGGTACTATCTGAGCAAAATTTCCATTTCAACCTCAAGTCTTTGTCCACTCCCAAACTCACTGGCATAGAAGGAGAACAATTTTATTGTTCTCATGATTTTATTGTGCTCATGATTCTGAGCGTCAGAGTCTGGGCAGGCCCAGAGTGGATAACTGGCTCTGCTCCACGAGACTGGGGATTGCTGGACTGGCTCAGATGGCTGCAGAGAGCAGGGACACCTAGACCAGGGGCATGTCTGAGCCTCTGGTTGTCACCCGTTCCTGGGTTCCCCCTGGTGCACCTGCCGAGGCCGAAGTGGACTTCTTCGCTCCTTCTCCAAGACAATGGCACTCCTTTCCTGGTGGCTTTGCTTCCCTGAGTTGATCGGAGTATTATCAAGTCAGAGGGGTTTAAAGTTGCTGTTTGTCAGCTCTATTCCCCATTTGGCAGGTTGCATGTGAGATCTCAGATGCACAGAGATTATTTTTTCTTTTATGCGGATGTGTTTTAATATTTTTTAACATGCACCACTGTGTTGTCACCATATCCAGTGTCTGAAATAACACTCTTCTGAATATGTTCAAAAAGCAGGTTAAGAAACATCTTTTTCTATGTGTCTTTAAGCACTTTGCTATATGCATTATAGTCAGAGATCTTTACAGTACCCCAACACACCCACAGCCTCTTTCTTTTAAAAAAAAAAATTTAGTTGTACATGGTCACAATACTTTTATTTCATTTATTTATTTTTATGTGGTGCTGCTGAGGATTGAACCCAGTGCTTCACACATGCAAGGCAAGCACTCTACCACTGAGCTACAACCCCAGTCCCTCCACAGCCTCTTTCTTCATGGCCAGCAGAAACTTCTAGATTCCAACCCCACTGTATCTCATATTAGAGGCTTCCTTTGTTCCGAATGTAACACATCCAAGTGAAATTAAACCCCTATCTCTCACACTGCACAAAACTCAACTCAAAGTGGATTAAAGACTTAGGCACTATTGGCTGGGGAT
>JAJEJO010005720.1:0-30428 GCA_020662805.1 Glaucomys volans
GCACTCCACCACTGAACCACATCCCCAGCCCTATTTTGTATTTTTATTTAGAGACAGGATCTCACTGAGTTGCTTAGGGCCTCACTAAGTTGCTGAGGCTGGCTTTGAATTTGTGATCCTCCTGCCTCAGCCTCTCAAGTGCTGGAATTGCAGGCGTGCGCCACCGCGCCCAGCTGTGGCCCACATTTTGAGTAGCAAGAATCTAAGGAGGATATGCATGGTATAATGTCTACTCCCAAAAAGGTTATATCATGTAGGGAAGATTAAGACAAGTACTCAAGCACAGTATTCGGAAAGAACCTGTATGGCAAGGCCACAGAGACACCCATGCAGAACAATGGGTATTAACTGAGAAGCTTCTAGGGTAGGGAAATGCACACCAAACTTTGGGTGAGATAAGCAGTGTAAACAAGACTCAGTTCCTGGGCTGAGGATATAGCTCAGTTGGTAGAATGCTCCCCTTGCAAGCACATAGTCCCTGGGTTCAGTCCCCAGCACCAAAGACAGTTCTTAAACACAAGGCACTTGCTAGCTGCTGGAGGAAGGCTAGTTGGTACACAAATAACCTCAGTACAGGCACACATTTTCCAAGCAGCTGTACAAGAGGACTGTGGGCACAGGAAGGAGAGATGAGGTAAGAGAGGTATGATTCTCAGAATCCTGACTGAAGTGAGAAAGCACTGTGCCCACGGAAGCTCATGGAAGGGGTGCTCTCAGCTGCCTGTGGGCCTGGAGAAGGGCCTGATGAAAGAGCTGGAGTCTGAGATAAACCAGGAAAGACGGATGGGATGGTGACAGAGCGTAGAGAAGATCATCTCAGGTTTAAACCCCAGTGTACAATAAAGGTCTGAAATCTACTGCACAAGGCAAATGTGGGTGAGCACATGGTCTTTGTTCCATCTGGACACATTACGGAGGCTGTGTTGGATGACATGCTTCAGAGCAATGTTTCTCTACCTACGTTTAAAAAGAAGTTAAGGAGCAGAAAAAGATTTTGCTGGTGGGGCCCCATCCTGATTCTGATTTCCTGAGTCTGGGTTGGAGCCAGGAATCCATCTCTTCATTTTTTAAAATTAGATAATATGTTGATGCAGTCAGATTTGGGGACGATTACACTAGAGCAAGGATTTAGCAGTACCTGTGAACAAGTGAGAAAAATGCAAAATTGGGGCCTCATCCCAGACCTACTGAGTCAGAAACTCTGGGGGTAGGACCCAGAATCTGTTTAACAACCCCCCAGCAATTTTAATGCAAGTCCAAGTTTGAGAATCGATGTTCTTGAGCCTTACTCCTCCAAGTGTGGTCCTCCCGGAAGCTTTTTACCCATGCAGATCTCCCAGTTGTTCAATCAGAACTGCAGTTCCACAAGAATCCCAGTGGAGGATGTGCACTTTAAAGTTTGGGAAGCACATTGAATTTCAGGGGGGAAAATCTAATTTTTTGAGATAGCAACAAGCAGTAGCTGAAGGCACAAGTGTGATAGCCTAACAGATTAAGGTCCCAGAAAGAACAATGTGCTAACAGAAGGTAGGATGGAATGAGTAAACAGATCCTGCACGATGTACCTTATTTGTTCCTGCAGGACTATTATAGGAAGAAGTCTACTTGCCACTTACCCCTCCCCAGACCTCCTTCCCTCTCTGCTTTCCTTCTTCTTGGCTCTAGCAGAGAACAATGCACTGGGCCTTGGGTATCAGCCTGCATTGCCGCTCAGAACTCTTTTAATGGTGGAATCCTGCCAGCCATTGATCCAACAGTGAGAGTTATCTCAGCAGTATAACTGCACTCAGGCCCCAGTTCCAGCTTGTATAATATTTCTGATAATAAGAGTGCCTAAATGAAGCATCCTTTAAAAGGCCTTCACTGTTAATTTGGCACAGGGGAAAAAGCCAGCACATTATACTAGGGTTTCCAGTCATTCTGCCTCTGCTATATAGACTCTTTGAATAGATGTCCATAATGAAATTACTCAAAATGGAATTCATTACCTGACTTAAGATTTATTGCTTTTTAACTAGAAATACAAGGCTACACACACTCTGCTCCCAGAGTTGGCTGCATGAATGCTCCATTTCTCTTTTCCACTGTGGGTACAGGCGGAGGAACCAGGGCAGAGGAGGAAATGCTAAGCAAGTTCAGGGGTCATGGGCACTAAGAATGGAGTGAACAATATGGCTTCATTAGGATGGGAGCATAAGAACCCCGGGATTCTATTGCTAGGTTCTGCTGCCACAGTCTCACCATGGGGACCATGGGCCCGGTCACCTCCCCACTAGCATAATTGGAAAAACTCTAAGGGGCCCTGAAGTGCTGAAGTGCTGTAAATTAGCAGCGTTCAGTTCTGATGAACATTAAAGGGAGTGTGTAGTTAATTCCTCCACACATGCTGATTGCAAAGTCTTCCCACTGGGGGCTTTGGGCTGGGAGCATTAAAGGGCCATTTGTTCTGCCTGGCTTCTCCACCAGGGCAAGGACCTCAAGGTGAGCTAATAGGCTTGGCTTCTGAGCACTTTATTTTAATCTGTATTTACCATCATCATATATATTTTAACAAACCTCAGGTGCATGGCACACCATTGAGCACTGCACAAAATAGATAAGAGACAGGGCATTGGTCCCTTTGGCAGAGAGCAGCAGCAACGTTTGAAGGGGTACTTGATGATATCTGCCTTGTGCTCTAGTCTATGATGCTGCTGGGTCCCTGCATGCCCTACCATCTGCCAGATGTCTTCCTCGGCCTTCTCTTCTTTGCACTGTCTGGGTCCTCCTCTGCTGGACTGGCAGGAGGAAAGTGAGGTCATGTCTATGCAGTCACCCTTAGAACCATTGCAATCACTGCCCATTCCATTTTGTCTGCCTTCTTCAACACTCTCTCTCTCTGGCATGCAATGTAAAAATATTGCTGATGGTGGCTCTCCACGAGATAATAATCTTAAATAGATGATACTTATGTGGATAATAGGATAAAGTAAAACAGGATGGGCAAATTGATAATTGCAGATTAGGAGGAAATATAATTAGCAAACCAAACAAAAGCCAAATTTAGGGGGTAATAAGCATGATGTGTTAGAATTGTTAAGAGTGAGATATTTTCATGTGTAAGTCTTTAATCCCTGAGGTAAAACCTAACCAGCTTCTTTACGTGTTGTGGAAGCATGCCTGAAATGGCTCACTCTGTTTGTTTGTTTAAAGGTTTTGCATTTTTGAAACAAAAGGACCCATTATTATAGCTATTTTTCTCCTTGGCTTTAGGAACTAATTCGGGGGGGAAAATGTCATGGTGGGTTATAATATCACCCTGGACAATCTCAGGACAAACCACCAGTCTGCATTCTTGTTATTATTTTAATTTGTATGTAAACCCTGTCAGATATCCTAGACATATTCTCAAAAATGCAAACTAATAGCCATCATCATCTGATGTTCCTGAGACAAATATGACAATGACAATGTGTTGTTAAAGGCCACGTTTGCACTATCAAAATAATGAGACTGTGGCCGGGGCTGCCTGATAATTTCAGCTATCTTTTAGTCAATTTGGTTTGTCACTTGGGTAACGCTTTAACAGATCTGACATCAGCCATTTAGTAGCTGGAAAGAGTCACATTTCTCCCCCCTTTTTTTTTTTTTTTTTTGGTCAATGCAAAATGGGACAATTTTCTTTGTGTCCCATGACCTCTCCCAGTCTTGCACAGATTATACCTCTAACACTGGCCTTTAGGCTTACTGGGGCAATGGGGACCATCCATTTCCCTGGCACGAAGGCAAAACCATCAGGCCGGTCATTCCTCAGGTCCTGAATAGCCCTGGCAGTGGTTTTGGTGAATACCCAGGAAGATGTGTCCTGGGACGTGGTATTTCCTCTGGAAAAGCCATTCCGCCTGCCACCTCCTCTTAAGATCGAGGCTCTTTAGAGAATGGATGGCTCTGGTGAATTTTCAGTTCTCTCACACTGAAGTCTCAAAATACAGGTCACTGAGTCCCTCCTTGCTCTTACCTCACTAGAATGATCAATATGCTCTTCCCAAATAGCATGCTTATTTTGTGGAATTATTGAAGAGGAGATCTAAAGTTGCTGGGTTTTGTTTGTTGCTATTGGTCTTACAACCCATCACAGAGTAGAAGAAAGACTCCTATCTGAGATGGAGTCTTTATTAATTTTCACTGTCCCTTTCTGCCATATGCCTAAAGTTCAGAAATTGCCTAAAGATTATGGAGGAGATGGTTGGAAGGATTTAAGAGACTCCTAGAAAAGTGAAAACAAAAACACACTTTTGCCAGATGTCTGTAGTTGTTAAAACGTCCACATCACTTCTTTCTTCATTAGGTAAGTAACAAGTCCTTTGTTATTATGAGACTCAAACATTTATATACATTTATCAAACAAAATTTGAAAGTTATCCTTCATTCTCTTCTCTTTCTGCTCATCTATCCTGTTTAGACTCTCATCCCTATTCCAGGAAATGAGATGTCCTCATCTGGTTCTTTCCCTATGATTTCATAATATATTTGTACTTAATGTGCACACCTTTAGCAAATATACATGGGATCATATCAAAATACTGTTCTGCTACTCACTTTGATCAATAAGTATGACTTAAAGATTCTATTTTCTATATCAGTACTTCTATTATCACCTCTCTCTCTCTCTCTCTCTCTCTCTCTCTCTCTCTCTCTCTCATCTTGGTAATTGAGCCAAGGACTAGCATGTGCTACGCAAGCACTCTACCACTGAGCTACACTCCAGCCCCCTCATTCTCTTTAACACCTCCTCAATGTTCCATGTTAAAGATGAATCAGAGTATGTTTATATATTATTCTCTTGCTATGATTTTATGTATTTTTCCTATTTTGAACAAGTCTGAACATTCTGGAGCCCATGTGCAAGTATATCTTTAGGATGCTTTTCCAAAGTAGGATTTTTTATTAACATGCTTTTTATTAGTGCATTATAATTGCACATAATTCATTGCAGGGTATTCACACATGCTCCATTTCATTCCCCAGTATTTTCATTTTCCCCTACCTGTTCCCTCCCCCAATATCCTTCCCCTACATCTCCTTTCTATTTATTTTTTAAATTATAATTATTCAGAAAAGTGAGACTTGGTGTGAAGCATCTGTGCATGCGCATAGCATGGTTTGGTGGATTTCATCCCAGCACCTCCCTAGAGTTGTTTTTTCAGTGTTCATAGCTGTGGTCACTTGCCTTCCATGACGCTCCCAGTGATATTGCTGTATCCTTAGTGATTCTGCAGTTGCCTAGGCGGGACACTTTTCAAAGCGGGTTCTCCTAGAGATTGTAAACTCAGAACTTTAGTGTCCAGTAGACTTGAGTTTACTTCCCAGATGGTTCTGACACTTTGGTCACTGGGCAAGTTACTTAACTTCGCTCAGCTTCAGTTTCTTCATCCATAAAATAAGTGTAAATCCATGGGGAGTGTTGAGAGGATAAATATGACAACATCTTAAAAGAACTTGGCCCATAATAGGTGCCCAATAAGCCCTAGTTACTATTAATGAGCCCAGATGTGACCTGGATTCCACAACTTGAGAGAAGGAATATAGTAGCCAACAGTTTCTAGGAAGAGAAGTGATGTCCTGGGAAGAAAAATACCCAGATGAATATATCACTAAATGTGTGCGCACACATCTATTCACCTGGACATTTTTCTATATATTTATAAAGAAACTGCATTTTATTGGTTTTGAATTTCACCAGTGTTTCTATTTCTTCATTAAAACCATGGAAAGCCACTAATTATATTTGCTTCTTCAACCTTTGAACTACATGTGCAATTTACTTTCAAGAAGTAAACAGAGACAGCATTCCTAGTTTATTTCTGAATACTTTGCACAATGCAGAGCTTCATGCAAGGAGTTATGCTTTATAAGTTATATTTTTCCAGGTTACTATTAAGATGACCTGGCGTTCCCTGAGCACACCCTAATATAGATGCCCAATCTAATTTATCACATGGTCCTCTGTCTTTCTTTGTGCCCCTTCCATGACCACTGAGTCCACGTTGTCTGTACTGTTGGCTCTTCCTCAGCTTCCTGGCTTCGAATGTGGTGTGACTGTTGGCACCAATTGACTTTCTTATACTGGGAGCCCTCCTAAGATCACTCTTATTTTTAATTTGCCTCATTTAATTTCCTAGATTTTGGCTGTGGTAGCAAAACTGTTCAGACACCTCATCACTCAGACTTAGAAGTATTGTCATATTAGTGTAAGTGATAGTTGAAGGCAGGACCACTCATTTATTGCTAAACACCATCTGGGACTTAAAAATGAGGGGTGGATTCCAAATCTTTATA
Organism: Glaucomys volans; assembly: GCA_020662805.1. Lineage (NCBI taxonomy): Eukaryota > Metazoa > Chordata > Mammalia > Rodentia > Sciuridae > Glaucomys > Glaucomys volans. The sequence continues at coordinate 6,319 of JAJEJO010005720.1, forward strand.
TCCAGTAATATCTCCATTGCCCTAAGCCTGTTGCACCTGTTTCGTTCCTTCTCTCAGCTGCCACTTACAACCTCCAAAGAGAAGCAGAGGCAGATAAAAGGGAATACTTATGGGAAGCTCCTTTATATTTAAAAAAAGGCTTCTCATGGTTTTAATAAAGATCTAGCAACAGTGCTGAAATTCAGAACTAACAAAATGCTTCTCAAGCAGACCTATGGCAGAGGGGTCAGGAAGCCCTGGAAAAGGTTTGGGATGGCCTAGTATGGAGCGAATAGCATTATAGTACAAACACAGTTGCTGGTTCATTCCACTGTTCTATTTAGCAGGTGCATGACCCTGGGAAGGTCATGTGACCTCTGAATGCTTCATTTATCTCACTAATAAAAACAAGATTAATTACAGTATCTATCTAATACAGTCAATGTAAGGATTGAGTTTCAAAACTACAATGCACTTAGTGCCTTGCCCGAAGTAAGCAGTATATACATGTTGGTAGTTAAAAGCATAGGGTCTGGAACAGCTGTCTGAATTCAAATCCCAGATCTGTCACTCATTACATGACTTTCAGCAGGTTACTAAACCTTTCAGAATGTGCTTCCTCCTGTGCATCAGTGTCAGGAATTCTGTTGAGAAGCCATGGATAATATACTCAAGTGTTTGCATTTTGAATGTGACATGAATATAAACAAGTACATAAATATAATATTCGTTATTTTTTTCTTTTCTTTTCTTTTTTTTTTTTTTGGTAAACTATAAGGCATGTTCATAACAAACTCATTCCAATGTGGGTTGACCATAGAGTACTGCACTCTTCCTGCTCTTTGATTTCTTACAGAGTTTGGTTTTAAAATACACCAAGGGTACAGAGAACTGTGTGAGACAAAGAATACCATTCCTTATTAATACATCAGGATTTTATTGACAGGCAACATGCGACTGGTGGGCCTTAAGCCTCAGCCAGACCACTCATTTCTGAAGCAACAAATGGACCAAATTATAAGTTAGTTTTACCTAAAGGTCAGCCTTTGCCACGCAGCTGCAGAGTGGCATTATAGAAAGCTTCTAGTGTGTCACAACACCCATCAATATTAACACGTTCTTTTACTGTTGTGTGAATGTGTATTTAAAGGTCTTAGCTTTCCAGTCTGGGTACATTAAAGAAAAGAAGAAGAAGATAGAAAAATCATGCTTGCGTACATATAGAGACACACGCTTTTAGTCCATGCTGGGACCAATAGCCACCCCAAGTGCCATAATTCTTAAAGCTGACTTTGTTGCTAAGGAACTCTGATTCTGTAGCCTTGTTGGACTGTGGAAATGAGTCCTTGCTGTTTATAAGTTGTGTTCCATAATTTCATTTGGCTGAGGCAGGAGACAAGTACCTCATTTTAATTAGAATTTCAAGCAAACTGCATTATGTTGTTATGTGTTATTCCAAAAGAATATACCACATCAAGGACAGCTGTTGATGGAGTAAAGCATCCTGTTTACTCTGCCTAAGAAATAATCCTTTCATTCACATCACAAGCTCTGTCACTCTGCTGCTGCTCCTAACATATCCCATGGAACAAAAAGATGTGCCCTGAAGCTCTTCAGGATAGTAAATGTGTTAAACAAGATGCCAAGTAATAATCCCACAGCCCATGGAAATGTGACATCACCTTGTCATTTGAGGGCACATGGCAGGTCCCATCCTGCTGTCTTTCCTGGCTTGCTTTCCTGACCATTGCCCTGAGGAAGGTTCTAGCTTGTGCTGGAGAAAAACGGAGGATGTGCTGCTTTAGACCTGCAATTAAGTCCCTGCTGCTCTCCAAACCAATGAGTCCTTCCAAGTAGTAATCTAATTTATTTTTCCCATTTTCTAAGTAATGCCAGGGTAAGCGTGTTCATCATTTTAGACTCACTGATTCTAATTCCTAATTCAGACTTGTTTGTTCAATAGAAGGTAAACAACCCCCAAGCTATCACCCACCCCCATTTATTTGGAAAGAGAGAGTTTCAGTGAAAGGAGATAAATAGCATGTCAAACATGGTTTGGAGGGGCTGCAACTGAATAATTTCTAGTTTCCTACGTCTGTCTCCAGCTGTTGTGGCCCAGTGTGACTCTGGCAGCTGTGTGCAGGCTTGGCTGGGCCACTATTTAGTCAAATCAGATCAATACTTCTAAGCATTTGTTTGATATAATAATCTCAATGGAATTCAGGAATTCACACATTGAACCACATGGATGGGAACGACCGGTTTCCAGTTATCTGTCTATGCATACAAGATCAACTGGTTGATACCCGTAATCCTAAGATCCCTTAGAAAATAAAAGGAAGGTCACATTTAGAGGATTGCTAGAGTCAAATAGCCCTGGGGATGAATCAATTCAATTCCACAAACATTTATTGGGTGCTACTACATACAAGGAAACATAGGATATATAAAGAACAGCAAGATGTACTCCCAATTCTCAAGTATAATTTAATACCAGGTTATAAAAACATCAGTGGTTAATTAATTGTTATTTAGACTTGGCCTTGTTCCAAAAGGATTTAAGATGTAAGAATACTTGCAAAAATATATATAATAGGTCAAAAGGCAATAAAACAGGATTATATAAGAAGGATTTGGGGAAAATTAAGGGTGGGGAAGTTCAAACCAAGCTGGAAGTAAAATAAGTTTAGAAAATATAAATCACGAGGACCATAAATTTGTCTTGAAACTTTCTGGATGGCTGTACAAAGTCAGAAACATGATCAATTTATTCTATGATTGTCTATGCCTATATTGATCATACTCAGGGAAAGGAGGACTGGCATGGAAATGACATAAATATTTACATTCATGTAAATATAAATATTTCTCATGTAAAGACGACTGATTTGTTCTAGACGGTATCTACTACATAGAGTATTGATGAAGACTCTCATAGGCTGGTAGCAAGACTGTTGGTTGTGTATGTAACACTAGTTCCTTGACACCTTTCCTTGCTGCAGACACCCTCCTTTGCCATCATGGGATCACACACCAAGGAATGAAAAGTGGCAGATACCCACTCTTGGAGACTCGCTTCAACATGTACTTAATCACGGCCAATAGAACCCAAAGAGAAGGGTGCTTGGAAAGCTCCCAGCTATATTTTGTTATTATTGTTATTTGTTTTCCTGATAAAAAGAGATGCTGGGGGAGAAACTTCCTGCTTGCCTTTGGCTATGATTGTGAGAAGACACATTCCTTGAGAGGTGTATCATCACCTTCTGGGCAGCGGGGATAAGCATCTCAACTAAGACCACATGTGGAGTTGGGGAGAAGGGCCAGTCTTTCGTGAAACCCAAATTTGAGGCCCAAACTCAAATCTATAATCCCAAACTCAGAATGGGCAATGAAATCCATGTTAGCATCTGGAAAAAATTATGCAAATGATAAGGAAGTAGATCTGGATGAGAACTATCTACTTAGGTTTCACAGAGAGGATCTTAAAAAGAGAAAGATGTGTTCCGAGGCCCAATTAGAAAAGGCAGACAACTGTTCCATCCATATTATGCAGTGCTATTCTGTGAAATAAGTGAGTCCTGTTGGCCCTTCTCCCACTTCATCCTTCTATACCTAGATTATAAATGAAAACTTGTCAACAACTGTATTTGTGAGATGAGTGGATAGGAGGCGGAGGAGGAAGGAGCATGGACAGAAAGGAGCTGGGAGGAGAGGTTCTTAAAATATTTAAAGATGAAGTCTAAACCTGCATTTTTTTGTTTTTTTGTTTGTTTGTTTGTTTTGTTTCTTTTTTGGTACCAGGGCCTTGTGCATGCTAGGCAAGCACTCTACCACCAAGCTACATCCCCAGGTCAAAGATGAAGTCTATAGAAGGGCACAGGCATAGAAAAATCAATTGTAGCAGCACAATCTATTATTTTTCCTAAACGAACCCCATTTCTGCATCAAAGAACCAGGCCATAGGTGGTAGAAGGCAATGGCATATTGATAGAGCAACTGAGACTGTTCATGTTAGCCTTTCCTTCTGTGAGACCTGAGCAGGGAGTTCAACCATCATACAAAGAGAGGAACTCACACAGCCTGTCTGTTGAGAAATGAAGAGTCTGGATATATTTTTCCTTGTTCTAGAATGAGTAAGGATACTATAAACATAAGTGAGACTTATGAAAAATACTACAGCATAAAGAAACAAACATTTGACTCAAAGAAGATCAAGTTATAGATCATCTCTGAAAGCGATCTATAACAATACTTCAGAAGAATTATTGAAAGAATGCAAGAAGATGGGTCACTATAAATTGGGAACATAGGGAGAAAGTTGAGGTTAAAGGTGAGATTAAAATTTAGAAGCTAAAAAGAAACCCAAAACATCTAAAAAGGAGAAATTAACAAGTTTTATGGTTTTGACATAAGATATCCCCTGAAAGTTCATGTGGGAGACAATGCTGGAATTTTCAGAAGTGATATGATTAGATTATGAGAGGTTAACATAATTAGTGGATTAATCCACTGATATGGTGTCGGGGTGCCCACTGGCCAGGGCGGGCTGCGTGCTCCAGGCGGCTGGTGATCCCGTACCCCAGAGGGGAGGCGCGTGTCCGGCCCCTCAGATGGAGGTGCCTCGGGCCAACCCTGGCGCCCCAGAGCGGAGGTGCGCCTCCAGCCCCTTTGATGGAGGTGCTTCTGGGCCCGACCCGGCGCCTCCATTCTGCCCGCCGCGCAGGACGTGAGGAGGTGGTGGCATTGGGCGAGGCCAGCGAACTTCGGTGGCCACGGAGTGACCTGCAGTCCAGCCCCCCTAGTCTGCCTCTGGGCTTCCTTGGTGAAGGGGATGCTGTCACCAAAGCCATCCAGGATGCTCGACAGCTGCTGCACAGCCACAGCGGGGCCTTGGAAAGCTCCCCCAGCACCCCCTTTCTCAAGAACCTCCTCAGCCTGGACTCCTCTCCAGCCAAAGAGCGGCTGGAGGAGAACTGCGTGCACCCACTGGAAGAAGCCATGCTGAGCTGCGATGTGGACGGTTCCGGTCCCCTGAGTCCCGGGCCGAGTTCTGCGTCCTCCCGGAGGGTGGGTGGGTTTGCCCACAGGCAGGATGTCCGTGTCCAGGCTGGGTCCCGAGGCCACGTGAGGAGGCGGGCCACCACTGCGCCCCGGCGCACTCCGGCGCCTGTCCTGGACACTGGGGCTGCCTGCAGCCCAGACCGCCTCCTCAGGTCTCACCCCCCACGCTGGCCTGTCAGGGTGCCCGGGGGCCCCAGGCTTTCTGTGCAAGATGGCGGCTGGCGCTATGCCAGCGCAGTTAAAGCGGAAGTCTTCGCCATTGGCCAATGCTTCTGCATGCTCTGTGCGTGATCACTGAGTGTCTAGGCTCGGTGCAGCTTGCAGTCCACGGGCTTACCTCGTGGACAGCTTTCTGATTGGTTGTTGCTGCATATATATACTGCACTACTTCCCTGTTGGGGAGAGAAGAAGAAGAAAGAATCTGTAAGGAGATGGCCATCATTTGAATAAAGCTTCTGACCAGCCTAGGTGTCGCATTTCACTGCGGGCAGGGATTCGGGATAATATGGATTAACTGGGTTGAAACTGTAAGCACGGAGGATGTGGCTGGAGGAAGTAGATCGGGGGCATGCCTTTGGGGTTTATATTTTGTCTCTGTGTGCTTCTTGGCTGCCATGTTCTGAGCTGCTTTCCTGTTCCATGCCCTTCTGCCATGAAGTTCTGCATCACCTGAGGTCCTGACCTATGGAGTCAGTTGACTATGGACAGGACTTCTGAACTCCTGAGCCAAAATAAACTTTTCCTCCTGTAAATTGTTCTTGTCAGGTATTTTGGTTACAGCAATGCAATGCTTGAATAATACAACATGGAACCCAAAATAAGTTAATGGGGCTTCCTTGTAAAAATGGAGCCTTACACAAACACATGTAATTTTTCCAAGATGTATAAAACTAGAGTTTTAAAACAGTTATTATTTTTTAAAATGCAGAAACCTGCATGGTTAGAGAAAATAGAAGAAGAGAAAATAGTGGCAAAAATTTGAAGCTGGAAAATAGGCAGATGTATGGAAAATGATGTAACAGATCAGAGGAAAGCCAAATCCTAAAATGTAGATGGGGAAAGCTGAGCACCAATTCAATTTATAACACAGAAAATTCAGAAATCAGCAGCACTAGTATTTCTAGAAAATAGGTTGAAGGAAGGCAGGATAAAATACTTGGAGAATTCAGAAAATTAACAAGTAAGTAGGTCTCCATGACTGTCTCCTGCTCCCCTTCCCCATATTGCCACTCATTGCTGGGTCTGCTGCCCAGAAAAGCCTGGAGATTTCTGTACAGACTGAGTGAGACAGGAATCTCTAGGCCTGGGCAGCAATGAGACCCCTCAAGCTCAGAGTCAAACACAGGACTAAGCACATGTTTGCCCACTCATTGCTGAGCTCTAGTTCCCTCTTCCACTGGCTTCTAGAATGTAAGTCTTTGCTTTCCAGGGAAGAGAGGTATGAGTCTTCTCAAGAGGTATGACCATTCCATAGTCAGGAACCCCATATACTGACAATGGGGATAGTAAAAATTCTTCAGTGATTCATAGAGGACGGATGTGTTGGAGCTCCCAGTCAGCACCCACTTTTAAATATGAACAACAATTAAGATTTTCCATTAATTCAAGAAAAGCACCTAGTATAAAGGAAAAATTGAGAAAACAAGAGAGAGAAAAAAGGAAAATAATAAAAAGGCACTGTGCACAGAGAAGAAAACATTAAAATGTAAATTGTAATTAATGTGTTCCAAAAATCTAAAGAATTTACATATGTGAAACAAGAGCAGAATGCTCTAATAATAGGACAAAGAAGCAAAATAACATAACAAATCCCAAATAAAAGGGTCTTTGGGATAAAATGCAATGGAATGGTAGAATTCAAGAGAGTGGTGGTAAAAATCTATCTGATGCTGTGAAACTTTTTTTTTTTTTTTGTATTAGGGATTGAACCCAGGGATGCTTTCCTCTGAGCCACATTCCCATCCTTTTTATTTTATTTATTTATTTTTGAGACAGCCTCTCACTAGGTTGCTCAGGGTCTCACTGAGTTGCTAAGGCTGACCTCAAACCTGAGAACCTCCTGCCTTGGCCTCCTGAGTTGCTGAAATTACAGGTGTGCTCCACCACTCCTGGCTAATGCCATGAAACTTGAATCAGTCATGTGGAATGTGAACTTACAAAGCTTTCCTGGATTGCAGAAAGAAACTCAGAATGATTAAATCACAGGTATAGGGTAGATATGGAAGGGATGTAATGGAGAGCAAACAGTTCCTTGGTGTTCTCAAAGAGGAGAGCAATACAAATGGAAGTGGAAAAGAACTCCAAAGTTTAAAAAAATACCCTTCTTCACTTGGAAAAAAAAATGTTTTTGCCAGTACCCAGGCAAAATGGATTTTAAAATACCCCAATCAAGGAACATCTGACCAACTTTGGGAATTGAAGGAATGAAGGGGGAAATGTGTGAGCTCTTTGTCAAAAAAATACAATCCATGAATAGAGAGGAATACAAATAAGACTGGCCTCAGCATCTTTACTGTAACTCAACATGACAGAAGACAACACACTAATGTTCATAGAATTTCAAAGAGGAACAATTCTCACCTAAGAATTTTGTACCTAGCTAAATTTGGTGTGTGACAGCAACAGAAGAAAGTGCTCTCCAATGTATAATGTAGGGTTCTTGTGAATTTCTTAAAAAAACATTTTTATTGAAGCTGTAACAGTTATGCCTGATAGACCAAAATTTTAGAAGTTTCCAAATGTGAAGATAATTGTATAAAAGAACTGGCTGTGAGCACTGAACCATTTAGAATTGAGAGATATCCAAATTGATTTTTGTAAATGTGGTTATAAAAGTGGATGCCAACTTCAAAACTTATTTTCAAATTAGAAGATACATAATGGTTGGAAGATAGGAAGGAAAGAGAACAAAGAGGGAGAAGGAGAATTGAGAGAGAGAAGTGAGTAAAGAGAGATTGCATTTGAACTATATTAACAACGACAGAAAAATGGAAAGAGAAGTCTCAAATTACTGAGTCTAACAGAACTTACAATTGTGCTTAGATTCAGTAGTTGAAGAATTTTGTTGTACACTGGAACCAGCTGGGGACCTCTCCAATACACTGACACTGCCCTGCACCCTCAAGAATTCTTGGTGCAGCTACAAGCCCCTCTGCTACTTCCAGTGTGCAGCAAGGTTTGGGAACCACCAGCTGAACTGGTCACATAGGAGAAAGCAAGGACAGCAAGTACATTTCAGCAGGTGTTTGCACCCTCGTTAATTGGCACCTGAGGACTTTGTTGAGGTCACATCCACGTTCAGTCGGAAACTGCTCTGATCCATTTACTGTCTTCGTGGGAAAAAGAGAGAATGACATCAAATATTGTCTCTCCCTGGTTGAAGTAGATTTGAAAATAAGGTAACAATTAGTGAATGAAAACACTGGATAGATTCCTTCCAAAATACCAGGGAAATTCAAAGTAAAAATATATGTGCAGTCATATGGGAAAAGATATTAGACAAAAAATAATAGGTAGAATAGTAAAGGGAACTAAACAAAATAAAGTCATATAATAAAAGGAAAGAAAGAGCAAACATGAGGAAAAATGACAAAATAAGATGTGTCACAAAATATGTTAAATATGTTCAGTAAGACAATAAATGCAACTGGGAAATCTCCTTCATTAAAAGGTAATGTCTTTAGATTGTATAGGTAGAGAAGAGAAATCTATGTGACAATTTCCAAAGATACAACTGATAATTACTAAAAAACAACCTATATATTAAACAATTAACAAGGGGACAAATGCATCAGGCAAATACAATAAGAAACAATCTAAATACTAATAACAAGCATGGCAGAAATTAAGGCAGAAATATTAAATGGAACAAACATGTCCCACTCTAAAAGTATATTTTACAATGAACCTAAAATTGTCATAAAATTTTATGCATCAGATAACATTACATCAAAATACAAAAACATAAAATCTGTTATAAATTAGAAGAAAAAGATGGAAGTACAATATCAAAGGGAAGATTTTAATATACCTTTCTCTTTTGACAGGTCAAAATAAAAGTAAATCAAAGTTCATACCATACAACTAAAGAATATACTTTTACCTAATCCTAATAAAACATCAACTAAAACTTATAAAGTGCACATGAATTAATAAAGTTACACATGGTAAAGTATACAGTGCACTTTAACTAGAAAGCTCATTATTGAGCCAAGGAGAAAATTCACAGAAATTTTAGAAATTAACATCAGTAAGAATAGTAAGTATCAAAATTGTGGGATGTAGCCAAAGTAGTTAAATCAGAAGAAAACTAACAGATTTTAATGACTTTTTTTTAACAATGGAGGGATAAGGGAAATAAAGGCCCAGCTAATGATGTGACTATTAGAGGAACGTCATCATAAGAGGGAAGTTTAGGTTGATGTTGAGGACTGGAATGATTTCATCATGTGAAATTTGCTATGCCTTTTCCAGTTCTTCTTATTGCTACCTAGATCTATGGTGATAGCTCCCCCCAATCTTCTGTCAATCCCATCATAGGTGAAAAATTTAGGATTTGCATATGGATTTTTATTTTTTAAATTTTTATATCAAGTTTAATTAGCATAGGAAGATTGTAAGAATTAACAAGAAGTCATCGTAGCAGTTCCTATAGTCATATTAGACATGAGTTCTTCTGAGATCATCAAAACCTTCACATAGAGCTAATTATCTCTTTTCTGCTCTACTCCATTTGGGGTGTGTGTGGGGGGTGATGCTGATACTTTCTGAAGATACAGAAATGAAAATACGCCTTGTCAAGTAAATTATCATTTCCCACAAACCGGTTTCCTAAAAAATAATACATTATCGCAAGTTAAAGCTCTAATAAGACTAAATAGAAAAACTAAACAGCTTCTAGTTAAAAAAAAAAAAAACAGGAGAAAATGTTCATGACTTTTGGTTTGGTAATGAGTTTTTAAATTCAATACCAAAAGCATGACCTATGACAGAAAACAAACAAACAAAAACCAAACAAACTCTACGTTGTATTTATTAAAATTGGACTTTGTACAATTTGGATTTTATTAAAATCTTAAAATTCTTCCCTGTAAAGGCAATTTTAACAGAAGAAAAAGAAAAAAAAGAAAAGCCACAGACTGGGAGAAAAATATTTGCAAAACACATGTCTGATAAAGGACTTATCACCAAATATACAAAAACTCTTCAAACTCAACATTACAAAAGCAAACAACCCAATTAAAAATGGGCAAAAGATCTGAACAGACACTTCACCACAGAAGAAACACAGATGGCCAACAAGCATAAAAAAAAATGCCCAACATCTTTTGTCATTAAAGAAATGCAAATTAAAACAACAAAACAAGACTAGAATAAACATATAGCTAAATGGCTAAGATTCAAAACACCAATATCAATTTCAGAGCATCCTCATCCACTGCTGGTAGAAATGCCAAATGTACAGTCACGTTGGAAGCTAGTTTGACTGCTTCTTACAAGGCTAACCATAGTCTTACTCTACAACACAGAAATGGTGAAATTATTTTGTATGAAACTGTAATGGTGGGCACATGGTATGATCCATTTGTCAAAACTTATAGAACTTCATAACAAAAAGAGTGAACCTTAATGTATGTAGATTAAAAAAATAACACATCATTTGGGCAGTTGGGACATCCCAGAATGGAATATATACCAACTGATTTGAAAACAGATGTTTTCAGAAACCACAATGCATGCAATATTCATGGTGGCTTTATTCATAATCACCAAAATCTGGAAGCAACCAAGATGTCCTAATTGATAAAATGATAAAATTGATAAGATGTGAAACATCCATACAAGGGAATATTATTCAGTAATAAAAGGAATGAACTATCAAGTTATGCAAAGAAATGAATGAATTACAGATGCATGTTCAAAGACAGCCTGCAAAAGGGTATGTACCATCCAACTTGTATAACATTTTAGAAAAGGCAAAAGTACAGACGGTAAACAGATCAGTAGTTGCCAATGTTGTGGGGACAGGGGGTGAATGAGGAAGGGTTGAATAAATGAAGCACAGTAGAAGTTGTTTAAATTTAATTTGTTCTTTTTAGATATACATGGCAGTAGTGTATTTTGACAGATTATATCTACATGGAGTATAACTTATTACAATTAGGATCCCATTTTTGTGGTTGTACATGTGTGGAATGCCACTGGTGGTGTATTCATATATGAACAGAGGAAAGTTATGTCCCAGTTATTCCACTGTCTCTCACGCATTAGAATTTTAGGATGGTGAAACTATTTTGCATGACACTGTAATGGTAGATATATGGTATGATGCATTTGTCAAAACACATAGAATTTTACAGCATAAAGTGGATTGTAAAGTATGTGAATTTAAAAAAATTTAGGCAACTGCGGCATCTCAGGATGAAATGTCAAAAGAATCTAAATACAACATAAATTTGTGAAACTGAAGAGTGTTGGGGAAAAATACTAACCTAAGTAACTCTGGAGATGAGTGGCATCTGTAAGGCAAATAGAACTGCATAAGCACATTGTACTCTAGCTGATAAAATTTTCCCCATGGAAATATAGAACAATCTACATGTATATTGGAATGAGCAATAAAGCAAATGGATGAGCCGGTGGGAGCCAGGCTTCTCACTTGAGATGGGGCTTACCGAGGAGCAGGAAGAGAAGGCTGGAAATGATACATGTGGAAATGGATTTGAATTAGAGACATCAGGATGAACTCATGCTTTACTTGAGAGAGAGAGAGGAGAATGTTTTAGTCAGCTTTCTTCACTGCTGTGACTAACAGGACCCAACCAGAACAATTGTAGAGAAGGGCAGGTTTATTCAAGGGCTCATGGTTTCAGAGATCTTAGTCCATAGAAGGCCAGCTCCATTCCACAGGGCTCAAGGTGAGGCTGAACATCATGGCTGAAGAGTATGGCAGAGGGAACCCGCTCACCTCCTCCAGTCATATCCTACCACTTCGTTGCCACTCAGTTAATCCCTATCAGGGGATTAATTCACTGATTGGGTTAAGACTCTGACAACCCAATCATTTCTCCTCTGAACCTTATTGCATTGTGTCACATGTGAGTTTTGGGGGAACACCTCACATTCAAACCATAACAGAGAGAAAAATATTTATAGATATGTGTATATATATGAGTTTTCATATACACATCTATTTCCTTGGTCTGTCAGGTGAGAAGGCCTGAAGACAATGACATTACAGTAGTCACAGGCAAACCTCCCACCTAGATTTGGTTTCTAATTCCATTCTCTAATAGAAGAAACCAGACTCGTTGAAGGAACGACTTATAAACCTGAGGCAGGACATGTACAAGATGGGTCTAGAGCATTTTGCGCCGGAAGTAAAGAAATACTCAAAAAACACAATAATGGTATTATATCAGAAAGACAGAGGAGTCAAACTTTCCATAGCTACAACTGGAACAATTTCAGAGCAACTAAGTAGTTTAGGTTATAACCAAGGGGAAAGGAGACAGATCTCCCATGCAGAATTCCAAACCACTTATGTACATAATTTGCCCCCTGGGAAACGGAGCATAAATCCCATTCTGCAGGTGAGGGTTGTGCCTGTGACCTCTCTATAAAGTATTGCTATAGTTTGATCTTGAATGATCCCCAGAAGCCCATGTGTTGGAGGCTTGGTCCCCAGGAAGGTATTATTGGGAGGTGATTATTGGGAATCTTCAAGACATGGGGTCTAGTGGGAGGTCTTTGGTAATTGGGAGTATATCATTGGGGACTGCAGAACTCTGGCCCCTTCCACTAACTCTCTTTTTGCATTTTGATCATGGGGTAAGCAATACCACTCCATTACACTCTCCATCATGATGTGCTCCCTCATCATTGGCTCCAAAAGAAATGGTGTCAATTGATCATGGACTGGGACCTTCAGAACTGTAAATCAAAATGAACCTTTTATCCTTATACATATTTGTGATTATAATGGAAAGCTAACATTAACATAAGTACATTATGGATCAGGAAGGGAAATGGCAATTTTATAGTGGAGAAACCCAACAGATACAACCAAGGTTGACATCAACATGTGCTGGTTGACATGCAACAGTGCTAAGTTGCATTGATAGGAAGTGCCCTTGTATGATGTGTTAAGAATTGCACTTTATCTTTGTGTTCTTCTTTACCCAAACCCATAACCTCCATTCAGTCCTAAGGAAAACATCAGATAGTTCTCCCCAAGGGACAATCTACAAAACATGTCTTAAAATAGACCAGTTTTCCTTAAACCTGTCAAGGCCATCAGAAACAAGGCAAGTCTGAGAAACTCATAGCCAAGAGGATCCTAAGGAGTCCTGGTGACTACCTTTGATGTGGTATCCTGAAGGGGGTCCTGGAATAAGACAAGAACATCAGATACAAACTAAGGAAATCTGAATGAAGTTTGGACTTAGTTAATAACATATCAATATTAGTTCATTAATTATGACAGATGTGCCATACTAATATAAGATATAAATAGAAGAAACTAGGCATGGGCTACATGGGATCTCTATTCAAACATTTCTGTAAATCTAGATTAATTATGGAAATCTACTCTATTCAAAAATGCATTTAAGAACCTTTTAAGGTGGGCTAAATTCTAAATCTCTGTGGTCTAAAATCTCTAGATTGCATTACACTGATCTTATTCTGGGAGTACCTGCCTTCTTTAGTATCATCTAGTCACTGGCCAGAATGAACAAATCCAGAACCAGGGCTAACAAGTGCCAGGCTCTGAACCTGAACCAAATAGACTGAGCCTTATTCTATATCTGTGTCATGTTGTAAATATCCTGTGCATTATCCTTGCTAATCTTCATAAACTAAAACTAGAACCTTGGGGCTGGGGATATAGCTCAGTTGGTAGAGTGCCTGCCTCGCAAGCACAAGGCCCTGGGTTCAATCCCCAGCACCGCAAAAAACAAAATAAAACAAAAATTAGAACCTAGAACTGCTACTATCCTATAGCTCCTGTAACTGCTCCTCACCCCACTCTTTCTAATCAAACCCCTTAGTCATGGACAGCAAAGTGAATCAGACTCAGTGGGAAGCAATGAGCAGTTAATCATCCCATCCCTAGCTCCCTCCTTCTTCCCTGCTGGCAGCTTCCATCAGGCTGGGTAGTGGTGCCAGGCTACTTACAATAGAGTTGATTAACCAAATTAATCATATTGTTGTATGTATCAGGCATTAGTTCATTTTCATTGTTGAATGATATTCCATTGTATGGCATATAACTTTGTGTTTATTCTGATATTTGCTGATAGGGATTGCTGTAGTTGTTATTTTTTTAAAGCTTCTATGGACACATATTTAGAAGTCTTTGTATGGAGATATATGTGTGTGTATATATATATATATATATATATATATATATATACATATATATGTATATATATATATTTTTTTTCCCTCTCTCTCAGGTAAAAACTGCCAAGCTGCTTTTCAAAGTGACTATACCATTCTGTGTTCCCACCAGGATTTTATGAACATTTCAGTTGCTTCACATCTTTGCAAATACCCAGCATGTCAGTCTTTACCATTTTAGTCATTTAAAATAGTGTATAGTAGCATCACATTGTGTTTTTAATTTACATTTCCCTGATGACTAATGAAATAGATTTTTTTCATGTGCTTACTGTCCATTCATATATCTTGCTTTATAAAAAATATTGGTTCATATCTTTTGCACATTTTTATGGCACTCTTTTAATTGAAGTGTTCTTCATATTTTATATTTACAAATCCTCTGTTAGATGCTTGTGTTATGAATATTAGTGACCAGTCTGTGACTTGACCTTCTACTTAGAAAATGCTGGCTTATGAAGCGCAAAATCTTTCTATCTCAAGTTTTTCTAAAGTTTATGATTTTTAACTTTTTTGTATAAAAATTCAATCAATTTAGAGTTAGAGTCCAGATGTAAGGAAGGCATCAAAGTTTGTGTCCTTTGTAGACATCTGGTTTCCAATTTTCAATTCTTAGTTAAGAAGACTTTACTCTCCCTAGTGAAAAAGACAGGGAAAGATCCCCTAGGCAATCAGTGTCAGAAATCTTGTGTGGATCCAAATCATTATTCTCCATTCTGTTTTATTTGTCCACATGTTTATTCTTATAATAATATCATTGTATCTTGATTACTTGAGCTTTTTAGCAAGTCCTGAGTGGAGACCTCCAAATTTGCTTTTATTTCTAAAAATTATTTGGCTATTCTAGTTAACATGTTAAACCTACATGAAATGCTGCTGAAATTCTAACTGCAATGGCATTAGATATAAAGATCACTTTAGGGGACAAATTTATTTGATCTCTGATATATGTCTATATTCATGTTTATCTTTTTAAATTTCTCTCAGAAACATTTTGTAGTTTTCAGTGTCTAGATATTGAAGTTGTTAAATTTATGTCTAAGTATATTGTGTCCTTTGACATTTTAATGGCATGTTTTAAACTATTTTTCAGTTTTTCATTGATAGAATCATTTATAGAAATATAAATGATTGTTACAGTTGACTTTGTATACAATTATATGCAATTAATCTTGATAAATTGACTTATTAGCTCTAGTTCCTTGTCTACTTTGTTTTTCAGCTGCTTTCGGATTTCTACATATATGATCTGCAAACAAAGAGGTTGACTTTTCACTCCTTTTCAAACCTGTATGCCAATTTCTTTTTCTTTTCGTATTACACTGGTTAAGTCTTTTAGTACAATCTTAAAGATAAGTGGTTAATGCAGTTACTCTTGCCCCTTCTTCCTGATTAAAGGGGAAAACATTTTGTTTTTTCATCACTAAGAATGACATCCATTTCTTTTTTTCTTTTTTGTAGAAGCTCTTTGTCAGATTGACAACATTCTCTCCTATTCCCAATTTGATGAGAGACTATCAAAAAGTGGTGTTGAATTTTGTCAAAATATTTTTTTCCTACTTCTCTTGAGAAACCTAATTGGTCATATTATACTTTT
This sequence comes from Glaucomys volans, assembly GCA_020662805.1. NCBI lineage: Eukaryota > Metazoa > Chordata > Mammalia > Rodentia > Sciuridae > Glaucomys > Glaucomys volans. The sequence goes on from JAJEJO010005720.1 coordinate 22,358, forward strand.
TATATATTGCTTTTGCCCTGTATAAGACTAAATCAAGAATGTATATTGTAAACTTAGGAACCATCAGAGAAAAAGAGCAGAGAAAACAAAACAACTTACAGAATGAAACAACAGTGGAGATTGAATTGACTATTAGAGTCATGTCTCTTCTTATCTTTCTCTTCTCTGATGGTTTGTCTTACAAGACAAAACCCAGCTGACTCAGCCTGCCCAAACTCCAATCACTGTCTTTTTAATTTAACAAGACCGCCATGCTCTGCTTGGGTTTCCCCTCCCTGGTCCACAGTCCAGAAAATGCTTTCAGGTAGAAAGTCAGTGTAATTCTAGGGCTCACCTGTTTATTTACTGTCTATCCTGGATCACAGACCTCTGCTGCCTCTTATCTAATGTCTGAAAATAGCTGGAAAGTATCTCCAGGTTTCTAGTTATTACAATGGGAAGGCAAGTCTAATATTAGGAACTACAATATTGCCCCAAATGGAAACTACAAGCCAGTTACTTCTGAGATAAACTTCCTACAAGTGTTAATGCACAAGTAGCTAATATGAACACATAGGCAAATAATGTTACTATTACCTGGACTATACAGCATCAATAACTCCAGATTCTTTTTAATAAAAGTAATTATAAAATAGCATAAAATTACCTATCTTTTCTCAAATATATGCCTACTCATAAAAATAGTGTAGGTGAAATGATGACAGGGTGAGAAAAGTTCAAATCAAAGATTGGGCAGCTATTCTTGAAAAAATCAGAGAAAAAAGAAAGAACCAGTTAAGCGATGGGACATGAGTAAGCCAATTAAACACATATATGCTAATTATGGAGAAACAGTGACAAAAGTGGGGTTTTAAAAAGATAAAAGTAAAACCAAAAATCAACTCCTTTGAAGTAAGTTACTGAGGGGAAGAAAAGATGATCATTAGTCTGGGAACATTTAGGTACAGGCAGAGGGCTGGAGCCTCAGACCCCTGGAGAACTTCTCTGGTTTAAGGATTCTATGATTAAAAACAAAAAATTTTAAAGCTATTATATTAATAGGCCTCATTTATAAACCATTAACTAAAGTATCACCTTATCGACATCTTGTTTCTAGTTTTTAGAAAAGGCAAAGAAAATGTCTTTCCTTCATTTATCAGTGTATGCATATATTTGGGACATGTACTAATTGAAGGATAGAAAAGCAGATTGAACTGGGATACTTTTGTAAAAGATAAATGTATAAAATCATATCATTATTATAAATACCATTTTACTCATTTTCATACTGCCTATGTCATTAATTCTTCTCTACTTCCTATATTCAGAGAAAAACAAGAAAGGAACTTTCTCCAGAATTCTCTGTGCCTTTATTTTCACTTGTTCTTACCATTAGACAGCAACCACAGCTCTCAGCAGAAGACCAAGTGGTGGGTGTTCTGTCTTTAAAGGAGCAAAGAGTTAAATTAAAGCTTACTTTACATTCATGAACTAATTTATTCTTTTAACATTCTTTTTTCCAGCTGGATCAGGAATGACAGATTGATTTCATATTTAATGCCATCTCCTAGTGACTGGTAGTAGCTGATTGGAGCTCTGCATTGAAAGGAAAGAAGATATTCTGGGTAAACCATTTGATTTCAATTGGTCCTGCACTGGACAAAGAAGAAATAGCACAAAGATGTATTATAATCTCCTCACAAGTCACTTGGTTCAAAGGATAAAATGATATAAAAGACAAAATCCTGTTCCTAAGACTAGGGGAGACTAATTCTATCAATAATTATAGTATGTCAGAGTTATGTTAGAAAAATCAGTTCCACCTTTTCCAAAATAGACCATATTTTAGGTCACAAAGCAACTCTTAGTAAATACAAAAAAATTGATGTAATTCCTTGCATCTTATCAGATCATAATGGAATGAAATTAGAAATCAACATGACAAAACCTTACAGAAATTAAACACATGGAGATTGAACAATGGTGATTGAATGATGAATGGGTGATAGAAGAAATCAAGAAAGAAATTTAAAAATTCTTAGGGTCAAATGAGAATAGTGATACAACATACCAGAACCTCTGGGACACTATGAAGACAGTTCTAAGAAGAAAGTTTATAGCTATAGCACCTACATAAGAAAATCAGAGATCCCAAATAAACAACCTAATGATGCATCTCAAGGCCCTTGAAAAAGAAGAACAAACCAATTCCAAAGCCAGTAGAATGAAGGAAACAACTGAGATCAGAGCCAAAATCAATGAACTTGAGAATAAAAATAAATAAATAAATAAATTAATTAATTAATAAGGATCTGTGAAACAAAGAGCTGGATCTTTGAAAAAATAACAAAGATTGAGAAGCCCTTATCCAAACTAACCAAAAGAAAAAGGGAGAAAAACCAAATTAATAAAATTAGAGATGCAAAAGGAGAAATCACCACAGACATCTCAAAACTCCAGATTGTTAGGGACTATTTTGAAAACTTATACTCCAATAAATTGAAAACCTATAAGAAAGGATATATTTCTAGACAAATACGATCTGCCAAAACTGAACCAAGAGGACATAGAAAACCTAAACTGACCAATAACTTGTAATGAGACACAAGCAGGAGTAAAAAGTCTTGCAACAAAGAAAAGCTTAATACCAGATGGACTCTCAGCTAAATTCTACCAAACTTTTAAAGAACTAATGCTAGTACTGTTCCAATTATTCCATGAAATATAAAGGGATGGTTCCCTTCCAAATTCATTCTATGAAGCTAATATCACACTCACACCAAAACCAGAAAAGGACACATCAAGGAAGGAAAACTACAGACCAATGTCCCTGATGAACTTAGATGGAAAAATTCTTAATAAAATATTAGTAAATTGTGTTCAACAACATATTAAGAAGACTATATACCATGACCAAATTGGTTTCATTCCAGAGATGCAAGGATTGTTTAGTATATGCAAACCAAAAAATATAAGTCATCATATTAACAGAAGTACAGAGAAAAATCACTTAGGAATCTCAATAGATACAGAGACGGCCTTCAACAAAGTTTAACGCCCATTCATGCTAAAAACGCTGAAGAAATAGGGATAGAAGAAACCCATCTTAACTATATATGAAAAACTCAAAGCCAAACTCATAGTAAATGGGGAAAAACTGAAAATATTTCCTTTAAAATCTGGAACAGGACAAGGATGTACACTCTCACCATTCCTACTTTATAATAGAGTGCTAGACATTCTAGCACTAGAGCAATAGGCAAGAAAAGGAAATAAGAGGGTTAAAAATATAAAAAGAAGTCAAATTATCACTGCTTGCAGATGATATGATTCTATACCTAGAAGATCCAAAAAACTCCACCAAAAGACTGCTAGAACTGATAAATTTGGCAAAATAGCAGGTACACGTAGGTCGTATGTTGATTTTGTGTGTTACAATAATCAATTATTTTATGTTGCAAAAATCAATACCTTTTCTATATGCCAACAATAAATCTGCTGAGAAAGAATTTGGGAAAACAATTCCATTCACATTAGCCTCAATAAGTGAATATATAAATAAATACCTAGATAAATCTAACCAAGGAAGTGAAAAACCTCTACAATGAAAACTATAGAACATAGAAGAAGACCTGAGACGGAAATACCTCCATGTTCATGGCTAGGCAGAATGATATTGTTAAAATGGTCATACTACCGAAAGCAATATACAGATTGGGTACAATCACCATCAAAATACCAAGGACATTTTTTACAGAACTAGAAAAAACAGTCCTAAAATTCATTTGAAAGAATAAAAGACCCAAAATGGCCAAAGCAATAAGAAGCTAAAAGAGCAATGCTGGAGGCATCACGATACCTCTCTTCAAATTATACTTCAGAGCAATCATAACAAAAACTGCATGGTACTGGCATAGAAACAGACACATAGACCAATGGTTCAGAATAGAAGGCACAGAGACAAACCCACACAAATACAGTCAGCTGATCCTTGACAAAGGTGCCAAAAACATACATTGGAGAACAGACAGCCTTTTTAACAAATGGTGCTGGGACAACTCCTTATCCACATGTAGGAGAATGAAATTAGAGCCCTATCTCTCACACTGCACAAAAATCAACTCAAAATGGATCAAAGACCTCAGAATTAGACCAGAAACTATGCAACTCCTAGAAGAAAACCTAGGGTCAATATTCCAGCTTTTAGGCACAGGCAATGACTTTCTCAATTAGGACCTCAAAAGCTCAGGAAATAGTGCCAAGAATGAATAAATAAGAAAACATCAAATTAAAAAACTTCTGCACAACAAAAGAAACAGGAGTGTGAAAAGAAAATCCACAGAATGGGAGCAAATCTTTGCTAGCTATTCTTCTGAATAGCTAGTGGATTAATAGTAGATTAATAGTGGATTAATATCTGAAATATATGAAGAGTTCAAAAGATTTACACCAAAAAATCAAATTACTCAATGAATAAATGGGCAAATGAATTAAACAGACATTTCTCAAAAGAAGAAATACAGGCTGGGGTTGTAGCTCAGTGGTAGAGCACTTGTCTAGCACATATGAGGCACTGGGTTTGATCCTCAGCACCACATAAAAATAAATAAATAAATAAAGGCATTGGGTCCATCTACAACTCTACAACTAAAAAATATTTTTTTTTAAAAAGAAGAAATACAAATGGTCAATACATATGTGAAAAAAGTTCAATGTCAGCCATTAGGGAAATGCAAATCAAAACTTTACTTTTCATCTTTCACCAGTCAGAAGAGCAGCCATCAAGAATACTAATAATAACAAATGCTAGAGAAGATGTGGAGAAAAAGAAACACGTTTACACTGTTGCTGGGACTATAAATTAATATAACCATTATGGAAATCAGCATGGAGGCTCCTCAAAAGACTAGACGTGTAACCACCATATGATCCAGTGATACCATTTCTTAGTATTTATTCTGAAGAATTATCTACAGCAATGCATACCCATGTTTATAGCAGCACAATTCAAAACAATGAAGCTATGGAACCAGTCTAGATGTCCATCAATGAATGAACGGATAAAGAAATTGTGATATATATACACAATGGAGTTTTATTCAGCCATAGAGAAAAAATAAAATTATGGCATTTGCAGAAAACTGGATGGAACTAGGGATCATTATGTTAAGTGAAATAAGTCAAACTCAGATGGTTAAAGGTCACATGTTTTTTGTCATATGTGGAAGCTAGAGCAGAAAAAGGAAAAGAACGGTGGGGGTGGATCTCCTAAAAATCAAAAGGAGATCAGTAAAGGAAAGGGACCAAGGGGTCAGAGGTTGAGAGGGAGAGTGAAGTGCTGGGGAGTGATATTGGTCAAATTACATTGTTCTATTGTGTGCATGGATGAATATGTAACAACAAATTCCATCAATATGTACAACTATAATGTACCAATAAAAAACTGTGGTGAATAAAGAGGAAAAATGAAGTGTATGAAAATAGAAAGAAAATCAGTTTCAGGTATTTCAGGTAGGAAGGCATTTAATATGCAGGAGATTGGGTAATTCTAAAACTGTTGGAAGGACTGGTTGCGAGAAGACCAGAAAAGTCAACCCCTCCTTTCAGTTTTGCTACTGACTCTCAGAGTGAGGGAGTTGCAAGAACTTGTGAGAAATGCTAGTGTGATCACAGCAGCCTACCACAATGAAGCATGTGAAATGGAGCTCCGGAGAAGTCCAGCCATTCATCCAGTCTCCCATTTAGTAATGGAACCAGGATAGAACACAGGTGTTCCTCTCAGTTCACCACGGTTTCTACAACACCATCTTGCTTCTCATTAAATTTATGTGATTATCACTCTGACACACATATCCCTGTCTTCTTGTCTATGCTTTCCTATGTCATTTCTTCTTATTTTTAATTCTTAGGATTTTTTTACTTAAAAAAAAAAAAGAAAAAAAGGACCTGAGTATACTATTAAAAACTTTATAAGCTCTTGAAATTCTTACTTCTGAAAGTTCCACCCAGCACCAAACTGAATGTAACAACATGCATCTACTTTGGGGGTAAAATAATGTGATTTCACTTTTGGCTACAGATAACTAACTTAATTTGAGGTTGGCTATGATTTCTTGGCTATCATGCGTCGTTGGAAGTTCTTGCAAAGTGAGAAAAATGTAAGCTTCAAATTGTTTAAGTGTAATGAAATATTTAGGAGTGGTAAACATGACAATTAATGAAATTGGCCCAATGTTAGATTTTGTAGTTGCTTAAACATTTGTTGAATTCAATTTTACAGTTTTCTTTTTGGAACCAACACCATGACTCCTTCTTTTTTTTTTTTTTTTTTTTTTTTTAGGTCTCAGGCACTATGTTCTAGCCTTTCTAGTTCAATGGTGAAAATGAAAAAAAGAAAAGAAAAGAAATTAAAATACATGGTGAAAATGGCCCAGAGCTCTCAATAGTCCAGTTACAGCTCCCGCTGTCTCTCTGGACATAACCAACGAGAGATTTTGGAATGGGCTTGAGCCTAACATGCAGGCTGTTCCCACCAAATGGAATGACCTCCAATATCCCCAATCCCTCCCCAGCCTTGTTATGTATTCTTCAAGATTGACTTTTTCACTGGGACTTTCTTAAATCTGCTCACACCACCCACCTTGCTGCAGAGCCGAACCCTCCGTCTTCCATCATAGGAATTGTAAAGTTGACATGAGAATACTTATTAACAAGCCCACTTCCCTTCTCAAGATGGGATGATTTGTATGTCCTAAGAGTTTATTTCACCACGGGTCTTCATGTATGTAGAACACATTGCTAAAACACTGCCCATTAATACAAATTCATTAAGTAGCATTCGAGCACCATCTATACACAAGACACTCTAGGGGATATCAAAGAAGGGGTTAGAACTATCCTTATCTGTAAGACACTTCCAATTTTTCTTTGAGAGTTTTGGCATGGGAGATAAGAATGATGTATTATTGCATTCCTCAATTAATTTAGTCACTAGACTCCAAGTTCTGTAGTCAGTGTTGTAAGTATAAATATTTCCATCTTATTTTCATATGGTTTCCTTTTTAAAATTCAATATCCAAAAAAATGTACCAACAAAAAATACAATATAATAATAAAGCATTACATTGTAGTACATTGTGGGATATCAAAATATGTTCAGAAACATAATCTTATGTGTTCCATACAAGTATGTGGCAAAAGCAGAACTGGTAATAACATCCCCACTTCACAGTTAAAGAAACGGTCTTCCAGGGTCTAAGGAGGGGCAGGGTCAGACCTGAGTGCACAGTCAAACACAGCTTGGCACACTCACTGCACACTTTGCCCCAGGTCCCTGAATGTTAAATCGAAGGCAGAACAGTTACAAATTAGCAAGTTGGATAATTCAGCACTGAATGTAAATGAGAGTTATAAGATAAATGACATTTAGTGACATTAATTAACTGATTAAATTAAACCTGATATTTTAATCAGAATTTGTTTGTGCAAAGTGCTAGATAAAATGAAATGTAGTCTAACCTAGTTACTTTAAAAAATTCCAGTTACCATAACAACTTCTTGTGATTTCAATTAAAGGTGGTCTTTTCTTTATATTATTTTTAGAACCATAGTTACCATAACAACCAGATGCCGGTGTATTTGATCAGTTAAATCATTCCCAAAGAGTTAAAATATGGTGTTCTCTTAGAAACAATCAAAATATGATAAGTGGCGTGTCAGGAATTAATGCCCAAATGGCAACGCAGACTCCATTTTTCAAGGAGCTCACATGTGAAATAAAAGACCCATGAATCTTCCTTTGTATGTTGGGCTTATGATGTTTCTCAGTTACAGAAATCAAAAAGAGATTATTTATCAATTGGAGGAAAGTGGAGATGTCAGGTTCTGGGGTAATATGAGTTGTCAGAGCTACAAAGAGAAATGATGTAAATGATAAATTCATTTTCACTGGGCTTGGGGGCTTAGCTGGAAACAATATTACCAGAGCTTTGTCCAAGCTGGGGGTGGGCAACGGAACTTGGCCTTCCAGGATAGATTACATCTGAAAACAGCCCTGCCTCTCTGTGTTCATTTCCTCCTCCACCTCTCCCCA
>JAJEJO010005720.1:30438-242456 GCA_020662805.1 Glaucomys volans
CTTGCTCTCGGAATCAAAGTCCTCACCTGTTTGAGGTAAATTGGCCCTTCCGGGCAGATGTCTTGCTTTATTTGATGGGCAACCATCCACAGTAGAGGTGGTTAAGAACAAGAGACACATCTGGTTGCCCTGAAGGATGGGCCAAGTTGCCCATTAAGTGACAAATAAAGATGGCCTCTCCCTGTTATCACCCTCTGCCCATAAAATGCAAAGGCCGCTTTTTTGCCCACAGCCAGGCTGCACAAGCAATAGACTGATGGTAGGAGTGTCAACCGTGGATTCCGGGTTTAATTATAGTCCTCTTGCTTAATGAGGTTTCAGGAGGAGGAGGAGGTGGGGGTTGGTGTGTGCTTGTGTGGCTGGAGGTTATTTAATTAAAAAACAATAAAGCTGCCAGCTGCCACTGGTTAACAATCTGGAACCCTCCCCTTCCTCCACCCAGACCTGAGCACAACACGGATGAAACCTCTCTAACCTACCTTGTGCTGGGGTCCCCTTAGTAGCCCCAGATAACACCACCCCCAGATCAAGGCAAACTACCCCCTGTCTCTTCCTAAGTTCTCTTTGGCTGCCAAAAACATTTCCATTAGGTAGCCTGTGTTAAAGAACGTCTCATGGATAAATTACAAAACAAAAACAAAGTCCCTATCTTCCTTTTGCCTACGTCCTTGTTTTGAGAAAGAAAAAAAAAAAAAAATCCTGTTTGTGGAAAGTGACACAGGAGAGTATTCTTCAGATGCTGTCTCCCCAGCACAGCCTGACAATGGCCATAAAGCAGGGGAGGGGCTCCCATTTCTTCTGAGAGAAGGATGAGAACGTGGTATCCTGCTGGTATTCAGTCCAGAATTTCCAAGGCTGCACACTTTTTACAATCACCTGGGAATATTTTTTTTTAATAGATCTTTTTGGGTTCATCCCTGGAGAGTCTGAATAAGTTGGCCTCTGCATCTATATTTTTAATAAGGGCCTTATTTAATAAGGGCCTTGATTTTTATGATCAGGAAAATTTGAGAAATTCTCTTAAATCCTCTTCTGTCTTTGCTATTCATATTAGGGACCAGAGAAGGGAGTGGAGAGAGTGGGTTGAATAGGCCCTTCGGTGAGGGAGGGTTTCACCTTTGATTCATCTCACAGTGGCCAACCAAGGACCAATGTCTGTCTGTGACACCCCCCGCCCCAATTTCCTAACACCTCTAGCTCCGCTAAGAAGAAAGCATCATAACACAACTATGCTGTGTGTTTCTAGGAATAAACCTATGTCTGGATTAGTTGCTGTGTCTTAAAGCATTCTTATTTGCAGCACAAGTTGAAGGCTTCCAGTGGCAAACTACTAACACACTGTCTATCCTGGACTTCAACCAGGAGGCTTTCCTTTGCTAATTAACCAGGTTCTCTTGCAGACTTCGAGGTTTCACTCCCTGGCAGGTAACAACTGGCCCTTTTTGTCTAGTACTGTCAGGTTTAGCATTGATAATTCCATTCAGGGAAATCCCTCAGTTCTGTATAGAGTAAGGCATTGGTCACCTTACCTCAAATAACTGACCCCTCTGGGGATTATTAATTTATCAATAATTCTATTGGGATTATTCAGTCTTTTCCTCCCTTAGCCTAGTATTTTAGTCAGCTTTTTCACTGCTGTGACTAAAAGACCTGACAAGAACAATTGCAGAGGAGGAAAAGTTTATTTAAGGGCTCATGGTTTCAGACGTCTCAGTCCATAGACAGCCAGCTCCATTCCTCCTGGCTCCAGGTGAAGCCTAACATCATGGTGGAAGAATGTGTGTGTGTGTGTGTGTGTGTGTGTGTGGGTACGCACACTGGGGGAAGTGGCTCACATGATGATCAGGAAACAGAGAGAGAGAGAGAGAGAGAGAGAGTCTACTTGCCAAATACAAAATATATACCCCAAAGCCACACCCCTAATGACCTGCCTCCTCCAGCCTCATCCTACCTGCAGTTACCACTCTGTTAATCCCATCAAGGGATTAATGTGCTGATTGGGTTAAGACTCTCATAACCCAATCATTTCTTCTCTAACCTTCTTGGATTATCTCACACATGAGCTTTTGGGGGACACCTAATATCTAAACTATAACACCTAGATGCATCATAAATTAGATGGGCTGTCTATCCACAGCCTCTGGTATGCATTCTTTGCACCCCACTTAGCAACCTGTCTTTAATGTTCTCTTCAGTAGCACCTATGAACTGACTCAAGAGTCAGCTTATTCTCTTCCCAGCTTCCATTCCTCTTCACCTATAGCAGCCTCACATGTCTGAAGGCTCTGTGTTCTCCAAACCAAGATTTTCCCCTGCCTTGTGCAGTCCATTTAAATCCACCAAATGGGCTGGTCTGGGATTAAATCATCTTTGTAATTACATTTCATTTGCATTTCTAATGTACAATTTGCATAACAATTGCTTATGCCTCAGTCAGATTGACTCTGATTGAATCTATATTTATTTAGGGGGAGGGGAACTATAAAAGCAAAAATCTGTGGGCTCCTGGTCAGAGAAGCTGATTCCAAATCCTGGCCTTGGCATTTGCATGCTCAGCAATCTTAGATCAATTAATTTTGTTTTGTGAAAAATGGATGGTGTTATGGGTTGAATTGTATACCCATAAAATTATATATTGAAGTCCTAACCTCCAGTATATCTAATTGTGGCCTTATTTGGAAATAAAGGAATTGAACACAAAATAAGTTAATTCAGGATGAGATTATTTTCAATGAACTCAAGGTCATCATCTTGGACTAGGGTGGGCACTAATATGACTGGTATCATTGTAGAAAAGGGAAATTTGAAGACAGACACGCAGACAGGGAGAATGCTATGTGAATATCGGGGTTACCGTGCCACAAGTCAAAATACTATCAGAAGGTACTGACAGAAGGCTGTGGGAGAGAGACCTGAAATGAGCAGAGTTTGATATCCTGCCAACCCCTTAGGAGTTGGGGAAGATGGGCAATAAGAACTACCTCTTTCCCTTCTACCTCCCTGCCCACCCCCAATTTCAGAGCAAGTTTCTTTTCCTGAGAATCAAAAGATCTAGAAGTCTGATGGTTAATGTTTTAAATCCCCTTTCCTAAATTCCCTCTCTCTCTCCCTCTCTCTCCTTTTTGAAGAAACAGTTTGATAGCTATAATTATTCCCGCAGACCCAATTATTTTCACAGAAATTAAATATGTCTTTGGTAATATTTCAATAGATCAATATGTTTGTTACACTACCAAAACCACTTTCCCGGCCTGCAATGTTGAAGAAATGAACAATTGAGCCACAGATTGCAGAACAGAGGTTTTGTTTAATATTTACTGTGAGCAGGTATATTCAGTCTTGAACAGTATAGAATTGGGCCACTTATATCCTACAAAACTCATTAGATTTCACATTCAACCCTCCTCCAGGATTAAGTCTATACATATTGAAGTATTTGCTCCTTTTAAAAATGAATATCTCAGGTCTTAAACTACGAATGCCCTTTTACCCAGTGACTCCTTATACAGAATTTTATCTTTAGGAAATATTCAAATACACAGTAAATGCAATGATTTGCATAGCAAGTCTATTCAGTGGAGAGTATGTATAGTTCTTTTAAAGCAAAATCCCAAATTTCAAAAATAGAGAATTGATTCATTAAAGTATGTTTCATCTTATTAATTACATAGGGTTGGTGGCTATTGTATGAATATATGAAAGTACTAATCAATTACAGTATCAAATCCATAAGCAAGTTGCTATCAGTCAGTATCTCTTCCCAAATTTTTCTATTTCCTACTGTTTCCAGGGTATGATAGAATCCATGCCATGGAATTCCCTGGAAGTGCCAACAATATAAAAGAAAACAGGCTGCAAAGGGACACACCACCCTTCTTGGCTTAGGTTTTTCTCTAGTTTTCATCTCATCAATCAAGTGACATCTGCCTCAAATGTTGCCATTAAATCACCAGGAAGAATTTTGCTGAGAATTTAATTGGAAATATCAATGCTGGTATTCCATTCTCTTTTACAATGTGATAAAAATCCTCCTGAGAGAGGATCCATGTTTACCTGTAAACCATGTCTCAAGAGGCCTATGATCTAGCTACTGGTGTTGTATACAATTTCTAGCCTCAAAGAGATTGTGTGTACACATAAGCATGGTTTTATGTAAAGGACTGTTTGAGCTCCCATACCCTAGCAAAATCAGTCAAGAAGCAGCAGATATCAGCCTGCATACAAGTTATTATGGGGAGTCAGGGAAGAGTCAAAGAACAGAGGATGGTCCATATTCTTAAAGGATTTGAAACTAACTTGGGGTTTAAAGGTATGCTACTAGGTATATTTATCTCTTTATTATCTATCCATCCATCCATCCATCCATCCATCCATACTGTTAAGGGCCCTCTAACAGTAGGTGCGTGTGATAGGTGCCACATATCCTGGGCATGTACTACATTCTCAAATGCAGACCTAGGTCACTAGTTTTTATCAATAAATTAACCTAAGCAGTTGCTTCTCCCTGCTCTGAGTTTTAAACGGAGACAAAGTTTGAACAAGACTGCCCCACACATTGTAGGATGTTTCACAGTGTCCTTGACCTCTACTTCCTAAGTAAATGCTAGGAGCTTCCTCCTAAGATGTCTCAAGACATAGCCATATATCTTCTGGGAAGCAAAACCACCTGGTTGGGAATCATTACTAGATAATTCTTACTGTAATTGTACTGTGTTTTATCAACTTAGTTAAGCTGGAGTTGATTCCTTCCAGAATTCCCTCCCTGATATGGTTCCAGGTTAGCACTGATGGCGAGAGACGTTCTACATGAGCTCTGGGAGTCAGAGTGAAGCCTCAGCTGTTTGGTTATGCTCTGAAGTTTGTTCAGTACAGAGTACCAGGCACTGTGACAGCCTGAGCTCACTGTCGGTGGTTTGCTGGATTGTCTTGTTGGCACAGGTGACACTATAACATCAGTTCCTCAGACCCACATTTCTAGTTTGAGTCCTATGACGAGACTTCCCTCCAGTTGCTGGTCTAGTTGGCCCATTATGATGAGACAGAGGCTTCAGCATGCATAGGTCATCTTCATCAGCTCCTACAACGGAATAAAGTCTAATCCCTAGAAAACATCTTATATTCTATGTTCCTTGTAGCAGTTTTGCTTCTCAGATTGAACCATGACAGATATGCACATAAGTGGGAATTTCAGGTTGTGGTGACACTTTGAAGGAGAACTGGAAGTGTTCCCAACATTAACTCAACTCCAGGTAATTAGTCTGTCCCAAACTAGTCCTCCTTCTTGCCAGGATTGGTTCAGAGTTGGACAGAACTAAGTCAATTTAATGTGGTGCAAGAAGAGGGGTTTCTGGAAGTAAAAAGTGAGCCTATCTCTATCCAACTGGAAAGAAACACAAGTATGCTCTATCAGTTGCTGTTGGCAGCCATTATGTGACCATGTGGAGAACCAGCTTTAGGATAAAGTTGACACCATTGACGGCAAAGCCAAAAGCCAAAAAGAACCTATGTCTGAAAATATCTTCAATCTGTGGAATCAGTAAACCCTGAAGCCTTCACTACTTCTGGCTTTCTTTGGCATGAGATAATAAATATCCCTATGGTTTAAAGCCAGCTTGGTTGGAATTTGAATTGCTCTGTATGTGTGTGCAAGCAAACACACACACACATACACACACACACACACACACACATATATATGTGTGTGTGTATATATATATGTATATATATACATATATATATATATATACTTTTTTTTTGTACCAGGGATTGAACACTGAGGAACATCTCCAGACCTTTTTATTTTTTATTTTGAGGCAGGGTCTCACTAAGTTGCTTAGGGCCTTGCTAAGTTGCTAAGACTAGCCTAGAACTTGTGCTTCTCCTGCCTCAGCCTTAGGAGTTGCTGGGATTATTAGGCATGTGCCATACCCAGCTGGAATTGTTTTACTCTTAAAGTAGCTTCAGAGTCTGGTTTAGACCTTGGATACAAATTACTCTCGCTTTTTAAAGATTGTTTGACTTGCTCATCTTGAGATGAAGACTCTTTCTTTATCAAATGTACTATACTGTTCCTAATCACTTTGGAATCATGTCTGGACGGTCCTACTTTGCAACTTCCACCAATTTGTCTTGAGTCCTTGGTAGGAAGAGGAGTCAAGCCTTGCTGAAAACTTTCTCATCCCCAAATTTCTCCTAACACTTCTGAGTAAAAGGCAAAGGGAAAGAGAAAACTCAGCAAATGTATTCTCCAGGAAATTTGGGTATATGTGGTCCTGCTTCTCTCTGGACTAGGATTTACCTGAAAGGTATGAGCCTTATGCAACTGTGATCAGCACCTATAAGGGTCTTGGGCCACCACATCCAGCAGCAAACAAGCAGGCAACAATAGAGGCAGCAAGGTAAGCAAACCTTCCCTGAAATCTCAGGTCGTCGTTTTATCTGGGGCTAAGATTTTGGATATACTGTTAGTTCTTGAATAAAAAGAGTAGATACCACCCTCTCTGGTTTCTTAGTCCCTGGAGATAGTGGGATGAAGAGGAAATCATGGCAGTGCTGCTAACTAAAGATGCCTGTCTCCCAATGGACAATGTGGCCAAGAGAGTCTTGCCTGGATTTATTTCCCATTTACTACCTCTGCCCAGCTTCTCTGCACCAAGACACAACTGACACAGCCTGAGGCAGTATACTGGTCAAGAATATTGGAATCAGACAAACCAAGTTCAAAGCCTTGTGCTTTTATCAGAATGTGGGCAATTCATGCATCCTCTTAGAGCCTCATTCTCTCATTGATAAAATGAGAACAACACAAACTATTATCATGCCTGGCCCATGATTGAAATTCAGAAGATACTGTTCTTTTTTATTTTCTCCTCTCCCACCTCCTCAATGCTTTTGCTAACTTCAGACCCACCACTTCCTCCTCCTGGGTATTCATCACATCCTCCAGCTTAGCAGGGTGGCTAGTTCTATCCGTAGCTGCCCACACTCTGCAGCGGCAGGTAGGACTAGCACTCATAGTAGGAATAGCCTACTGCCCTGGTGCAAGGCCAGCCATCAACATTTTCTGGGTCTGTTAGTAGAGGAAGGCTCACAGGGTCAGAATGTCTCCTTTCTCAGGAAGAAATGGAGTCATGGGGAAAACTTGCTTCCATGTTCCAGTGGTGCCTTCTGCGTACATTCATGTCATGCCTGTCTTGGGCCACCTAAGCCTAATGTTTCAACCCTCATCACACCAATGATTGTCAAGTTCACTCACAGCTTTAAAGGAATATAATGTGCACATGGCTGTGATCCAGCAACCCTGAGCTTAATCCTGCCCCAGTGTTGATTAACTGTGTGACTTCAGATAAGCCATTTCAGCTCAGTTTCCTCCGGCACCTAACTGGGGGATTATCTCACACATCTCAGATCCTGTATCATTTGGGGGCAGAGGTGGAATGAGTGCATTATGAAAAGTGCCCTCATCTGACTTGTTCTAAGGATTCAATGTCTTTTAGACCAGATAATCCCATGAAAGTCTCAGTTTCCTCAAGAGTCAAACAGAGTGTTTCTGCTAACCCACAGCACCGACATGGATCCCATATTTGGTTAATTGAATATCATTATGTGCTTTGAAACTGTCCCTGCATTTCAAAAAGCCTGTTTCCTATTAAGAAAAAAAATGTATATAATCATTGAAAAATGTGCTATAAGAAAGCAGCTGCCTTAAGAATATTTCTGCAGAGAAGCCAATTGTTCAGGAATTGGGATGCATTCTGCCACTTGTGAAAAGAAGCAAAAAAAGAGAGAGAGATGAGAGGCACAAATATATTGACAGATGAGAAGAATAAATGTTTTTGTTGCGTGAGCTGTGCAGAGGTGTCGCATGCACCAAATTATGACATAACTGTTGCAGCTGTTGCCTTTGTAAAGTGATCCACAATACCCCACTCTAATAAGCACAGCAACGTGTCCAAGTCACTTCATACAATGAGGACAGACTAATCCCATGCCACGTGAGCTCTGTGCCAAACGTGGCCATATCACAGCAGCAGGATCAAGTCAGGAATAATCACATCCTTAAGAAGAAAAAAAAATCCCCTGTGTGACACACTGAAATCCCTCTTAAACAAAGCAAGCATGTGAATCTGCTGGTGAACAGGAAAATTCCTTGGTGAATTGCCAAGTAAGAGCACAGGGTAAACATTCCATATGTTGCCAGCATTTCCATGGGGGTAGTAAACATTGAGGGAAAATTTGACTTTGGTGAAATAAGAAGATACTGCTGAACTTCATTCATTCATTCATTCATTCATTCATTCATTCATTCATTCATGTAGTCTTTCATTTATTCAACAGATGTGTCCTAAGCATTTACTGATTGGCACATGAAGAATATGCACCAGAAGTTCATTGGCAAGCTCAGCAAGGGAGGAGAACATTGAGCAAATAATTAATTCACTACAACTGTAATAACTTCTTTGAGAAAGATCCAGGTGCTATGAGTGTGGATTACAGACTATTTTCTCCTTGAGAGCTGGCTGAAATGTTCAAGCTCACAATCACTCTAAGCCTACTTTGAATAACAAGTGACATGGGAGTTGGTACCCAGGGAACTAGAAGTTTCACTGAGGATTTTTAAAAATCATCTTTTAACATTTTATTTGCTAACATGTTCCTGTCATCCAATATTCAAAATGTGGCAGTGAATGTGTCAGAAACATCTTCTCAATTCAGCAAGCAAGTATCTGTAGATATGGGAAAATTTATGTTAATATAGATAGATAACATATCTCTATGCCTGAGTAGGTTCACATAGCCAAGATCAAGAGCTCTAGGACCAGCCTGTCTGAGTTCAAGTCTGTCTCCACCACTCACTAGCTATAGAAGTCGACTTATTTAAACTCTTTGAGCCAGGGCTGCCTCATTTATAAGAAGGGAAAAACTCTTTTACTTCTCTTATAGGGTCATTGTCAGGATGAAGTAATAAACAACACATAAAGCATTTCAAGTTGTCCCTTGGTTTATACTAAATGCTATGTCAGTGTTGCTATTATTACTATTACTTGAATCTAAACTTCAAACCCCATACTGCAGCTCAATTATTATGTCCTTTCTAAATATATTATTATTATTATTATTATTATTATTATTATCTGGAAATCATTCAAATTTGGGTTGTTCCTTAATCTCAACCTTGGATCTCTGCTTCTTCCAGATGTGAAAATATCTGAACCCTTATGCTACCCATAACTGTTCAAAACATGCAGCAACATCCTTGAGTGGATCATATTCTCATTTCTCAGGTTTTGCTAAACACACTGTCTTCTGTGCAGACCAGAAATCACATAACAGAGGCCCCACAAGACAATTTCATACGTGCCTTCTGTAAGTGAAGAGTTAAAATTAAGCAGAAGATGGTAGTACCTCACTCCTCCTGGACCTCGGGACCTTGCCCCATTCCCCAGCCACATGGCCACCTTCAAAGAATAGAAATAATTAGGAGATGGAAAGGGCAAACATCAACATACACATCCTCTGTCCTTGAAGATTTCAGCCAGATAGATTAAGCCCCCCAAATGAAAGGAAAATTCTTGAGAAGTCAGATGGATCGTCAGTCATTTGGCCTTTAGCTTTCATTGTTCCAGGAAGGTCAAGGTCATTTTTGACACCTTGCAGGCAGTTGGAAGAGCAGACCGGCTTTCTTGAGAAGAGGGTAGAGTCAATTTCGCTGAGTTTTGCTCATTTGTGTTTTCCCAAGTTCCTCCACACAAGCAAACTGTGAATGAAAACAACCTTAAAGATGTGCGAGCATTCGTGAACCAGGGTTCATTGTGTATGCAGTGAGTATGGTTCACTCCTCGAGAAACAGTTTGCTGTTTATTCACTGGGGGGAGCAGACCAGGAATATGGTGGGGCAGGTTGAAGGAAAATCCCCTTCCAAATGCTTCTGAAAGGACACATAAAAGCAATTTTGTCTCCCTTTTGTAAATTGCCATGCCAGGCCGCCCTCTGTTCTTTCCTTTCTCTTTTCCTATTTCTTGTCAGCAGATCCTTCTGCAATGTTACAGAAGACTTTTTCCAAAGAGCTTTCTCCCAGCATGTCAGCTAATTAATTATTTTTCAACATCATTTCTAGAGCTGACCTCTGAACCCCTGGCAGCCCTACAAAATATCTCACTGCATTCTTCGTTCACCCAAGAAAGATTCTGGGAAGAGGTGATTAATTGAAAAATGGGGAAAGTTATGCCGTCTTGAGAGAGACAGAGCATATCAAAATCATTCAGACCAAGCCCTTGAGCCCAGTGCTGTTTTCTTTCCACATATACGAGCCCCACAGGAACCTGCTGCATTTTGTGACTCAACAGGAAGCTCATTTGGGTAAAGGCAGCAAGCAAAAATGCTGCCTGCTAAAATCCACCTCTGGCTCATCACTTTTCGTTTTTCTATTGCCTGAGGGTACCACTTATTTTTTCTGAGCAGGCTGGTGATGATTCTCACGCTTCACTGATGCTGTGAATTAGCTCTAACCAGTGTTCTGAAGGCCAGACCTACTGCCTTCCTTTGGTGGTCAGAGACCTGCCTTCCAAAAACAGTCTTCCCTCTTGTCCACCACTCATCTTTTGACTTCTGGGGATCCCTCTGATGCAAGTGTTATTGCATATTTTTCTCCCTTGGTTTTCCATTTGATAAAATGATTGACATGACAGAGATGCTACTTGGCATGGTGTCGGGGAGGGTGGATAATTTTCTTTCCAGGAATAAAAAAATATAGCCTCAAAACCTCCAACCCACCACAAGCTATAGGAAGTGATTTTTCTTTTTTTTTTTTTTCAGTTGAATGAAGCTCTACCCCAACTGGGGAATAATAGTCAGCAACCACCAGCGATGGAAAAATAAGGAAGCTGGGACTAACTCTATGTGTGCCTTCTAAGTTCTAAGGCCACATGCTATAATAATAATAATAACAGTGCCTCATTCTGTGAAGGGTTTGATGCCATGATCAAAACCCATCACATAAGTGGAATGAATTGGATGTATCTTTCCTATCTTCACATATGAATACAGGACCAGTGTAACTCCATATCATGTTCAACCACAAGAATGGGAAGTTATAATCCATGTATACTTGATATGTCAAAATACATTCTACTGTCATGTGTAACTAAAAAAAACAAATAAAAAATGACAAATTTTAAAAAAAGCACATAGATAAGAAACTGGGGCCATGTTTGCTGTGGATTAAATTCCACCATAGCTGCTTCTCTGTACATTCAGCATATGAGGACTCTATATATGAATGATGAGCCCAAATTAACTCACAGACATGGGATGTTCAATGTTGCAACAACCAACTACCTCAGAGAGAACCATAAGGTGTCTTCCCTTTCAAAATTTTACTTCTCATGTCCACTCAGAGCAGGATGTCTCTCATTACAGAGTTGTGAAATGGGAATCTTTTCTTTCTTATGAATAATAATTAGAATCATGAGAATGAAGCGAATGTGATAGGATCCTGCCAGTAGAGCTGACATTTAGTTAGCAGAAGTAGCAGAAGCAAAATTTTTTTTTTCAAAAAATCAGTATGCTTTGTGAAACTTTGCATATTTTTAATTCACTTGTAACACTTAATTAGCTCATATTTTTTAATTGGCCTGCTGGATTATATTCAGTAATTTTTAAGGCGATTGCAAGCAATTTTACTCTTGCATTAGTTTAGCCATTAGTACACAGAGGCAGCACCCCTTGTCATACTCCTCAACTCCAATCTCTCCTTGAAAGGCTGTTTAGGGCTCCATTTCCAGTCAAATGATCTGGATAGTTTTCTCTCAATGTTAGGCATCATTTTTCCAGTGAATCTTTAACTTATTTGAAGGAAGGGATAGTAGATGAGAGAAGGAGGAGGCAGATGAGAGAGGCCAAGAGAACACAGAGCATGTGGAATGAGAATTTTTCTTTCAGCTTCACTCTGATTGACAGTGGGTGACTTTTGGGAGTGTACCTGGGCTTGTTGCTTTGCTGTCCCTGGAACACCATGTGTGATGGGAAAACCTTGCACTATAGGAATTCTTTTGGGAATGGAGGCATTAGCAGGAAGAGAGTATGGAAGAGCATCTTACCCTCAAGAACCATGTTTTTTTTGTTTTTTTGTTTTGTTTTGTTTTGTTTTTTGTGGGAGGAGGTTGTACTGGGGATTGAACTCAGGGGCACTGGACCACTGAGCCACATCCCCAGTCCTCTTTTGTATTTTTTTTAGAGACAGGGTCTCACTGAGTTGCTTAGTGCCTTGCTTTTGTTGAGTCTGGCTTTGAACCCTGGATCCTCCTGCCTCAGCCTCCCAAATCACTGGGATTACGGATATGTACCACCAAGCCCAGCTGGGGAACCAAGTTTAATCCCCATGTGTCATTTAAATTAAAATATACCGCCTGTTGGAGGGATGGGGAAGAATAAATTTTCTTTATCTCGTTTTATTTGTTTAAAGAGCTTTTCATGTGGGAAACAGCCCTTTCCACCGAGATGTGGGCTTGCTTTTCAGTCTTGCATTTATTGTGAGGTGCAGAGAGCTAATCATGGATAGTTACAAATATCTTCATAGGATCACCTTCCCTTTTCATTTTTCCTACTTCCTTTCTCTTCAATGAATTTCAGGTCCTTCTCTCTCCTTATCACCTCTTTTCTGTTTATTCGCAGGGCTTCTCTGTTCCCCAGCACAGAGCTGCTTGCTGACTCTCCTTTGCGGTTTCTGGCCAGTCCTTCAGGAGCCCTCCCCGACCCCACCCCATCTCAGCCCAGAAGGCTCTGGCCGTCCCACTTTCAGCAGGCAGGGCACATCAGGAACGTGTCTGTATTAAGGGAGGGAGGACAAGATTGTTTACTTTCTCAGAAGGCTAAACATCTCAGCTGGGAGTCCTTGACTGCCTGCTTAAGGACACAGACAGAAAGGACAAAGGGCAGCAGAAAGTGCTCCTGCCACAGTGATTTGCATGTGAGTTCAATTCCACTCTGCTTTAAAGAGTCTCATTTGAATACACAGTACATTAGCTCCATTCCTGCTTCCTCTCCAATATGGGAAACACATTCATAGCTCAGTAACCTCCCCCCCATCTAGTCCAGACAGCTGGGGCGAGCGTGGGGAGGGGGGTCCAACAACAGCAGAGAAATTGTATTTCAAATGAATGTCTTTTCCTCAACTGCCTGTGTATCCCTCAGCTGCGCTGGGAGAAGAGATTTGCATATTTTTCTTCCTAATGGATATATATATATATATATGTATATATATATATATATGATGAAGATTTTGTTTTGTCCATTTAAAAATACTGCCTTGCCCCGTGTGCTTCAGGGCTTCTAAATTTGTGATAGGAAGAAATGACTTGTTAGACTAAAGAAAATCAGAAGAATTTTTGATGACATGTCTACCATTATCATCCGTGTGAAGAGCTCTGTGTAGAAATCGCCTCCAGAATACTTTCCTACAAAAATTAATAAGTAGATTTATAATGTAAGGATACGTGAATGTAGTCATGTGAAGGACACTGATCTAAACCAAATCAGCCTGCAGAGAGCCCTGAATTACGCAGGAGCTGAGATGACATTAATGCACATTGTCTATTCCCTTTCTTTCCCATTTTCATGGGAACTCATATATACTTTGGGATCTTTTTGTGTATTTTCTTAACCCCTTGTCTTATTCTAACCTGGAAAACCAAGAGGGTAACTAAAGAATGTGTTTAAGTGTATGAGTCAAATATCCGTATTCTTTAGCCTAATGTCTATGTATTTAATTAATGCCTATGAATTTGCAATTATCATAACAATAAGAGGATGATCATAATAATAAGATAATGGTATTGCTTTTTAAAAACAAATGTGCCAGAACTTTTATACATAATCCAGACTTTTACATATGGATGGCTTAAGAGTCACAGACCTCTTGACCTCAAGAGGCCAAGTTTTTTGTCATTTTAGCTTTTATTTTTTAATGTTATTTTTGTTTTTAATTTTGTTTTGTTGTAACACCACAGTGATAATTGCTACTAAGACCAATAGCATTTTCTACTGACTATGGTCAGTGCAGAAAAATCTTTGTCATTTGAGAGTGGGTTCGATTTTTGCAATAGTCAAGTATTATGTGGATCCGGGTAATTGGTGAATAAGCCTCTAGGTGTTAGTGTAAGATCTTCTTCCATAAGTGCAGCTGTGCGATGCCAAGTGTTCACAGAGTTTAGTTAATTTCCTTCTGGAAACCCAAGATGTGGAAATTAACACTCACTGTACCTAACAATCCCCCAAGTCTTTAATTAAAGGCAGTTATAGAGGTTGTAGACTTCCACCCTTTAGTTGAGAGAAATAGAAAAGGCCATAATGGTAAAATCTTAAAATATTTTTTTTCTCCACTGCAGAAACTTAAGTAATTGCAATTTTATTTAGCCGCTGTCATTAGTATTTTTACTGGGAACATTTGGATGCTGTGTGTGTGTGTGTGTGTGTGTGGTTGGTTGGTCAGTATAATGTGTTTGTATTTGTAGGACATGGACCTACCTTCAGGGTATATCCCCAGCTCTCAACTAATTCCCTTACTTTGGAACTCTCCTCTTTTACATCTGATCGTTGAAGTCACGTGTGTGGGACTCTGTAGCCATGTTGGAAGTGTGACATCTACCCTTGCAGGTGGCTAACTGGACCAACAATCACACCTAACTCAAGTCAGGATAATCAAATCCTCTCCTGGAAACTTGGAATTCACACTTGGAAATTTTTTAATCTGACTGCATTTATAACATAGAGAGTTAGAAACTATTCTGGGTCTCCTATTCTTCCAAATGAATTTCACAATTGCTTTCTCTATCTCTATGAGGAACATCATTGGGATTTTTTTTCTCTTTTTTAAAAAATTTATTTTTTTATTTTTTTATTTTACAGATTTCACTTTGATTCATTGTACACATATGGGGTACAAATTTTCATTTCTGTGGTTGTGCATGATGTACATTCATATCATTCTTGTTAATCACACATGTACATAGGGTAATAATGTCTGTCTCATTCCATTTTCTATACCCCATCCCCTCCCCCTCTCATTTCCCTCTGCATAATCTAAAGATCCTCCATTCCTTTCTCACCCCCCTGAAAGTGTTCAACATCTCTAGCAATTAGAGAAATGCAAATTAAAACAACTTTAAGATTCATCTTACTCTGATTAGAATGGCTATTATCAAGAACACAAACAATAATAGATGTTGGCGTGGCTGTGGGGGAAAAGGCACACTTTTACATTGCTGGTGGAGTTGCAAATTAGTTCAGCCACTCTGGAAAGCAGTGTGAAGTTTCCTCAGAAAACTTGGAATGGACCCACCTTTTGACCCAGTTATCCCACTCCTTGGTTTATACCCAGAGGACTTAAAATCAGCATACTACAGTGACACAGCCACATCAATGTTTATAGCAGCTCAATTCACAATAGATAGACTGTGGAACCAAACTAGATGCCCTTCATTGGGATTTTAATTGGAATTGCATTGAATCTGTATAGGGCTTTTGGTAGTATGGCCATTTTGACAATATTAATTCTGCATATCCAAGAACATGGGAGATCTTTCCGTCTCCTAAGGTTTTCTTTAATTTCTTTCTTTAGTGTTCTGTAGTTTTCATTGTAAAGGTCTTTCACTTCTTTTGTTAGATTGATTCCCAAGTATTTTTTTTTTTGAAGCTATTGTGAATGGGGGTAGTTTTTCTAATTTCTCTTTCAGAGAATTCATCACTTATGAATAGACATGCATTAAATTTATGAGTGTTGATTTTATATCCTGCTACTTTGCTGAATTCATTTATTAGTTCTAGAAGTTTTCTGGTAGAATTTTTTGGACCCTCTAAATATAGAATCATCCTTAGCAGGAAGAGTGAAGCAGAAGGTATCACAATACCAGTTCTTAAACTATACTATAGAGCAATAGTTACAAAAATGGCATGGTATTAACACCAAAACAGACAGGTAGACCAATGGTACAGAATCAAAAAATAAAATAAAATAAAAAGAGAAAGAAACAAAAGTTTTCTACATCCGTATGAACTGGGAAGGCAAGAAAGTTTGTCAACAGAGAAAGAAAAATAAATGCATATGGAAGACATGAATATAGATAAAAGTGTACTTCTCTCTCTATTTCCCAGAGTTCTTTCTGACATTTGGACATATCACTGTACTTAGATTCCTTGAGCTACCACTGCATCCTTAAATAATATTTCTAAATGCTTATATTTATTCATGAGTTAGACTGAATCGATTTTGTTACTTTCAATGCACCAGATCAGACCTAACACATTATACAGATAGATTCACCCCCAAGATGAAATTGATTTGTCCAGCCTCTCTCAAGACCAAAAGCTCTTTTCTTGAGGACCCAATGGGTTCCCTGGGAGGCAGGAGGTCAGGTCCTGAACCATGAGACTTGAGTCACCTGCCAACTGCAGCTTTTCAGAGCATAGTGGGGATGAGTAGGACTCCCCTGAGGGCAGGCAAGTTCTGAACCATGGCACACGATTGATGATTGTGGGGAGGGACAATTTTGAGCATGACCTGCATAGTCCCATGCAAAAGTCCTTGTCTGACACAGTTTCAGAAAAACTGAGAGAGGCAAATATAACATTGTCATTTTCCTGAACTTGACTCAGTTGACTTCAGCTCTCACTACCTACTCTAGAAGATGACAGTCTGAGCTCTGAGTGGACACACGAGTACCAGAGCCTCATCCTCAGCCTCGCCCTCCTCTTCCAGTTCACCCAGCCTTGTGCTCTCTGTTCTCCCCGCAGCATGTGCTTCTGTGCCCTTGCATGTGCCGTTCCTCTGCTTGGAATGCCCTTCTCACTCTGGTTCTATCACCCCATCCTACTCCCCATCCCCAGCTCTAGTAATTTCTACTCAACTTTTCAGAACCTCTTCAAGAGCATACTACTCTGGGAGGCCTTCCCTGGCCTTCCTCTACCCAGGATGGCGTGAGCCCCTCATTTCTATACTACTTGCAAATACTTGCTTTACTGCCCTCTACCATACTCTCTTGCAATGATTGACATATGCATTTTGTTCTCCAGCTAAACTGTGAATGCTATGGAGGCAAGAATCACGTTTCACTCTTCTCTGAATCTCAAGCAAAAAACACTACCCTGTGCGTGTCTGGGTAACTCATGATCATTGTGGCCAATGCTCTGGTAAGGGGACACCTTGTCTGTGTTGAATAAATGTGGGAAGAAAAGAACTGAGATTGTGTAAAGTCACTTTCCAAAGAAGTTCTATAGTATTTGTTCTGGAATTGTCCCTAACTTAGTGAAAATAACTATTGAAACTTCTTGCACTTTTAATTGTTGCTTGCTGATTCTCCAGAGGGTTAAGTAGATGTCACCTACAGGAGAGCTATGTGAAGCTGTGTCACTTAACAGGGACATTAATGTAGGAGGAGTTCTTAACAGTACCAGGAACCTTAACAGTGAATGAAAATGTCAATTATTTTCCCCTGGTTCACCTCCTCCTCCTTAGTATGACTGGAAGAGATTCTGCATTGTCCCCAAAGTCCAAAATCTCTATGAAACAGGAATGATGTCTTTTTGTTCACCCTCTTCATACAAATGAAGCAGCCAACAAAGAGGTGATTATAGAGAAAGGGAAGGAGGGAGAAAGAACGAGCAGAAGGAAAAAGGAATATTATAAAGAGATTTTAAATAAAAATTACTTGAGGAAAGTTAAATTTACCTTCTAAAATGAAGTACATACAACAAAATCACAGTTACATATAAACATACATGACAAAATATAAACACGGCCAAGGGTGGTTTCATCCTCTGCCCTGCATCATGCCTCACTGAGGAGGGGTGGAAGTCTTAGGGAAGCAGAGGTGTCAGGTCACTGTCATGATCACCATGCGTTTCTGTATCTCTCACCCAACTCCTTGAAGATCCTGTCTTGGCACTGGTGCTTTGGTGTTGATTTTTAAAACCTTTTCAGTTAGTCTGTCTGAATAACTGAATAGTCAGCCCTGAAGCTTCAGTCTTTCTTCCTTCAGGCACAGAGTTCAGTAATGTTACTTCTGTTACTCCAATGGCTGCTTTTTCACAGTTGCTTTCACCCACAGCCTGTAACACTGGGGATGTGGGAGGCCAACAGAGCTATCTCTATATGAAAGAGCTGTCTTCTCTCAAATTATCTCCTGCTTTTTGTAGCAAAGGCATATAGATACTCTTGGTTTTAGAGAACACACCTACAGAGGATGTCTCTGAGGCTGAATGGATCCCCTCCTCTGAAATTCTCTTCCATCTGTTTCCTACCTCACTTTTATATCCCATCTTGGCTTTGGAGCAATGATTTGAAAGTTGCAACTGTTCAATAAGATGTTGCCATGAGGCTTTTTCCGATGAAGAGTTCTATGGCAACTACAAGTGCGTTAGCCATGAAATGGAATGATGAAATGTTTGAGCTGTGAAGATGGTATGAAATTAATCTAATATGAAACCTTAATTTTATAGTCATCTTAATTCAGTCCTTGAGAAATCAAAAAGAGACTTGCCTAAAAGTCACAAACGAAGCCAATGGCAGAACAAGGAAAGAAAAATGTCACCCTTTTTACAGGTCAGGTACCCTTTCTATATACTATGTGGGAAAAATACAGATAAGGCTAAATAGTGCATGGCGTGTCAGGTAACGAGGCTAAAGTCAAGTTCTGATATCTTAGACTGAGGAGACCTAAGGCCAAAACTGACAATGTTGAAGAGTGGTAAAGAGGAGGGTCTTTGAATTCCTACTTAAATTTCCATGCCAAGATTTGTTATATGACCTTTGGGAAAATGGACCTTTCTAGTTCTCGTTGTTCTTATCAAAGGTGCATAGTACATCAGACAACTGTTTTGAAAACTAAGTGATCATGCATATAAGCCAATAGCACATGTGTACACATAGTAAGAAGTCCAACTAGTAGAATTCAATCTTAGCACTTCAATTTGGATGGTCAGTTCAACATATGTCATCAATGGATCAAGACAAAGACAAGTATCTACTTAATTTGTGTGGGCACTCAGTGAGTGCATGACTCAGATTAAGCATGAGAAGGAAACTATGAAGTTTTGGGTTCCCTTGTCAGTCTCAGGCCCTGGTATCTCTCATATCAGGAGCATCTCCCAACCCCCAGGAGTTCTGTGAAGTATGTCTTTTTTACATACCATGTCCTTTAAATGTAAGCCAGCTACTTCATGTGGTGTACACATTGAAAAAACACTGATCACTCTGATTTTGGAAGAAAACATAGTTGTGTTAGGCTTATATAAAACAGTGGGTTTGTTTTTTAGTTTTTTTGTTGGTTGATTGGGGTTTTGTTTGTTTTCTTATTTCCAGGATGACTCTCTATCAAGGAAACATTTCATGAAATGTCATTTTTACCTTAAGCTTTAAATTAATATTCTACTTCCTTACTAGATACACGGGCAGTCTAAATACCATCATTGTCATCGTCATCATCATCTTCAATATCATCTTCATAAGGGCCTGTCACAAATCCCCTCTTTTGGCACTATGCTCAGATTTCCTCTTAAAGGGCTGCATTTAGAAATTCTCCCTTCCTCACATGCTGCAAGATCAGAGCCATCCCCAGAACACTTTGGGGAGGGAAGCAGTAGGTCTTCCAGGCTCTAAGAGGATCAACTAGGTCATACTCAGTGATTAATTTTAGGGTCCTTTATACTCCTTCCAGGGCTGGGAGTAAGGGAAGGTCAGGAAGGTATCTGCTTTGGGCACAAAATTAAACAGACAAAACCTCAATATCAAATAATATCTTAATACAATACTTAAAAAATAGAAATTGTGGAATAAAACCCATTGGGGGGGAAACATTAATAGTGACAAGATCAGTATTACTGATTTTTCCTTTTGTATCAGATCCAAAATGGCTTATCCTGGCACTGGGCTTGCATTCCTGGGTCCTTTATAGTCCTCAGAGTACACCCCAAAAGTGTTGACCCTTTACAGCCCCTTATGTGATTGTGGAATTTAATTTTTGTCATTTACTCCATGAATTGTATCATGTACGCCAAGCACAATTTGAAGTGTCAAAGATATCACAGGGAATAAACAAACACTTTGCCTGCATGGAGTTGCATTTAAGTGTGGGAAACAGACTATTAAAAAATAAATGAATAAAATATATAGTATTTCAGAGGCATTAGATAAGGAGAATATGGAATTCATGGGGTTGAGTGAGAAACTGCAATTTTGAATAAGGTAGTCATGGAAGGCCTCTCTGAGAAAGTGACAATGGAACAAAGATCTGAAAGAATGAGGAAATGGTGATGGGTTATTTGGAGGAAAATCACAGCGCACAGGGATCGGCAAGGGGAAAGGGTTTTTTCCAGGATAAGGTCATGAAAAATAGCAGCTTCACTGCCAGAGAGGAGGCTTCATGTTGGTAAAGAGTACAGATCCCATGCAGCCTCAGCACCAGCCATGAGGGTGGTAAGCGCAGTATCTAGGGGAAAATCTGAGTTTCAGGGATTGAATGGAGATCTGAAAAACAGCAAGGCCTTTGAAAGGAAGAAGGGGAATCTGGGGGTGGCCCATAGTGTCCAACAGCATTAATAATATATTTCTTGGTAAAAATGTTAGGTAAGATAGATTCTTGGAAGGAGATGTCTCCATGAGGAAGTGAGAGTAATGACAGAGAAAGAATGCAAAAGTTTGGGGAAAATGGGAGTCTTTTCTCTGGTTTTGCTCTTCCTGGTGATTGGAAAACAGATGTGAGGACAATGGCTGGAGCATATAATTTCTGATCTGCACTTTCATTTCATAGCAAGAAAATTATTAATCATCTCAATGGCTAACAGCACTCTTCCTTGACCATATAACATCGACCATAAGATCACAGTAGAATTCCTAGGTGAACATCACAAGCCTCATATCAACAACCTGGTCAACATAAGCAAAGTTATGGTTGTCATTCAAGCTTTATAAAGCTGATAAAAGTCCAATTCCAGATATGTGTGAGATAAGGATTATGGCAATAAGGACCAGGGTATACAATCATTGCTCCAGACACCTTTGTAGGGTAAGAACTGTGGTATCCTCATAATCTTCTTCCTTCTCATTCCCAATGAAAAAATGTCAACTAAGGGCTGTTTTTCCCCAATGCTTGATTTTGGATTTTGCCACTAGTAATGTACATGTATAGTTATTCTACATTACTTGATAATAAAATTTCCAGCATTCCAGATGGGAGTGTCCATGTACAGCATTGTCAAAGGTTTTTAAAGATGTTTACAGTTTGAAGAACCCTAACGTTGTTCATTTTTGCTAAACACAGTGCTGTCATTCTCTTTCCTGACCCAGAAGATGAAAGAACACTGCTAAAAAATTTTTCTTGAGCAAATTCATGAATTTGTGCATCAGAAGAGAGAAAGCTATAAGCATGAAGACAAGCCAGATGGTGAGGAGGCAAGAGAAATCTAATAGAGTGGCTAAATCAATATTTTTAGCAATGGCAGAGTACAACCTTTATCAAAATAGCTTTTCTCCAAAAATTGTTTGGAAATAGACCTTTGGATTTAATTTTCCATTTATATAAAATGTCATATCATGAAATTCTAAAATCTTATTTCATCTTACACATAATTTCTACTATGAAATAAAAACAACTCTGCCTGCCCTCATCCCACATTTGCTTAGAGTCACCTGTTTGTATCACTTCAGCCTCTAGTAGGCACAACAATGCTTCAAAACCATTTATTTCCTTATCCTTAAAAAGTCTCTCAAAGCACTGGGAATATAGCTCAGTTGGTAAAGTGCTTTCCTTGCATGCACAAGGCCCTGGGTTCAATCCCCAGCACCCAAAAACAGTGTCTCAAAATCCTTCACATTACTAATATTCTCTGATAGAATAAGAGAGGATATTAGTCAGGTTGGGATACATTAGACATGTTTACAAATAAATCCCCCAAATTCAATAATTTAATTCCATGAATACTTATCACCAGCTACACAAAGTACAATGTGTGTGTGGCTGTCTTCCTTCATCTTGTCAACCCACCATCAGGAAGGTCAGGCCTTCAAGGTCACCATGATGGAGAAAGAGAGAGATAAAAAATCATGTGGAATGGTTCTGTCTGCTCCCAGTAGTCACATCCCAGTCACAAGACCTAACAACTAGCAAGACTGGGAAATCCACAGAATCATGTGTAACAGAGCAGCACAACTCTGCCTCAGGCTGCTTTATTGTTTCCATATACTCCTGTGTTCCTTCCTCCGTGGAGAAGTCACCCCTTCCCTCCCCCAGAGAGCCAATCCCAAATCCACTGCGTTCAGCTTGAAGCCCATGACCTCTGGGGGATATGCATCAGTCTCTATGAAGTCTGGATGTGGTTTCTTCAGGTCCAGAGACCAGTGAACTTTAAAAAGAAGAATTACCTGCCCTTTTCAATGTACAGTGGTAGAATAGATTACAGAACTACTAGATCAATGCTTGATTCAGAAAATGGAAGTAAAGGAGATATGAAGCAATCACAGATCTCTAGTTCTGAAATCCTGCTGGATACCTTTTGAAACTCTCCCTACCCCACAGGTGAGAGACATCCCTTGATTAACCCCCATCTTGCCACCTAGGAAAGTCTTATATTATTTATCATCTTTTCCAGCTACATCTGAAATGGGTATAAGGAATCATCTCTTTTAGGCTGTATAGCCTTCAATGCCTGCTTTGCTTATGGATTACAGGGCACCAAAACTTTTATATCTCAAATCATCAAAGTCCTTTTGTATTGCAGGCTTATAGTTTGTGTGTGTGTGTGTTGGGGGGGAGGTAAGGGGTGGGTGAATACCCTTTCCTCAAAAACTCACTAAACCTTTTGATCTCTTTGATTCTAATCAGTTCCATGTGCTAATAAACACATCTAAAGTAAACTTCCAGATATAGTTCTCAAATATACTCTATGTCTTTGTTTCCTTACCTCTACCTCTGTTTCTTGCAACTTCATGGTGTCTGTTTTGACACTTGAAGTTTGGAGAGGAAGACCACTCCCTTAATCTGATCAGGGCTCAGAGTCACTTTCTCCACATCTACTGGGTGTTCACTGCATAATACTTCTTAAACATCACCTCTTACCTTTTGGAATCTAGAAGCAGTAGGCTTTTTCAATACCACAATGTCTCAAATTTCTGGATTTGATTTCTATATGTAAACTGGTCAGTTCTCTTTTGAACTCACTGTTCTATGTAATATCTTGCCAAACAGCTAATCGCAGTCAGTACAAACTAACATACTGAATCCAATCTTTCTCCCTACAGGTGCTAGCTCAGTCATATGGTCTATTTTGCAAATTATTGCAGGCGGCAAATTTTCCAAATGTTTTGCCTCTACATAAAATAAATCCAAAATTATCAAGTATCTAATATTAGTTTCTTCACCACCTAACTAGATGTCCACAAATCCAATGCTATATACTAGTACTTTGAGTTCCAGGGATATAAGAAAAACAAACAAACAAACAAAAAACAACACAATATCCCCTTAGTTTCCAGAATAGTCAACCTCCCAACTTTCAGTGACATTAAAAAGATGATTTCCAGTTCACACAATGTGTAATACATGATGGGTGGCTTTCCTGAATTCTATACTGGTGCCATCTTGAATATCTGGCCTCCAAGGTTGCTGAAGTTGGGAGAATATAAGAGCTGGAGAATCATATTAGAAGACTTTTGGGATGGTCTGAACGTGGCTTGCTTTATATTGACTTATTCATTGGCGGAAACCCCATTAATTAGGTCCAATCTTATTTCAAAAGAAGTCAGAAACTTTCTGATATGAATTGGGGGACGAGTATTCAGTCTGTCACATACATTCCAAGAATGCTCACAAAAGAAATCTAAAATTTTGGGCATGTCACTTTAACATTGTCTTTATTTTCCCCATTTTAAAATGACCTTAATTTTATTTAATCATACTAGAAAAACGATGAGGATTTAAAACCATGGTATGTAAAGACTGAGCATAATACCTGATATAGGATAGGCTCTCCTAAGAAGGTTTATAAAAACTCAATAGAGTGTTTCTAATTTGCTTTAGGTTTTATGAAAAGGGAGTCATATTCTTATTCAGGGCTTAGTGTTCTTTATAAAATAATCTCAGGAAGCAATTTTGACTGTTAGTAGCCATGCAAGTTCTCTTTCAGAAGTCTGTTGATTGCATCCTTAATGTTAAGGTTTTTTGTTCTGCTCTTGGAATTTCTTATTGATGTTACTTTCAAAAGCCCTAATTCAATCGTATGTTGAATAAGTACTGAAAGATGAGGTAGGAAGGGCCAACACAAGGGCTATGGGGAGTGATATTGCCTCTGAGTTGAGTTTCCCCTAAAGAAGTACTTGAGACAAGAATTTCAGTGCAAATAGTTATGGGGGGTGGTTATCTCAGGAAACACAGTGGAGGAATGAGGAACTGAAAGAAATAAAGGAATGAAAGATATGCTAATAACTGGTTTATCACTGTGGGCAACTTGGAGTGGCCTGGGAACTTCTAGAATACTCTGTAGAATATGGTTTATAATTGTCCCATCAGGGTTTCAAGAACCTAGGTATTTTTCCATCAATGCCTGTGTCAGAATGGTTGAGATTCCTTCTTTGGTTGTTCCTCTCCAACACTTTCAGCCTGCCTGGTGTATGAATGAGCAAACCAGGGAACAGGCAGAGATAGGTAAGACACCATCAGCATATTGGGAACTCTCTGCAAGTGATCTTTGGAGCCGGCCCTGGAGATCTGAATATGATCAACAGCCAGAGCCTATGTTCAAAATAATTCTCCTTGCAATATCTGAATCACTGGGGCCATGTATCCATAATTCCTGACTAGCATCTCCTTTTCATTATTGCCACCTCTGGAATGTACCTTAAAATTTGCAAATGATAATTTGTGACAGGGAGTGAAAAGGTTATATTTTAGAAAATTTGCATGTCTCCCAGACCCTTGTTGTGTTATCTCTTTGTGCTAGATTCTGTCACTCAACTCCTTCTTGATTTATATTTTTAAAATGCCAGACTCTCCTTCTTTGGCAGGAGGGTGTTGAAGGACTCAGGCCTGTCCTGCTGGTACATTCCAAAGAAATGCAAGGAACTATTTTTCCTGAAACTGAAGAGGTGTGTATACTCCAGGTAGAGAGTAGAGCTAAAAGTAGACTAGGAACCTGAGCCCAGTAAGCAGGGAGGGAGAAGGGGAGGTGGCTGAGTCCCAAAAGTTAAAGTGGGAAGAAACACTGTCTACACTGAAGAAGCTTCCAGAATCCAAATATCAGGGAGACCAGAGATGAACAAGGGTTGGTTGAGTATAGGCAGGAAGATGTAATTGCATAGAAATTCTTATCTTCAATTTTGTTTTGAGAGTCAGTCAGACTGTTGTGCAAGAATGAGCCCCTGAGGTTTGAGGTCCAGGCTGAGGCAGACAGTAGGAGCTGCTAGCCTTTTATTCATTTGCGTCATCTCCCAATCTTGATCACACTGTCCCACTTATCATTTGTGTTATATTTTAAACTCACTTTTGTTTGCTTTTTTTTTTTCTGCCTTAAAATATATCCCTGGGTTAGAGTTCCCTTTTTATTCTGAATTAAAAAGTTATTCTCTTGAACAACAACATTTTGGCAGGAAGTTAGCAGAAACATATGGGCCTCAGCATTTTGATGCCCAGACTGGCTTCTGCCAAAACACTTCTTTGCTGTCGTATAGATCGCAGCAATGTTTGGGACTGTTGGGGAATCATCCCACACAGCTCAGGCTAGGGAATGTCACTGCCTAACAGTCGTTGTGCATACTGAGGGACTTCCCACCTCTGAGTCTGAGAAGTTCCAGGAATGGGAGGGAGAGGAAATCAGTTAGTGTTCACTTCTTAGTACCACACAATCTCCTGGTAGTGTCCCTTAATTTCAGGCAGCCCCCAGGCAGTGATCGGATGACTGGGATAAGCATGGAGAGAGCATTGGTCAGAATCCAAACCTGAAAACAGAACCCACTCTCTTCCTAGAAAGAAAAAATTGAATGTAAGGATTTTTTGCACAGATAATGGAAGAACGAAAAAACAAATAGGAGACAGTTAAGGGAACATAGAAATCAGCTAAAGTAAGAATCCCCTTAGAGTGGAAGGGATAAAAGGAAGGCAGAGTTTCCAGCAGAGCCCAGTGGAAATCAGAACCACGATGGGCTTTTCCAGGGAGACCTGGAGCCAGAGAAGAGACCCAGCAACTGCCAGATACTTCCTGGTCAGACAGGAGGGGGAAGAAATATACTGGTTCCTTTCCTTCCGTTCTCTGATCTTCTTCCTCTGTCTCTTGCTAAATGAATCAAAAGACCGCAGACATAAGAGTCTGAAACACCATCCTGCAGTACAGAACTGAACAAGAGAAGGGCTGGGATGGATCTGGGAGCAAATAGCCCAGGGCAGACTACAGAGGGTGGGAGGAATGGGTAGCTGGGATGGAACTTGCCATCTAACCTTGTAATTTAAAGTAGGTACATCTGAGTCCCCACCAATTTTTCTAGAACTAACTCACTGCTCAGAGTGTTGGCACAAGAGGGAAATTTACCAAACCCCGTGTGCTGGGCGCTTCACACCAGCTGTTTTATGTGATCCTCACTAGATTCTGATAAACCACAATATGCCAATAAGTACAAGAGTGAATCAATATACAAAGAAGTTAAATATTCATCATAGTAAGTGGTGGAGCCAGTGAGCAGACACAGGCAGTCTGGTTGCAGAACCTACTCACCTCCCGTGCCATCCCCTCAGGACCACCACCTGCCTGTCGCCCCTGTGCTCTGCTGCTTCCACTCACAAAGGGCCCAGAGCTCCTCACCTGCCATTGGCAGAGGGGCCTGAGCCTCACACTATGGCTAGGAATAATCTTTGAAAATCTCCCTTGCAAAATTACTATGAATATCCTACCCAGGGATCAGGCTTCTTGGCTCTCTTTCTCCACTGCTCATTGTTTTCTATGTTGCTTATTCATTCCAGGTTCGCTCCCTCCTTGCAGCAGAGGTACATGGCTGGGGCACGGGTATTCTGTTTTTCCATTTGCTAATTATGTCACCTTGTTTTTCCTTTTAATTTATGCCAAGAATTTCTACCAAATTTGTACCTCAGTTCTAACCTTTAATTATAATTAATAACCTTCCAGCTCTCCCAAACCCTTAGTTTAATGATCTTGATGCTGTTTCATTTTTAGGCTGCTGGGACTCCAAGGATCAATTATTATTAAGGTGATAAGCAGAGGCCAGTAGGTGGCAGAGAACCACTCTTCGGAAAGAAACTGCCTAACATTGTCAGCATGCAGCTAGGGAGGCTCCAAGCTGAACTAAAGTAGGTCTGGAGATTACAGGAGATGGAGTGTTGTCTATAAAGAAGCCCAGTCTGCAGGCCAATGCCTAGATCTTCCAAGGCAGGGAGTCTAATGTCAGGGGGATGATAGTGGAATATCACAAAGAAACCATAGTAAGACTGTGTATAATGATGAAATCAGACCATGAAGGATTGAAGAGATGCTAGACTGTCACACTGAGGCATAGACTGAGAGGCATAGACTACACCGCCTGGTAAAACACCAGAGTAGCCAGTGATTGTCATCAAAGCAAGAAGCTCATCTGCTCAGAGGGGACCCCTCATTCACTCACCCATTTAGTAGGTGCCAACCAAACTACAAAGGCTGCAAATGCTAAGGTCAACTTGGGCTTGCCCCTAAGGTGTCTTCCATGTGACAGAGAAAAATAAAAGTAAACACCTAGTGAAAATAAATCAAAGTAAATAACACAATAGGAGATGATGATGGCTAAAGGAAAAACATCTGGATTCCCAGGAAGTAGAAAGAGCACCAAGATGTTCCTTAGATGAGAGATATGGCTTACAAAAGGAAATCCATGTGGGGTCATAGAAATAACACTGGAGATGAAATGGGATCTACCCCTTCTGAGTGGTTTAGAAACCATATTAAACAATGTTTCTTTTTCCCAAAGTTAGTGGATGATCTCAAAGGGTGTTAAGTAGAGAGGGCACATGACTAAATGTCAGTCTAACAACATACCAGATGTTAGATTGGAGAGGAATCAGGCTGGGAGTGGGAAAGAGGTTTTGGGACTGTTTCAATAAATAGGCAAGAAATGAGAAAGATCTGTAATGTGATATTAGCAAAAATAGATAGAAGGGTGGATATAAGAGAAACTCTTGGGAATACTGTCAACTAACAAGACGAGAGAAGAGAACTAAGAAGAAAGTGTCAGAGAGAAGAGAGGAAAAATTCAGTGTCACAGTAGTTTTTGAGGATGATTTTCAAGAAGATTATAATTAACATTGACAAAATGTTGCTGGTGAGAAAAGAGCTAAATTGTTCCCATTGATTTTTGGCAAATCAGGGCACTGGTGATTTTTCTCTTATTTACTTTGTACTAGTGGAACTGGGTGATGTGACCTTGAACAAGTAATTTAATAATAATCTCTACTTCATGGAGTTGTTAACAAAGGTAAATGAAATTTCTGCTTATCACCCAGGCCCTATTGGAATTTACTTTCTTTAGACTTTTTTGTAAATGTAGTGTTTCAGTATGTTTTCAGAATATATGAACTTGGAGAAAAAAGATAGTCCTTCAAACTAATGATTCTGGAACAGCTAGATGTCCACAGTAAAAACAAAGAAAAAACTGGAGAATGTAGGTCAGTGGTAGAACTGCTTGCCTACAATATGTGAGGGCCTGTGTTGTTCAGGTCCCAGCACTGAAGAAGGAAGGAAGGAAGGAAGGAAGGAAGGAAGGAAGGAAGGAAGGAAGGAAGGAAGGGAGGAAGGGAGGGAAGGAGGGAGAGAGGGAGGGAGTGAGGGAGGGAGGGGAGAGAGAAAGAAAGAGAGAGAAAGGAGGAAAGAAAGGAGGAAAGAAAGAAAGAAAGAAAGAAAGAAAGAAAGAAAGAAAGAAAGAAAGAAAGAAGAAAGAAAGAAGAAAGAAAGAAAGAAAGAAAGAAAGAAAGAAAGAAAGAAAGAAAAAGAAAGAGGACAGAATCTAGATCTTATACCCTTCACAAGAATTAACTCAAAGTAGGTTGCCAACCAAAATGGATAATATGGGCAAAAACCTAAATGATCTGGGGTGTGGAGATGACTTTTAAATGCAACAATAAAGGCATGATCCTTGAAAGGAGCAATGGATAAGCTTGAGTTTATTAAATTTGAAAACTTCTGCTTCACAAAAAATACTGGCAGTACTTCATGGCAGGGAGTGCATGGTGGAGGAAGCCGCTCACCTCTTAATAGTCGGGAAACAAAGCAAGAGGAAGAGGCCAGGTTTCCAATATCCTCTTTAAGGGCATGCCTCCAATGACCTCACTTCCTTCTACTAGGCCCCTAAAGGTTCAATTACCTTCCAATGGCACACAGGCTGGTGACCAAACCTCTAGCAAATGAACCTGTGGAGACATTTAAGATCTAAACTTTTTAACAGTATCCCTCTGGGGTACTGTTGATGGTGGGGTCCACTCTACAGGTGTGAAGAAGCCCAGAGGTATGTGGGAACTCTGTATTTTCTGCTCAGTTTTACTCTGAACCTAATACTTCTCTGAAAATAAATCTATTAAAAAATGTGACTTCACTAAAATTAATTTTTTAATTTCATCCTAGGAATAACAATCTGTCAAGGTCTCATACTGACTAGAAGTGGAAACCAAGACAGCATAGATCACATTTGGGAATATTGCTCCAAGCCATTTACTGGATGGCTTGGAAATTTGATGGTTTTGAGTGGACCCAGCGCTTTTTCTCCCAAAGTTTGGGAATGGAATCCTTTGACAGGTTAATGAATCTGATAAATGTATTGCCTTGTTCCTATTATCTCTACTTTTATTCAACTCTGTACTTGAGGTCCTAGACAGTGTTATAAAGTGAAAAAATAAACATGCATAGATTAGAAAAATTTAAAGCTTTTTTTTTATCTATGATCTGATTATGTACATAATCAAGAGGAATCTATAGTCTTATCAAAAAATCTACTAAAATCACCAAATTGATCTATAAATTAATGTAATATCAACCAAATTCCAGCAAGGTTTACTTATGTAAATTGACGACATGAGTTTAAAATTTATATGGAAATGCAGAAGACTTAGAATGGCCAAGACAATTTGAAAGATGAAGAATTTGCAGTATTGTCAGATTTTAAGATTTGTTATAAAGCTATACAATTCATACAGTGTGGTGTTTGGATATGGAACAGAATAACAAAGTTCAGAAATAACCCACATGCATTCAATCACTTAATATTCGAAAAAGGCTCTGATGCATTTCAATGAAGAAAGGAAGGTCTTTCCAATAAACAATGCTGAAGCAACAGGATGTCCCTACAGGGACACAGGAAACCTTGACCACTAACTCATACATATAAATTACTTTGGGTCAGATCATAGACCTAAATGGAAGGACATAAACTCTAAAGTTGCTAGAGGAAAATATCAGTGACCTTCGGATAAAGGAAGATTTCCTGGGGAGAATATAAAATGTAGTAACCACGAAAAAATTATAATTGGACTTCATCAAAATTTAAAACTTCTCATCAAAAAGACATGTTTAAGAAAGTAAAAATGGAAGCCTTAGGCTATGAGGTAATATTTGCAATACATATATCTGACAAGGGATTAATATCCAGAATATATAATGAACTACAAACCAATAAGAAAAAGACAAATATCCCAATAAAACAATGGGCAGATGTCATAATAGACCCTTCACCAGATAAGATATCCAAATAGCCAATAATGTATGAATAGGCACTCAACATCATCAATCATTAGGGCACTGAAAATTAAAACCACAATGTGGAACTATTATATATACCCAAGAGAAGTTAAAACTTAAAAAGATTGATAAAACCAAGTATTGACAAGGATATTGAGCAACTGAAACTCTCCTATGTTGCTTAGGCAGATAAAAGGGCACAACTGCTTTGTAAAATTGGTAGTTTATAGTAATGTTAAATATATGTTCACCTGAAGAATAGCAATTATTCCTAGCTATATAACCCAAATAAATGAGTGCATAGAGCTATAAGAAGACTTGTTCAAGAATGTTCATAGGAACTTTATTCATGATACCCCCAAAATGCAAACAGACTAAACATCCATCAAGAGGAGATGAGATGAATGTATTTTGATGTATCCACACAATGGAGTACTATGCCACAATAAAGACACAAATTACCAAAACAAACAAAAAACAACCTAGATCTTGAAAAAAAAAATTAATTAATCTATTTAATTTTTCAGGAATGATTCCAGTGAATTAAAAGAGAATATGATGTACCACCTCAGCAGCCTTTAAGTTCTCCAGAGTGGCACTCATCTTTGCCATTCTTCTAGTATGTGTAAGTGCTTTAGCTTTAATTCCCTGTAGGAATGAAAGGTAGTGGTACAGATTCAAGAGCTTCCTATTTTTGTTTTCTGCTGCTATTGCAACACATTACCACAAATGTAATACTTAAAACAGGGAAAAATATTGTCTTGCAGTTCTAGAGGTCAGAAGTCCAAAATGGGTCTCACTGAGACAAAAGCAAGATGTTGGAAGAGTTGTTCATTTTGGAGGGTCTAGAGGAGAATTTGTCTCCTGACTTTCCCAGCTGCTGGGAGTCACTTGCATTCCCTGGTTCATGACTCCTTCCTCGGCCTTCAAAGCCAGCAGCATCATATCTTCATATCTCTTTCTTACTGACTTTCTTTTGTACCTTCCTCTTCACTCATAAAGACCATGATTCATTCTGCCACTCAGATAATACAGAATTTTTTTTTCAAATCAAGATCAGCTTATGAGTAATATTAGTTGCATCTGTTAGTTGCAAAGTTAATTGTCCTTTGTAACATAGCCTAACATTCCAGAGAATAGGACATGGACATCTTTGAGATGCCATTATTCTGCCTACTACATTTCCATTTACAGTACAGTAACTCTCCTACCTCACAAAATCAAGCAATGAATATGACGGTTTGTCAGCTTCCAGGTAAGTTCATCCTGATGAAGCACTAAAGAACTGGAAAAAATCATCACTGAGTGGGGTCACAGACCCATTATATTCACTGGGAAATGGATCTAGGATGGGACTTCAGTTCTTACATGGCTTCCAAGTCCAAGTCCCTATAGGTGTTCTGATTCTCTGTGTTTATCAGTGTCACCTATAATCCAACACTCAACATTCCTTGAGTGATCTGTTTTCCCCAAGTACATAGTTATCTGGTAAATGATTGTAATTTGGGGGATGAATTGGGAGAATAACTACTGTAATATGCTCTGTGGCATCGTAGCATCTTTTCTCCAAGTTAAACAGCCTCCTCTTCAATGAATGGATTTTGGGTCAGAGAACAGTGTGATTTTCCAATATGGCATTTAACACCAGCTTTTTGCTCACCCACATCTGATACTCTTGGGTTGTTCAAGTCAAATTACACCATCATTGCCCACCCAACATTCTTACCCAAAAATACAATAGGAATAGCATGGTCTCCTAGATATCTTTACACACTTCTATTGGTCCAGGGCTCTACATTTTCATTTGAGCTATGCTACCCAGTGCGGAAATTACATTCACCTTGCTTCTGATGGTTAAGTGCTGCCACTTGGCCTCTTGTGTGCCAGAAGCCTTTTCTCTCCTTTGATACTAAGTAGCCCAAGTGACTCACAACCTCCCAGTCCACCCCTGGGCCCACAAATGACAATAACCATTAGCTCATCTCATTCCTTACTGCTGTAGTGAAGGGATATCCTCTGGGTCCTCATAGGGAACAAAGATAGCTGAGGTTTTGATGTGATGTAATAAGTGCATTCAAATATGTCCACATCTCTGACCCTTTTGACCCTTCTCTTAATACTCTGCCAAGATAGTTTTGGCATCTACACTTCATCTACTATAGGTCTCCAGAAAATGGCGGGTTTGAGAGTTAAGGAGTCAGTCTATAGTATATTAGGCTTGGCTCCAGAAGCCCTTGCCAGGATTTGAAGTCTTGCTTGCATTCATATCAATACTCTTTACTATCTAACCTTATAATCATCCTTTCCAAGCAGCCTTAAGTTACATCCCCAGGCAAGTTGTCCTCAAACACGTTGGCATACCTATTCCCTTAGTGAATAATTCCCTTTCTTTCCATGCCATGAACAGTGCTTGGAAATGATCCCAGTTTTTTTGTAAAGACCAGGACCTGGCAAACTAGGACCCATGAACTAGCAACCTACAACTGCTGTGAAATTAAGGGGCACAGACACATCCATTTGTTTATGTATGGTCTATGACTGCTTTCATGCCATAATGAATGGCAGAGTTAAATAGTAGCAACAGGAAGCATTTGCTGCAAAGACTAAAATATTACTATCTGACTTTTTAAAAACAAGCTTGTCAATGCCTGGTCCTAGAGCAGTTGCTGTATCAGGCATTTTGCAATGATACAAATGCTCTATAATCTACGCTGTCCAACCTGGAAGTCATTGGCCACATGTGGTTATGAATACTTTAAATTTAGCTAGTGGGACTGATTTTCATTTTAGTTTCATTTTATTTGGCTTAGAGTTGCATATAGCCATTGGCTGCTGAATTGGGTAACATAGGTATTGAAGCAATGAATGAAGTCAGGAGAGAGAAGAGACTGTGGACAATCTCTGTGTTCATAGGACTCATAGGAATTTCTGGGCATTGACAGTACTCAGGAGTTATTCAGCCAGAAGTTCTCAACCTAGCTTTCAAGGTACCAATTTTAAGATATGAGACACCAGAGCTGTGAATTCAGACCATCTAGATCTACCTGTTTCACAGTTAAATCTTTGAACTAAAATTTAGCCTTCTGAATGTAGAAGATGAGGGTCTCTTTAAACACAGCCACTGAGGCCTTCTGGCTTTTATATGATGCCTTGAATTGGTAAGTTACTGCCTGTTATTGTCTTCTTTCCTGTGGACGTTAACACAATGCCCAATTTTCATAATTATTCCTGCTCCACATCTTTCAAGCACTAGAGCTACTGCATCAAATATATCCTACCACATGTTTCCACACCCATCCACCATGGGTGAAATCTAAGAAACTCTGCTGCTCTACCATGTCAGGAGTTGTCATTGCCCAGTTTACCAGCAGTGAAGGCTGTTTCAGAGCGCCCATCAGCATCTTATCCCGAGTGTATCCTTCCTATAACCACCCTGGGATTAGCTTGCTTAATTCAGGTTCTCTCAGAAGCAGACCCTGAGTTAAGGAATTGAGAGAATGTGGTTTATTGGGACATGATTGCAGGAGAAGGTAGGAGGTCAATATTAGAGATATTAATTAGC
Source organism: Glaucomys volans (assembly GCA_020662805.1). Lineage (NCBI taxonomy): Eukaryota > Metazoa > Chordata > Mammalia > Rodentia > Sciuridae > Glaucomys > Glaucomys volans. The sequence goes on from JAJEJO010005720.1 coordinate 64,745, forward strand.
ACATTACTGTGGAGGGCAACTGGGGTTCAATTCTGCTGGTAATCATGGGAAATTGTGTGGAATATACCTCACACTTGTCCTCCTACATTATTCACTGAGGATGCTCCTGGAGGGTTAATTCTCTGGTACTTCCTTCTGCCCCAGGCATAGGACAAGACAAAACTCTCAGGTGGAGAGCTGGGGTGCCTGCATCATCATATGCAGAAATAGTGAGCGCTGAGGTAATATTTTCAGGGTATAGCAACATTTGCTTGAACACTGACTACATAGAAAACCCATGAGTCTCTTAGGTACTCAGACAGAGAGGGGTGGCCAAAGCAGTAAAAGTGAAATCAAAATGAAACACACACACACACACTTACACACACACAACCTTCTTGGTCACAACTGGAGGTAACTTGTATATAATCCTTCACTCTGACAATTGACAACTTATACAGGAAAATTAAACATTTAACCTAGCTTTCCTATAATGAACTGTATTTTAGGGTAATCAATCAATCCTGGTTGATGAAGGAAGGATCTTCAAGGAAAATGATCATTTTTCATCTTCATTTTATAAAACAGAAATAATGTGAAGTTTGATTTGATTGAACATACTTCAGAATAAAAAGAGGGAAACAAAGAAAACAAGTGATGGAAAATCTTGGTAAATGTTGAATCTGGATTGAATCCTCTCTGTGCAGTGGCACCATGTTATTCTCTCTTGTTTTTATGTTTGGAATTTTTTATCAAAAGAGAGAGGGAGTCCTTTTCTTTTTGTCTCCTTCAGCACTATCATTAGTCCTGGGTTACACACACATTCTAACAGTCCTGATTACCTATTATTAAGATAAACAAAGCACTAAATAATGCGTACATTTAAATCACAGCTTATTTTCTTAAGATGCAAGTTCCCAATCATAGTGTCAGTTCCCGTTTGATAATTTTGTTACTTGTTTCCCTAATGAATTGATCCACTTACATATAGTCAATACTTTTTCTGAAATCTTATTCCTATCCATACCTGATAGGTTTGTTGTGTGGATTTAAAAGCAAGGAATGCAGGGTTCCCATCAGAGTGTCTGGCCCAAGGGAAAGGAATCAAGTATAGATAGACAGGCTTCCCACAGTCTCCTTCCCTTCCCAAGCCTAAGTAGGAAAAGTTCTTTTCAGTTCCTTTGGAATGTAAATATATTATCTGAGGTGGGTACTAAGTTAACTCATTAGCCCCACCAACTCCTAAGCAACATTTAGTTTGTCAAATTAACAACAGAAAACAAGGTCCTGAGGCAATGGAACATGGGTTGCCTAAATGTTGGCCAGCAAGTTAGAATGGAAAAGTAACTAATGTTCCATCTCGTGTTTCTTTGTGGATATGCACTTTATGAATTATTTTTGTTGCCAATCTCATTTCATTCTCACAGACCTCTAACAGAGATGTGCGACAAGCTGAAGGCACAGATCCCACCTCCACCAGTTCAAAAATGGCAGAGGTAGAATGGCAACTCCAGTCTTTTGAAGTTCCAAAGTCCAAAGAAAGTTTGGATATCTGGAGCTCAGGATGAGAAAACCCAAGGAGAAGAGAGCAGCAGGTAAGGACTGCTTAAGGAACGGACAGGAATGGGGTGCTTGTCTCTTTCATAAGGACACCCTGTTAGGATACCTCTTGGTGTTTAAATTTGTCCTCATCATACTTATATCAAACCACAGGGCAATCCTCATGGTGACCTGGAATGACCCAATGTTCTACTGCCAAACAATTCCCAATTTGGGTTCCCCAGAATATTCATGATTGTGTTGTTCTTACACTTGGCCGAAAGCACAACAGGCTCTCATGTCAAATTTTGTTATAAAAAACTTCAGAATTATAACTGTGGAGCAAGGGGTATAGGTCTATGCAGAGCATGTTTAGCATGTGTGCAAGGCCCTGGGTTCAACCCCAGCAACCCTTTACACACACACACACACACACACACACACATACACACACAATGTTATAGTTCTAGAAAAATCTAACATTTTTCCTCAGCTACATAAATGATATTTGACTTTTTTTCCCTTGAAAGACTATTGATAATTATCCATTTTGGTCATTTGAAATCCAGGGCACAGTGAGTTATAACAGCAAAACGTAGACCATTATTACAGCCCTTGTGGAAAACATGTAAAACAAGGAAAAATTCTCACATATTTTGCTGACTTTATAAGTAAAACATACTTGTAGCTTTAAAATTTTTAAATTAAAGAAAGGTATAAATTATACAGAGAATTTTCCTGGCAATCCCATTCTTCAACACTTACCACAGTTAAGAGTTATGCAGCTCTTCTTAAAGAGTTTTATTTTACAGAGTTTACAAAGCACTTTCACATACTTCATCTCATTGAAACTTCACAACAGCAGTATTCAATTATAAATGTGAGATTGGGGAAATTGTTTTCCAGTGAACTTTAATAACCTTCTCACAAAAGGGAGCTACCATGACTGACTACCTTCTATTCACATTTTTTGCAAACCCTGGCCAGGATTGATTCACTGTGACCTTTCATGCTCAATTCATATAGCAAAGAGCAGACTGGGCTGTGGAGAGTGAAATCAATCCAAAATCTGTTAAGCATTTTGGTTCTATCGGCTCCAGTCTTAACCAAACAAAATATTTGCATGGATAATAGATAAAAATAGAGTGGTCTTCCAAAACAACAAAAAGGGTCCTTCTTCAAGTTCACTAACAATGAAAAATGTGGGATAGCCAGTCTACACTGTGGTATAATATTGAGTTCAAATTAAGGTAAATTGTAGTGTGTCTTCCCCTGTAAGTGGGTAGAGATAGACTTATACCAATTACCACTGGATATGAAGTAGCAGCTCTCAAATTAATGGAATAAAACAAGTCCCCCCGGGGTTAATGGCATAGTCTTGGAGTTAGCTCTTTAATTAATTTACTCTTTGTTCTGATAGATCTTAGAGATGCCATCTTGAAATCAAGACTGGATGGGGAGGAGAGTGTTGGAGAGAGGTTGCTGTCTCAGGTGGATCTGGCTCTGTGTATTTCTACCTTACACTAATAGACAGATGAAGACCTTGTTTCTAAACAGCCAAATCAGCACTACCTCTTGAATTAGTTCACAAATAAAGAACTGTTTATTTTGGCCATAAACTTGCTTCAAGGAACCCAGTAAGATACCCAATGACTAACTCTGCCTCCATTTCTCTTTAAGGACAAACTCAAGTGTCCTTAAATCTTTCCAGTTTTCACTCATTTTTCCAAATCACGAGCAAAAGGATTTATTAGGTAAATTGACCATCTTTTCTACTGTGACATTAACATTTGAGGTTTGTATGTGTCTCTTCAACTTTTTGATCTTAACCTAAAGCAGGAAGAAGTAGTGATGCAAACAGATAACATTCCCACTTAAACAAAAAAGCAGGGAGAATCTCTGAGTTCCCTTGTCTCTGAGCAAAATGCAGAGTGACTTGGAGTACTGTGACCTAGCTTGAAATGTTGTAATGGCCCTGATAGTGATTCATGTCCTCACAAAACAAACAGCTATCTCCCTAACCCTTCATAGCTTAGAGGGGGCCTTGCCGACACAGCTGCCTCTGGTCGGCTGTACTGGCTTTGATGATGAGACCCTGGCAGCCAGTCTAAGAGAGAAAAGAACATTCGGGGAATTTTAAGTGGTTTGGATCAGCAGTTGTCATGTACAATTGATGTTCATTTATATTTCACTAGCCAAAATCTAACACTGCCCAAAATTGGGAAAGAAATATTTCATATACTAATCAGGTGCAATCCTGCTTTAATGTAAAAAATGAGATGTTCTACCTTCTTTTCAGTCCTAGTCTCAGAAGGGAGATTTAATATTTCCTGACAGTGCTTTAAATAGTTGACTGTTCAGACTTCAGTGAATCCACAATAATTACATCAGTTAAGCCAGCTTGGTTTTTCCAAAGCTGTTGCAAGCTCGGATGCTTTTGAACTCCTTATCATGGCACTCATCCTTTGATAATAGGTTTAATAGAGAAAGGCCAATATGCAGATGGTCACCACTTAGCCATTTAACCCCTTTACCTGTTAATTATTGTTGTGGCTGTGCTTTTTCATCTATTGATTCAGTGGTCTATGGAGTTCCCAGTCCCTTCCCTTCCAGGAAGGTTAATTACACAGAATCTAGGAGCCATATGTTATTACCAGTGGAGAGTTTCAAAGAAGGCCTAGTGGTTTCTAATTCTCAGCAGATCAAGCCATAAAGACTTCAGTAGATTATCGTTAAGAACTTTCTTGATATTTAGTATCTAACTAAGCCTTTCATATGAGTCTTTATTTTGTTATTTCCATAAAGGAGACCAAAAATTATCTGTATTTTACAGAGAAGAAAATGTGAGATATCAATATCCCATTTGGGGGGTGATAAAGGAGCAATTTCTTTAAATAGAAATTACTTCTATCCATTCCCCCATCACACCCTCAAGAATAATCAACAATTTCATCATAGTGTTGGCTTCAATCAATGTGCTCATTCTTTTTTTTTTAAAAATGAAGAATTGTTTAGTAAGAGCAAAAAATAAAACATCAAAAGCAGACCAGTCAGATGTAGGTACAAAGCAGGGTTTCATTTGGAGATAATTCAGAGGTAGATGAGAGACATTTAAAGAGGCTCAATTATGGAATGTATCTGCTCTAATAAAAGAATGATTATATACTGAGTTCTCTAGCAATCATTAGCTCTGATAAAAAGAAATACACAGTTTTTCCACAAAGTAGATTGCAATGGAAATGGTATGTTTGAGTCCTTGACATATTTTTTGTCATCTCTTTAAACTTCGTACCACTCCCAGTAGAATCCTATCTAGGCCTGTCATGATCTCGATGAGCTCATATTAATGCTCCAAAATAGTTTTTAGTAAAAGTTCCCAGTTTCAGGATATCTATGACAGAATTTTTGGTGTACTTTTTTCTGAACCAAACTCTCCAGTGGAATGAACTCCTCTTAAAATTCTCTGTTATGGTTTGAATATGGCTTATTTCAACTCAAGTTGAAATTTAATTGCCATTATAAGATAGTGAGAGGTGGGACCAGGTTATTAGGTTCTACCCTCTTGAATAGATTAACCCATTCATACAATCAATGAATCAGTGGGTGGATGGCTGATCTTGGGAGTGAGTCTGCTATAAAAGCCAGCTGGATTAGGTCTCTGACAAACTCCCTGTTTCATGTCGTATGATACCCTCAGATCTCTGCCAACAAGAAGGCCATCACCAGATGCAACCCTTTGACCTTGGACAGGACCATGAGCCAAAATAAACCTCCTTCCTTTCTAACTTATCCAGTTCACAGTACTGTGTCATTAGCAAGAACACGGACTAAGATGTGGTCTATTGGCAATACCCCACCATGATGGAAAAAACAAAAGTGCACAGTTAAAAAACTATTTTCTTTTCAAGAACAGCCAAAGAGTACTAAAAACATGTTCATAAAGCCATAAAGCAAGTATGGGGATGAGACACTACCCCTCTGTGTGGATGGGCGGGTAGGTGGTTAGCATAGTCCTGAAGAAGATGGTGCACTAATGTAGAAGTGTAGGGATTATGGCTTCAGAATCTCTTTATTTCTTCAGATGACCCTTAAGCCCCCTCAGAATCTATCTTTAGTTTCTTTGTAAGTATGAACAATACAACTATACACCAGTCATCACTTTTGAAAATTCTTTATTGGCTTTCTCATAATTTTCTGTTTAAAAATAAATTTTTAGAGGACATAGAGTGGATGCTAATTAACAAAAAAGAAAATATCAAAGAGACGCTCATAAATCATTATTAAATCAGAACAAGTCTGCAAATACAGATGTTTCAGGGTCAAGATGGAGAGGGATGATAACAAGATAAGGTTTGCTTTGAACTTCTTAGTTAACATTTATGGTTTATTCTAGTTTTCTAATAACCACATTTGTTATTTTACATTGAGATACCTCCTATGAACACAAATCTGGATCTGATTTTTAATCTTGCCTTGCTCTCTTACATACTGCTCCAAAATAAAATCAGCAACCAAATTTGTTATTTTCACTCTGTTATGCTATTGATGATATTAGTAGGATAACTTAGAAAAGGTTATCTTTTCAACGAACAGGCTTGGACTGTGTAGGATTAACACCAAATTGGGTTGCTATAGTGGTCAGACTTTGAAATTTGTCTTTTATTAATTGCATAGACTACTTAATAGCATTTGTATAATTCAAACCTCCCCATACTTTATAGAAAGTACAAAATTATATAAATTGTCAGTTAGCCTAAGGTACACTTTAAGGATGGTTATTTGCCCTAACCAGTAATTCACATCCTAGGTGTCATCAATTAGCTTTTCAATTAGAAAATCCACCCTCCAGAGGTGATTCAACTGTCTTAATCTCTCACCAACATCAGAGTATGCCTAATTAGCATAGTTCATGTTAAAAATGGTTTTCATCAGTGAAATCAATGGCTTGCCAATTAGATTGGAGATTATTAAACTGGGGCTTAACTAGTGAAAATAGTGATGTCAAAGACATGAAGACTATTCCAATATTCTAACCTCTCTCTCTGCAAAAGCAGAAGAAGAACAGAAAACCCTGTGTCCTGTACCTTCAGGGATATTTTTCTGGAGACTGATGCCTAGATTGTCCTGGGTTTGGCCATTGACTCCACCCTCAGTTTCTGAGTGGCCTAGTATCTACTATAAGGTTAATTAAACCCACCTTCTAGAATTTGTTCATATTGGCACCAAATGAACATTGCATGCCCACTGCAGTTAGAATACTTAAAAGGTCAAGAGCTAGAATTTCATCAAACTTGTAGATTATATGAACTATATTGTTCCTGCTTCTGAATAAACCTTTAATATGTATTTTTAAGTGTGACAAAATTTGGTCAGAGATTTACTTTCAATTTAAACTATCAAAGAAAGAGGAGACTTAAAGACCTCTAGAGAACACATCCTGCAGAATTCCATGGGATTCAATGTATGCATAGGACTCTCCTGATTAGCAATCGCTTCAGGACCCTAGGACTTGGTCTCACTATTGCCTGGTCATTGCCCATGAGTCTCAGAGTCAATTAGGATTTCTTCAGTTACCTCAATGGAAATGAAGACCCTAAAAGATTTCTGATCAATACTTCCTGCTGACTAATTTCTTCCATGGACCTATAATCAAGCACTTTGGTAAATAGTCTATAAAAATAGAATGTAGATTTGGATATGCTGGGGTCATTTCATAAAGAGGATGATGATGATGATGGTGATGATGATGATGATGATGATGATGATGATGATGATGATGATGGAGCAGGAGGAGGGGGAGGAGAAAGAGTACAAGTATAACACAACAAAAACCATCTTGGATTGTTTACCCAGAAAACAGTACTCAAGAAATATTGGCTTAAGTCAGTAAAGTTCTTTTTGTCATATCACAAATTTAGAGTTAGGCCTTCTAAAGTTACATGATGCCATCATTACCCAAGATCCATCTTCCTGCTCTGTCATCATCCGTTCATGGCTCTTGTCCTCATGCTTTCAAGATGGGTGCAGCACTTCCAGGTGTATGATGGGGATGGAGAGGAAGGAGGGGGCTTTCAGAAAGCAAGGTTTTTGCCTTTTTATTTAAGAAAGTTTTCTCCAAGGAGTCACAGAGGGAGACACACATTCAAACCAGAGCAGCAGCTCTCAGTATTCCACCAAATTAAAATGATTTGTCAGAGGAGGGGCCAGAATTTTGCTCTCCCTATTGCCTCCTATCTGCAAGGGATTGAGGAAGAAATAATTTAATCCAGGTGAATCACAATCTTGAACATAGTAAAATCCTGATAATAAGGAAATAAACATCAACATGTAACTAGAGTATGTGCCATTCCTAGTATTCATGAGTCACTTTATTGGATACTTTAATATACCCATAATCTCTAACCTTATACACTAACAATTTTCCACATGACAAAACTGAGTATCAAAGAATTTCAATGACTTCTTCAAGAAAATGGCAGATCTGTGATTTGAATCCAAGTCAACTTGACTAATAGCAACAATAATAACAATGAACATTAGTCAAGTGCTTGCCATGGGTGAGGAATGCCTCTAGGTGCTTTTTCTGTGCATTGACTCATTTCTTCTCATAGAGATCTTCTGAGAGAAGTGTTTTTATTGTCCTTGTTAATCAGATGAAGAAATCAAGAATTAGAGAAGCTAATGAACTTATTTAGAATTGCAAAAGTTGTAAGATATAAAGTTCAAGTTTGAACCTGGTTCTGTGTGACTCCATAGCTCTAGACCACTCTACTCCATAACTTCTGCAAAACCCACCTGCTCAAACTGTGTACACTGCTGTTTAATAAGCAGGTCATAGAGGCACCAGTGAACGAGTCAATGACCAAATACCTATGAGGCAGCTTTATCAGTCTATTCCTGCTGCTATTAAAAAAATGCCTTAGACAGAGTAATTTATAAATAATAGAAATATATTTCTCATAATTCTGGATATTGAGAGGTCCAAGATCAAGGCAACAGCAGAATCAGTGTCTGGTGAAGACTTACTCTCTGCTTTCATGATGGTGCCTCTTGTTGCAGCCTCACATGACGGAAGGGCTAGAAGGGGCTAGCTAGTTCCTTTGAACCTTTTTATAAGGACACTAACCCCATCAGTTAGAGGGTGAATTCCTCATGGCTTCATCACTTCCCAAGGCCTCACCTCCTAGCACCATTACCTTGGAGGTTAAATTCTAGCATATAAATTTTGGAGGGTGTATTAGAGTTCTCTGGAAGAACAGAATCAACAGGAAGTATGATTATAAAAATGGGTTTATTAGATTGGCTTCTGCCACCAAAAGCCATAGTCCATAATGACTGTCTGCAGTATGGAGAGCTGGAAGAACTAGGAGCTGCGCTGTCCAAGAGGCTGAAGCCTCAGAACAAGAAGGATCAATGGTGTTATCCAAGTCCAAGACTGAAGGCTTCTGGAAACTCCCTGGAGAATCACTCTCAGAGTCTGCTTTGACTTTGGAGAATCAAGAGTCTGATATCCTCAGGCAATTGCAGAAGCAATCACAAACCTGTTCAAGAACAATCAAGCTTGCTCTGTTGCTGCTTCCTTGTTCTTCCAACTTTCATTCCATCCAAGCCACCATCCTATTGGACAGTGCTGCCCACACTTAGGGAGGGTGTCCACTTCAGTTCACTATCCCACATGCTAGTCATTCCTAGACACACCCTCATTGACAGACCCAGATGCCTCAGCATCTCTTATTCCAATCAAGTTGACGATTCAAATTAACCATTACAGAGGGAGGCACACGTTCAAACTAGAGCAGCAGCTATCAGTATTCCATCAAATTAAAATGATTTATCAGAGGAGGGACCTGAGAACAGAAACTAAAGATTTAAGAAATAGCAAGAAGATGAGTAATATCCAGATGGTAAACACCCAGTGCCAGAATATGCATTTGATATTTTTTCCATGCCTCAGTGGGTCTCTTTTCTTAGATCAAGTGTATTCTTGATGAACTCACAAGGAAATCTCCATCTCAGAAGATAACTGCTGTTCATTTCCTATACAATAACCATCAATGGCTGGCCATATTCAAAAGACTGGCCAATGTCATAATAAGTAAGCACAGGGTTTTAGTTAGGACTACCTGAAAACTTATGTTAATTGTTATTTAAAAAAAAGACAATCTTGTGCTCTATTTGTAGTGTATATACTAAAACTGGAATGATACAGAGATTATTAGTGTGATTCCTGTGTATAGTTCCTGGAGGTTGCTCAACACTTTGCAGGTTAACCTCGAGGAAATGAAATGAGTCAAAGTGCAATGTGTGGCATCCAATATTGAAACTGTGTTTTTACTACATCCAGTGGGGAGAGAAAGGAGGGCTAGGGGAAGGGAGACAGAGAGTGCTTATCTCTGGATTTAGAATGATTTATGAAAAATAAACTCCTATTTAGTGAAGTCACAATAGAAGCTATGTTGTTGTTACATGGGACTGAAAACAACTCTTCCTGGCAGAAATGGCCATGTTACTCTCCTTTTCAATCAGGTTAATCTTAGAACCGTCATCTCCAGTACAAGCCATGTTATTGTCACTGCCCTAGCCTCCAATGCATGAGAGATCAGGTATGAAGTTAAGACTGTAAAAAAGTGGATTTATTTCTCTGCTACCTTGCACTAAAGAAGGCCTTGGAACACTACGGTGACATTTAGCAAAACTGACCTTCATGACTAGTTGTTCAACCATGGACAGTTCTCATTCACCCACTCTAACTTCCTTACCTTTAAAATGACTGTAATATAGACCTTAGATATTTACTGAGAGGATAAAAAATTGGAAGTGTGTGAAATGCCTAATGCAAATTTATATATATATATATATTTCTTTATTATGAATTCCCCTCTCTCACCAACACAAACAGAACAAATCCTCTTACCCTTTACAACTTCTTTCTGAAAGCATCCTCTGTCTTCTTGTTGAAAATCCTATAGAAAAAAACACCCCTGCCTCTCTCTTTCCCCCAGAATTTGGTTTTCATTTTCATTACTGGGGAGTTTTTGTGGTTAAAAAAAAAGTTGGTGAGGAGGAGAGTGGGAACAAGAGCTAGCAAGAATGGCTCTGCTTCCTGGCAAACAAACATCTCCCTCTTCTCAGAACTCCCATTTTTCCCATTTGAGAAAAGGAACCAAGTCTGTGACCATCTTTACGATCACTAAGTATATCTGTATTTTTAATTAGGGTTTTCCTTGAGAGCTAAGATTTTTGTAATGTGCTGTTGGAATTAAGTCATAATCATCTATAGTACACATTTATAATACACACATATACATACCACATACATATTTATGTATAACATTAGATTCTGTTGCCATGGAAACTATTACAGTACTAACAAATTAAGCATCGTGACTCCACTGTAATATGAAACAAGAAATTCAAATGAAACACCAAGCATTTGTTTAAGCACAAATAGCTTTAGTAATTAAATACACAGAGACAATACAGAAAACCACAAATTAATATTTAGAAGCCTTTTGCAGTATGAAAGCCAGCTTTGATGTTGTTTTCCCTTTTCCACTGCGTTATAGTCTACATCTTTATAAATTAAGTTTGGCACTGGGTTAACAAGAATAGATCTGCAACATTGGAGCTCTCACATACCTAAAAACTCAGCTCATCCTTGATAGGTACACCTTCCATACTCAGTGAGAAAGATTTTTATTAATCAAAAGAAGGACTTTTCAAAAAGAAAGCTCAAATGTGAAGTTGGTCTTACATCCCCTGTTTCACTCAGACAACATGTAGAACTACCCCTGGGGTTTTGAATATATTAACATCCTTTCACAATTAACCCTAATGGGACAAGTGCAGCATTTTTTCAAGCAGATATATTCAAAGCTGAAAAATACCTAGTGTTTAAATAGATCTCATTATATCAGCTACACCGAATCTTTCCTCTTTATATACAGAAGATTGTACCTCTTTTCACTGTCATGCAACATTAAAATAGGAAGGCATACACAAGGATGACATGGATTTGACAAAAAATTAATGATTTGTACATCACTTTAATGCTTCAAATCTGCAATTCATGTATGCTAATTAGTTCATAATGGGCTGTTGAAGAACAGAACTGTCATCCTGCTGCTTCGCAGGTTTCTGGAAGCTCCCATGCAGCACAGACTTGCTGGGCTGGCTGCTGGATTCTGGGCTGTAACATGGCAGATCTATGATAGCATTTTCCCCCACTCACAATTGTTTCCTGGATGTGGAGCTTTAATCTATCAGAGTTACGATGGCATATCTCAAATAAGTGGTTCCTGGGTGCCGCAATACATACCGGGAGCAAGAGCATAGCATCGCTATATCTAAATGATTGATTTCTGGATTTTAGGCTGTCAGGCTATACCTCAGAGGGCAGCTGTCAGCTTCCTAAATGTATGAAGTTGTATTATGCAGCACATTTTGAAAATGTATGTACAACTTTTTTTTTTATTATTTACAGATAAAAAGGGCTGTAAAACTTGGAGAGGGGAAACAAAGAGGACTGCAAAGATCAGATATCTTTTCTTACTGTGAAATCATGTAGATATCACCACTGCAAGGGAAGCTGCTACCTACCAGTCCCCTTTTCTGAGATCTCCTTTGGTCTTTGGGCTGCGAGGCAGAGACAAAGACTGTCACAACAGCAGGAGACTGGGAGGCTGAACTGCTTCAGGAACCAAAAGGAAATGCCCGCATTTGCAGGAAACTGGGAGATTTGAAAACAAGTTGCTCTGCTTCTATGGAAGAGCAAACTGATCTTCCCTGATGCTAAAATAATAACAGAATGTGTGACAGATACCATTGCCCTGTGTACATGTATGAATGCACAGATGGTGTGACTCTACTTTGTGTACAACCAGTGAAACAATAGCTGTACTCCATTTGTCTTCAATGAATCAATAAGTAAATAAAAAAAAAAAAATAGAGACTTGACCCAATGGGCTCCTCATACCACTCCTTCGGATCAGGAAGTTTAGCTGCTGGGCATGTGCAGAGAGAAGACAGCACAAAGGAAATAAGAATCAGATTTGTTTTTGGGTCCAAAATGATCACTCATGTTCTTGGTGGCTGAAATTTTTGTCTTGAAGTCACCAGAATGAGTATGTATTTAATTAAAAAAAATTTTTTCCCAGTGGAAAATATAAACTAGAGACCATAATAGAATTGAACTGGGCCAGGGGAAATATACTTCAAATGCAATTGAGTTATTAAGGATTTTAGATATTAGGAATATACAAGTGTACAAAATAATAGTAAGGTTAAAGGAAATCTAAAAGTGCTCAAATTAAGAATTTTGTTACAATGTATATTTAAGCAAGTATGGAAGAAAAGTTTGTAATTATTGCAAGCTTAATAAAGATTGAATGAATGAAGGATGCTCTTCAAATAATGTTGAGACTTTTGAAAGATATAAGATGACATTCCAACCTAGAGGTGGCTCATGGCCAGTAATAGGAGCATGTATATTCAAAATATCAATAATATTTTTTATTTGTATTAACATTTGCATGACATTTCCTTTTGAAGGAAATCAAATCACAAACTTGAAGTTCCAATGGTTGGGTTATTCAAATTTGGAGAGAAGTTTTATTTTGGTAAAAATTTGAGAGTGCAAAGTCTAGGTCATTTAGCAGATGAAAACTGTAAAACTATTTTCAAAAGTAGTTGCACCACTTACATTCCCACCAGCAGTTCATGAGAGTTCTAGTTCCTTCACATTCTCATCAACACTTGATGTGACCAGTCCTTTTAATTTGAGAGATTCTAATAGGTGTGTATTTATACATTGCTGTGGTTCTAATTTACATTTCCCTAGTGACTAAGGATGTTTGGCATTTTCCATATCTTTATTTGCCATCTGTTTTACCTTCTTTGGTGATATGCCTATTCAAATCTGTTTACTTACAGTGTTTTTTATCATTGATTTTTGAGAGTTCTTTACATATTATGGAAATAGTCTTCTATGAGTTATGCAATATGCAAATATTTTTTCCTGATCTGCGTGTTCTGTTTTCATTGTCTTAGCACTATATTTCTAAAGAGCAGACATTCTTAATTTTAATGAAGGCATATCTATTTATATACTAATATATATTTTTTCCAAACTGAGTAGCATAACTTTTATTTTATTTTTAAATTTTATTTTTACAGACTGCATTTTGATTCATTGTACACAAATGGGGTACAACTTTTCATTTCTATGGTTGTACACTGCAGATTCACACCATTTATGTGATCATATGTGTACATAGTGTAATGATGTCTGTCTCATTCCACTCTTTTCTTCTCCCACCCCTTATTTTCCTCTACACAATCCAAAGTTCCTCCATTCTTCTCTCCTGACCCCTGCTCCCATTATGTATCATCATCCACTTATTAGAGAAAACATTCAGTCTTTGGTTATAGTTAGTATACTCAGGGGAGGGTTCCAGGACCCCATCCCACTCCATGAATATCAAAATCCAAAGATGCTCAAGTCCCTTCTATAAAAAGGCGAAGTATTTAAATATAACCTAGGCACATCCTCTTCTGTGCTTTACATCATCTCTAGATTACCTAATACCTAATAAAATGTAAATATTATAAAAATAGTTGTTACATTGTATCATGTAAGGAATGATGAGATGTAGACCCCACAGATAAAAGGACCCTATGGTATCTCTTCTGGCATATTCTTTCTTCATTCTTCAATTGGTCTGCAAGATTTTTATTTATTTTACATTTCCATTGCTCTTCTTTTTCTTTTTACAATTATTTTCACTTTCTTTTGTTTTTTTTTGTATCAGGGATTGAACCCAGGTCTTAACCACTGAGCCACATCCCCAGCCCTTTTTATTTTTTATTTTGAGACCCAGTCTCACTAAGTTTCTAAGGGCCTCACTAAGGTTGTTGAGGCTGGCTTTGAACTTGCAATTCTCCTATCTCAGTCTTCCAAGCATCTGGGATTACCGGCCTGTATCACTGTGCCTAACTTTTTTCATCTCTAGGTCATTGATTTTTAGTTCAAAGAGAAATGAAATCGTCTGTGCATGCATAGACTTTTATGCAAATGTTCATAGCAGCTTTGCTTTTTTTTAGAGGAAAAATAAATTCATCTCTTCACTTATTTAAGTATTTTCATCTAGTATAGAATTATAAAATGCCAAATTATATTCCCACCATAAGAGAATTTCTTAATATAGGAGTCCAAGGACTATTCAAAATCTCTACAGAGAAAGAATTCAGATGGTCTGGGAATTTTAATGAAAAAAAAATTACATCTTTTAAAAAAATTTTCTTTTTAGTTGTGGGTGGACACGATACCTTTATTTTATTTATTTATTTTTATGTGGTGCTGAGGATTGACCCCAGTGCATCACACGTGCCAGGCAAGCACTCTACTACTGAGCCAGGACTCCAGTCCCCATGGCAGCCATACTTTTAATGATCAGAACCTGGTAACTACCCAAATGCTCATCAATAGGTGAATAAATGCATACATTGTGGTCTGTTTGTGCAGTGGACAACTACTTGGCAATAAAAAGGGAGGATGGCTACACAATGTGGATGCCTCCAGAAACGATTATGCTGGTGAAAGAAGCTAAGCGAAAAGAGGACACATCATGTGATTTCCTTTATATAAGATTATAGAAGGTGCAAAGCAACCTATCATGACACAAAGCAGAGTAATGGTGGCCTGAGTGGAAGAGCAATAGGGAGAAACTCAAATGGGGCACTAAGAGACTTTTGGTGGTGATGGATATGCACATTTACTGGATTGGACTGAGTGCTTCATGGGTGTTCACATATATTAAAACTGATCAAATTTTATATTTTAAGTATGTGCAGTTTTTTGGATGCCAAGTATATCTCAACAAAAACATTAAAAAGTCACCAATACAAGAATGATAAAGGTCACAGAAGAGATATTTGCAATAATTGTATTTGACCTGTCTCTAGAGTATGTGAATAATTCTTAAACTTGTCAATAAGAAGAGATATAGCCCAATAAAACAATGGGCAGAAGATTTCAATGACATTCATAATATATATTTATGTTTACATTAATATTTGAATGAACAATAAACCCTTAAGAAGATGCTCAGTCATATTCACCATCAGGAAAAGCCACACTGAAGTATTATTACTACACACCTATTAGGATGGCTAAAAGTAAAAAGAATAATAACACCGCCAAATGTTGGTAAGGAGGTTGGTGAGGAGCTGGAACTTAAATACATTCTGGAAGGATTGTAAATTGGTGCAGTCACTTAAGAAAATTTTTGACAATTTCTTTAAAATGTTAAACATACACAATCCCTAGGACCCAGCAGTTTCTCTCCTGGGTGTGTCCCCAGGGAATTGAAAGCATAAGCCCACATAAATACATGAGTATTCATTGCAGCTTCATTCAAAGTTGTTCAAAACTGGAAACAGTCCTTCTCTTCCTCTGGGGACTCCATTTACATGTATATTTGATGTTTGAAGCTCACTGATGCTCTGCTCATTTTATTTTTCAGAAATTTTAAAAGATATTCTCTTTGGGTTTCATTTTGGATTGCTTCTATTGGTACATCTTTGAGTTTGCAAATCTTTATTTCTACAGTGCTTAATCTGCTGTATTTTCCTTCTCAGATGTTGTAGTTTTCATCTCTGGAAGATCCATTTGGGTCTTCTCTGTTTTCCACATCTCTAGTCATCCTAAGCAATCTTGCCTCTTGCTTCTTGAATTTGTGGAATACCATTATAATAACTCCTTTAATATCTTGTTTATTAACCTAATCTGTGTAATCACTTTCAACTGACTGATTTTTGTCCTTGTTGCACTTTAGTGCTTCTGAATGCTAATTCTGCTCATTTCTGAATGGATGTCAGACACTTTCATTTTTACCTTTGTGGGTGTTAGATATATTTATATTCCTGTAAATATTCTTGAGTTTTGTGGAATGCATTTGAGTCAGTGATATTTGGACCCTGTAAAGCTTGCTTCATTTGTGGGACTGGGGCAGCCTTTACTCTAGGGGTACCTTTGTCTCAGTACTTCAGCTGAATCTAAGAACTCTACCCTGTGGTCATGAATTATGAAGTCTTGCACCCTGGGTAGTAGAAACACCTGTAATCTTTTCAGACAGTTCGTTCCTCCTGTCTGGATGGTGTCCTTACAAACACGTGCTGATCAGTACTCAGGTAAATGCTGATGAGTGGAAAACTGGAGCAGGACAATCAGTAGATCTTCTCTCATCTCTGATTCTTAACCCTACAGATCCTTGCAGCACAGAATCCCACCTCTTCCCCTCACCCAGGAGACCACTGTACTCTGCTTGAGATCTGCACTTTGGTCAGAGACTCCCTCCAGGCAGCAAACAGGGGCAATGATGGGGTTCTCTGCATTTGATTCCCACCACTCAGGAGTACACTGGGCACACTGCTTTTCATTGCTTGATGCCCAAAGTCTTAACAACCATTATGCCACATATTTTGCCCAGAGTTTTAAAGAGTTTTCAGAAATAATAAATAAAATATTTGGATTTCTTAGGAACTCTGAACCTTGTAAAAAAAAATAGTATGTTTACACATAATAGATAAAAGAAGAATCAAGTGTAAGTTGAAATAAGAGGAGAAAGAAGGGCTAAGAAGTAGAAATGGCCAATAGTTCTGGTTTGAAAATGAAAAAGTGCATTGTGTTAGACAGAAGAGTGTACCTCTCAAAGATGTCCAAGTCCTAATCATAGAAACTGTATATATATTATATAGCAAAAGGGACTTTGCAGATACGATTAAGCATTGTAAGACTATTGAGACAGGGAAATTATCTTAGGTTATTTGAGTGGATCCAATGAAATATTGAAGGTCCTTATATGAGACTGAGGCAAGAGAAAGATATGACAATGTAAACTTCCTATTTCTTTAAAAACTATGGGCTTTGTAGGAAAGAAATGTGACAATGGTTAGGGTAATGGGATTATAGGCTGGTAGGAGGACATGAGCAATAATCAAGACTAGGAAAAGCAAGAAAACAGATTTTCCCCTAGAGCTTCGAGAAGGAACACAGCCATGCAGAAATCTTGAGTTTTAGCCTAGCTGAACCCAGTTTCAATTTCAGAACTCCAGAACTGTAAGATGATAAATGTATGTTTTTAAAACCATTGTTTGTGACAAACTGTTATAGCAGCAATCAGAAACTTATGTAGGTGTTGACTAGAAGGGCTGATTTCTGCTCCTATACTAACGGTGAGGTTGCCAGGATAGTAAACTTCCCCTCTGCAGACCTCCTCATAGTGGTGAGCATTCTTTACCTGCAGGTGTATGAAGAACCAAACTCAAACTGCCTGCCACTGTCAGCCTTCATTGCTGAGATAAATGGCCAAAAATAAGGGTAGTTCCCAGGGCAGGTACTTGTAGCAACACTGGCTTCCTGTGATTCAGAAGGGTGTCCTCAACCTTCACCCCCAACTCCAGAGGAACCCAAATTACACAAGGGTGAAAGGGAAGCAATGGGTTTACAAACCTAGAATTAGAGATCATGTAGTATTTTCAATGCTATGAACGTAACACCCTTTGCCTCCTTGATAAAGTTTAAGTCTATTCTTGAAACATCCATGTTCAGAAACATGGGTCTGCATATTCAAAAATAGGAGACTTGTTATACATGACACCCTCAGTCAGAGTTCTCTTTAGCCTGATTTCCCGTTGCTTAAAGTAACTTTACAACATTTATTCAGTGAACTCCTTGTCATGATACCTGGATAACTGTGTGCTCACCTGAGGTTAAGCCACAAGAGTTCTTTATTGATGAAAATTTCTTAATAACTAGCATGAGTTGTCTGTATAAAGATTCCAAGTACTTGGTCGGTCGGTCCTTTGTCCTGCTAATGGCATTAGAGGGTCAGTGGCTGATGAGATAAAATGCAGAGAGCTGAGCACTTTCCTCCCTGCCCCTGGTGGGAATGGAGCCAGGGGGTAATGGTTGTCACTCTGGGTTGTAAATGTTCTCTCTGTGTGTGGGGATATGCATAGACAAGCAATGAGCTGATCATGCACATGCATTGTGTTGGAGGAGAACTTTGCTCCTGGCTAAAAAGAAGGGCACATTGTTGAAGCTAATCCCAACTCACTTGGCTTCTCTGTGAGGAATGAATAATGCTCCACAGCCTCCTGTGTCCAGGCATTAGACGGTAAGTCCAGGCAAGGCAAGGTGGAGACCTCTTTTTATTTTTTATTTATTTTTTTAATTTGGCCTGTTCATAAGGTCCTCATGAGACAAGCCAAGGCAAGATTTCAAAACAGACTAGATGGGACAAGAAGATGTTCACGGTCAGAATTAGGTTTAAAGTGTCCTAAATCTGTCTGGTTAATTTTATTTTATTTATCAGATTAGTTATGTGTCATTCACACAGCATCTACACAAATCAAAAAACTATAAATTCTTTTAAAAATTAGATTCAAGTTTTCCTTACTTGACCCAAATGGCATCAACAAACTAGTTTGCTGACTTTATTTTTGTTTTAGTCAATTGGAAGAATTTATTCATTTCACTTATCTAAAAAAGTTTCCAATTAGAAAAGTATTCAGTATGCAGTTGTATTATGTCTTACACACACACACACACACACACACACACACACTTCTTGTATCTCTTCCTTCCATCTCCTAATCTGGGAGATGCCCCATATGGCAAAGATTAAAACAATACCTGTAGAATTGAGAGGCAATTATTCTAATGTTTTTTATGATAGCATTTTGCTCTCAGAATAGTGGCATCAGGTTCTCCATTGTGAAATGGTGGTGCTGAGGTTGGGAAGAATGTGAAGAAATCTGGCTTATAGAAGCACTGTGGGGGCAGAAAACTCTTTAAAACCTGTTGAGCAGGAGGCTGAAGGCTGAGCCTGTGTGTTCTGGTGAGGCAGGTGAGAACACTTCTAAGTAGGAGGAGTTCAAGAGAATTTGCTCTTAGGTGTTAGATAATTAAGTAAAGAGAGTTTATCTCAGGAAAACACAATTGATGGAATTGGTGAATCCCTGAGTCATTAGTTAGGGTGTTTGAACAATTTTGTCTTGAGACTAGGAAGTCCGAGTAGAACTTGGTCCTCTTTTAATGGTACAAAAGATGATCCAGTCTTAATCTTGAAGTTGAAACTGAAAAATTAACATTATAACATCTCAACCATTTGTATGTAAGTGGTCTCCATGCCTTTATTTATCTGACACGTGAATTATTTATCATAATAAATAATTCTGCTAGGCAGAGTTCAATGATGCACAAGGCAGACATGATTCTTCTCCTTCATGGAGCTTACAACTTCGGGAGAAGACAAATGTGGTAGTCTTCAGCATGGTTGCCCAAGTTATGTCCACATCCTAACTCCCAGAAACTGTGAATATAGCACCTCACCCAGTATGAGGAAATTTGAGTATGTGGTTAAATTAAGGATCTTGAGATGGGGAGATTTTCCTATATTATCCAGGTGGACCCCATGTAATCACAAGGGTTCTCATATGAGGGAGGCAAGAGGATCAGAGTCAGGGACTGAAGATGTCCCGACAAAGCAGAGGTT
This sequence comes from Glaucomys volans, assembly GCA_020662805.1. Classification (NCBI taxonomy): domain Eukaryota; kingdom Metazoa; phylum Chordata; class Mammalia; order Rodentia; family Sciuridae; genus Glaucomys; species Glaucomys volans. The sequence continues at coordinate 84,820 of JAJEJO010005720.1, forward strand.
GGAGAGGAATAATGTTATGCTCCTAGATTTGCAGATGGAAGAAGGGGCCATAAGCTAGGGAATGCAGGTGACTCTTAGAGGTTGGTAAGGGCAAGAAGGTAGAGACCCCTCTAAAGCCTCCAGAGGGAGTACAGCCCCTCTGACACCTTGATTTTGGCCCATGAAATCCATTTCAGATTTCTGACCTTCTGAACTGCAAAGATAATAATTTTCATTTTTTTAAGGCACTACATTTATAGTAATTTGTTATAGCAGTAGTAGAAAAATATTACCAAAAAAATAGGCAAATAATCACTCCATACCTCATGTCACTATCCTTGAGATAATTCCATGGAGGGATATCTGAGAACATCACCAGGAAGCAAAAGTGAGGCCCTACCTAAAGTGGGACCAAGCCAGTGCCCCTTGATTTCTCTTCTTTTGGAGCAGACCTAGGAGTGAGCTGGCAGGAGAAAATGGGAGGTGATGTTGCAGACAGAAGAAAATCTTGGCAAATCTCCAGATGCCTAAAGGAATTTGACCCACTAGAGACTGGAAGGAGGCCAGAGAGGTTGCAGCATCACAAGGATGGGGTCAGTTGATGGAGCATCAGAAAGGAGCAGATCCTTATGAGGCTTTCTGGACTGTGAAGATTTTAGGGTTCATTTGAAAGGAAAAAGAGGCAACCTCTGAAGGGTAGAAATAAATGGGTGCCAAGATGAGGATGGCCATGGTTTTAAAAGATTCCTGTGACTGCTGTGTGGGGAATGGGTGTGAGGAAGGAAGAGCAAATGAGGAGATGCCAGATGGAGACTGCTGCTTTCATCACAGTAATGAGGGATAGACAGATGTGAATGTTGGGATCAAGAGGTTCAGGGAATAGTTCTCTAGGATGAGCCCACTGTGCTGATACCCACATACTTTCTTTTCCAAGAAGCCATTTACCTGCAGCCCTGCCTGGCTTACATGGACAGGATATGTCACATTTCTCAGCAAACTACCTGTTATCTGCAGGAGAAATGCAGGCACAAAATAATGTCCATAAGAGGAACCCAAGTCACCCTGAAGAGGGAGACTTCTGTGACCCTTTTCATAGACCAGATCCTGAAACTCAGGGAGATAAGGATAATTCCTTCTAACCATAAAATCTGTAAGAATTTATGGTTAAAAATCCCATTAGAACTGGTCAGCATGGGCCACAGTGATGGCCATAGAGTTGTCATGACAGTAAGGACTTGAAAGTCTACTGTCATCCTTCTGTCAAAGTCAAGAAGTAGACTTGGGCGGGACTCTCTGGAAACTTCTCTGGGATCCCCAATTAAACAGGAATGCAGGAGAGGAACTGACCCTTTCCTCTCTATGAGGACCCACCTTCTCCCTTGAGAGTGCCCCTTTCCCTTTTCCTATCCCTTCATAAACTCATTCATGTTACTTTGAGCAACATATCTGAAATCTTTCTGACTTGATTGCAAGAATTGGGGTTGAAAGTGTGTGTGTGGGGGGATCTTTGTGCTGCCTTAGTTTCCTGGACGACTCCAGCCCTGTAACAACAGTAAGGGATGATATAGAAGGTTTTGCAAGTTTGGTGTGATGAAGGGAAGCAGATATATGTTACAGGTAAGATCCATAGAACCCAGTGATTGACTGGTTGATTGATTGATTAAACCAATAAGTTTTTGTCTATTGTTGATTAATATTCTATTACATGACTATATCATAAAATGTTTATCAATTTTCCTTTTGATGAACATTTGATATTAGTCCAGTTTAAGGCTAATATGAATAGTTTTGTCATCAATATTCCCATGTAACTCTAATTAGTTATGTATACTTCTATTTCTCTTAGATAAATACCTAAGAGTAAAACCGTTGGACCACAGTGGAGGTGCACATTTAGCTTTTTAAGAAACTGCCACACTGTTTTCCAAAGTGATTGTACCATTTCATACTCCATTTGGTGAGATCTTATACCATAAGGGTGGCAAGCGAGTCTAACAGGTTACCTCAAACCAAAGAACAATATGTTAAACTCTTTAGCTGGCTCCCTGCGTTTTGTGTGCTAAGGGAAACAACAGGGTGAAGAAAAGGACATAATCCCATGAGCACATTCTCTGGGAGTCAGAATCTTTTGATTCCTTGGGTAGAGGAGGGAACAACAATCAAAAAGGCCCCCAAATTAGTACCAAATCATTCTGAAGAGTGCTGACATACAAGCATATGCAAATTATATTTCACCAAATCAAATAATAAGATAGGATCAAAAACTCAAACTTCAAAAACCAACACATTTTAGACTCTTTTAGGTAGGGAAACTGAGTCTCCAAGCTATTAGCAGATGCACATTCTTCTCCTAGTGAGTAGAAACAGAAGTCTTGTCTTAAACCACATGGTGACACATTCTGTATGCAGCTCTCTCCTTCAGATCGTCCCCACTCCTATTTTAGCCTCCAAATCTGCAAGTTCAGGCAAAGGCCTCCTCCTCACTCACTCATCACTCACTGAACAAAATGCCTTCTGTAATTTGTCCTTCAAAACCCTTCTCCAAAAGAGAACGTGTTCTGGCCAAGAGTATCCTCCAAAGCAGGATTTGGAGAATCAAAGAGGATGCCAACCAGAAAAGACACTGGGACAAACAGCCTTAAAGCAGGATTGTCTCAAACAAAACAGCATGTACTGTGCAGCCACTGGTTGGGAAAGCTAAGTTGATCTACACAGAAAAGCAGTGAAGAAAGGACTATGGAAATGTCCTTCCTAGCAGAAAGTGAGCTGAATATATAGAACCCAAAGACCAGATAGACTAAGGAGTTTTGCAGAGGAGTTGGCAAGAGAATGAACTTGACTAGCTTTGGCCTGTGAGAAAATTGGAGAGGTGAAGGAAGGAAATGTTTAAAAAATGCCTTAGAGGATTACAAATAGATTCCTTTTACCTAGGGAGCAAGAGTTTCTTGTATTTAGGAAAAGAGGGATCATGGGTTCTAGGATGGCTCCCTCCGAAGGTATCTCCTCCCAGAACCTGTGAATTTGACCTTATTTTGAAAAGGGGTCTTTTCAAAAGAATTACAGATGTAATTGAGTTGAAGATCTTGAGGTGAGACCATCCTGGATTATCTCAGTGGGCACTACATCCAGTGACCAGTGTGTCTATAAGAGAAAGGCAGGAAAGGAGAAGCCATGTGAAGACAGAGGCAGAACCTGGACCTCACAGTCACAAGCCAAGGAACACCTGGGGCCACCAGATGCTGGAAGAAGCAGAGTTTCTCCCTTAGAGCCTTTGGAGGAAATAAAGTCCAGCCAACATCTTAATTTTGGACTTCTGGTCCCTAGAGTGGGGAGAAAATTAATTTCTGTTGTTTCAAAACTATCTAGTTTGAGATAATTTGTAATACAGCCCAGGAAACTAATGTGGAAGGTAGATTGAGCAGATAAATATAAGATTCTTGTTAAGGTCTTGGAGTGGGTCCAGGGGAGGCAATGAATATGCAGATGTGGAAAGATGGGATTGGGTTTGAATGAATGTGAAATTCCAGGCCAGCTCAGATACAGTGAAATTGAAGGGCAGAGGGGAAAACAAAGACAAAAATTATCTATGGGACCAGCACCTCATGGATGGGGTGATCCCAGGACAGCTTTCTCATGCTGCTTTCACATTACTCACCCAGACTGAAAACAATACCCAGTTAGTCACTGGGATAAAACTACTCCCTCTGTCTCTCCTGCAGTTTCCATCAATACAAGCAACTTCTTCATTTAGTTCAGGCTCATTACCAGTGGAGCAAGCCACGCAATTCAATTCTTTTAATCATTTTTCTCATTATTTTTCGTTCTCTGTTTTAGTTGTCTCATATTTCTTCACTCCTGTCAACCAGTCCCCTGGTTATACATTTTTCTTGTCATTCGCTTTGGAAAAACAAAACTAAACAGCATAATTAGTATTGCTTATATGAAATATGTGACTCTTAGATGGAGAAAAAGTTGCTATTAATTGCTGATTCATGTTGTAAACATCTTTGGGTCTGGAGTGTACTGAATTTCTGATCCCTTCAAGGCCTTCTGTGGTTTCTACTGGAGCTCTGACTGTGAAGAAATGGTGACTCAGCCATGCCTGTGACAGGAATCTAGACATTAGGCATGCATTAATAAGACCAGGGCCATATCACACCAGAGTTGTGTCGTGGAAAGAACCCCACTCAGCTACTGTTCTGCATTACTTACCTAGGGGCTATGTTTGGATATGAGGTGGCCTCCCTAAAAGCTCATATAGGGATATTCAGGGTTGAAATGCTTTGACTGAGAACTGTAACCTAATCAGCACATTAATAAATTTGGTGGGTTTATTATTTGAATGCACTAATTGGGTGGCAGGAAGGGTGTGACTGGAGGAAGTAGGCCACTGGTGATGTGTCTTTGGGTTTATATTTTGTTCCTAGAACCTCTCTTTGCTTCCTGGCTGTCATGAACTGAGCACTTTCCCTCTGCCCTGCCTTTCTGTCATGATGCTCTGCTTCACTTCTGGCCCAGAGACATGGAGCCAGTGAACCATGGACTGAACCTCTGAAATCACGAGCTCAAATAAACTTTTCCTCCTTTAAGTTGTTATTATCCAATATTTTAGTCACAGTGACAAAAAGCTAACTAACAACAGGTATCTGTGTTTCATTTTCCACCCCAAGATTTTAAAAAGGAGTGCATTTAATTCTGAAAAAAAAAAAAAACAGCAACCGTATTAAAGGACAATCTCTTTAGTCCAGAAGCACTTGATGTTTTAGTATGATTTCCTTTAATAGAATCCAAGGTTAAAAAAATAGATTTATACACTATGTCCTTGAATGAGAACCTCCAGTGTCAGGGCATGAGATTGCTAAATTTGGCTCAAGTTTAAAATTGGTGTTTAAACTGAGAGAGGGGATGCAATGGTGCAATGGGGGTGGGTAGGAACAGAGTTTTAGATTGAAATGATTTGTGTTTACAAATGCACACACTCTCCAGCTCTGTGCCTTAGACTGCATGGCAATAGGGAGGTTTGTAAAGGTCGACTGAGAAAACATGACATATAAGTGCCAGACCCACATAACTACTCAGTAAATATATTACTTTTAACAAAACAGGTAGATTCGCACACAGCATGGCCTGGAAATCTATTCCTTTCTTCCTTTTGAAGTCATTCTGAGTTCTGTGATTTAGGCAGAAAGCTTAGGGTGGGGTCATAGCAGTCCTTTGTAGGTTCTTCACCTACAACCCTCATGGTCCATTGGAAGGCTCATGGCTCTCCCTACTCGGTGCCACAACCTTGAGCTGTGAGGCTCTTGGTTGAGGTTCCCAAGTGTGACATGCAAGTGACTCTCCAGGCACACTTGCAGCCAGCCTTTCTGAGTTCCTCACATCCTGGGGCAGATTGAAGAATAGTCCAGCTTCTCAGCTTTGGGATTGGATCCCTCAATCCAGAGGAACTCCTTTAGACAACCCAGGCCCATGGCTTCAAAGGCCTGGACTTGGGGAAATGAACACTTGTCAATTCTCTCTTGGACCCAGAGAAGCTTAGATCATGGGACACATACTCCTGGTCACTCTTCCAAGAGGAAAAACACCTGTTTTTATTTCTTAGAGGGTCTACAGCAAAGAAAACACAACCTGATTAGGACTTTATTTAACTGTATTTGTAATCCAGTCTTTAGCAGAGAGGTAGCATTACAAAGTACTTAGAAACCTAGACTAGAAAGCCACACTTTCTGAATTCAAATTCCAATTCATCACTTACTATAAATCTACTCTTAAAGGTTAGATGGCCAAATAGCTAATCTATGGAACCAACGTAGGCACCCTTCAACAGATGAATGGATAAAGAACATGTGGTATATACATACAATGGAATATTAATCATAAAGAAGAATGAAATTATGACATTCATAGGTAAATAAACAGAACTGGAGACTATCATGCTAAGTCAAATAACCCAATCCCCCAAAACCAAAGGCTGAATATTTTCTCTGATATGCAGATGCTAACACATAATAAGTGGGGGTGGGGAGAGAAGAATAGAAGTTCACTGGATTAGACAAAGGGGAATGAAGGTAAAGGAGTGGGAATGGGAATAGGAAAGACAATAGAATGAGTCGGACATAACTTTCTTATATTCATATATGACCAGTGTAACTCCACATCATGTACAACCACAAGAATAGGAAGTTATACTCCATGTATGTATAATATGTCAAAATACATTCTACTGTCATGTATAACTATAAAGACCAAATTTAAAATTTTTTTTAAAAGAGAAAAAAAGATTTAGGTGACCAGATAAAAGGCAGGATGCCTAGTTATATTTGAATTTCAAATAGACAATTTTTACTACTAGTATATTCTAGATTTCATATAAAATATTTGTTTGTTAGTAAAAAATTGTGAGCAAATGACATATGGGGCATATGCTTACCAAAAAAATATCATCCTTTGCTATTCTGAGATTCAGCTGTAACTGGGCATTCATTATTTTTGTTTACAACTCTATCTTGCACAAGACCCTTAACCTTTTGAGGCTTCAGTTTCCTTGTTTGCAAAATGGAGATTAAAAATAGCATTGAATTCTGAATATCTGTCTCACAGAATTGTTACAAGGATCCAATGAATTACTATTTGTAATGTGCCTAGAACAGGGTTTGGCAGGCAATAGCAAGTGCCAACTAAATGAACAACCTGACCAATCTTTTATTTAGGTTGTTAATACCTACCTCACATTAACAACTGTATAACCTTGTTCCACAAAAACACAAGAATCACAGTTTTTGAGTGAGGCTGGAGAATAAAGGGTTGGGTTCTCTTCCAGGACAGTGATTTCAACTATCTTCCTTCTGCAGTAGCCTCCACTGCTCCCACAGGAGCCTCCCTGTTACTTTAGACAATTACTCACACCCCCAGTTCTGTTTCCTTCTCTTTCCCCAACCTTGGAATGAAGTTTACACTAGCAGTTGTAGAAGAGGGGAAAGGAAGGTAGGAGGTAGGCCCCAGCTGCATTTCTTGGTCCCTTTGTCACCACTGTTAACCCTCCTTCTTGTCCATTGAATAAATCTCAGTTCCTATTTCATTCCCCACTCATCTCCCTCCCTCCCCAAACAAACACACATGCACGAGAAGCTGGTGCTGGGCCAGATGCCCGTAGGCTCAAATGCCTTCTTAGATAGGGCTTAGACCCAGGGTGGGTGGAGAGGTGAGCAAGGGGGAATGTGGGGGAAAGGGGGCCTTTTCCTTGTCCCTTTGGGACACTCTCTTGGTTCATGTTTTTCAAACCAGGTGGTTGCTAGGATTCTCCCTCCTGTCACTGGCACATGAGCCTGTTGTAAATCAACACCAGAATATCTTCTGCAAGAGCCTCCAAGCCCAGACAGATGAGCCTTCAAGCAACATCCCTGTAAGCAGTTGGGGTCCCCGGACTTCAGGGATGGAATCTGTTTTAGTCTATATTTCTTGTTTGACCTCGCAGTAGAAAATTGAAGCCTGAAAAAAAACCCTGAATCAAAGACAGGAAGTGGAGAGAAGCTGAAGGCGTACAAAGCAAGCATCTTGCCCTTCACTGGGTGGTCTGGCTGTGTGTGCCACAGGAGAGAATAGAACGTGGGTACAGCCAGTGTTGAAAGGCAGGTGAGTGCCACCCCAGGAACAGCCCTGTGCATGATCTGAGGCCACTGAGAATAGACACACACATATCAGGCTCAGCATTTACTTACAGCAAGAGAGGAGAGTGTGGGCAGCAAGATCCAGCCCTTAGCAACGCATCAGGAGTGACTCCACAGCCCTTGAAGGCAATGTGGCTGCACTCAGCCCTTTTAGTGCTGCAGTAGAAGGACCCCTACCTCCCCTGTGGAGTCTGAAATGCAGAAAGCTGAGATGCGTCTGAGAGACGTTGAGACATGCACTTTAGCAGAACAAAGGAGCACAGGTGAGACAGGTGGTAAGCCTAGTAGAGGCAGCATGGGCTCCCTGTCCCTTGGTAAGGAAGTGTCCTGGTCCAAGCCCGTCCCCATGTACCTGAATAGGGGGATCAAATGACTGCATTTGTGAGTCTGCCCCACCCTCCCCCCAAAGAAAAACACCTAGTAAGAAGGTAGCATCACTGGAAAAGGATAAAGTAAACATGTGTCAGTTACTAAGTCCTCAAAAGCAAAGAGAGGACACCCAGACTCAGGTTCTGGCAAATTCAAATCAGCATTGGGTCCCAGAAATCCCTCCTCTGACCATCTGTGTCCCCAAACTCTGAAAGTGACTCTCAGCCTTGACTCCTTAGTCTCTACTTGCAAGGAGATTCTGTTCCAAGTTGTAGGAGCCATTCAATGACTTGGAGGTGGCAGAGTCTCTGCCTCCTTGACTCAGAACCCACGATTTCACTGACAGTGCTTCAGCAGGAAGAAAAAAGACCTGGTATCCCTGTGCTGCAGAAATACAAGTATCATGGTACTCTAGTTATCTATGCTATACAACAAACACCCCAAAACCTAGACGCTCAAAAACAGTTCATTCTCCCTCACAATTCTGCTGGTCGTCTCGGCAATTCTTCCATTCCCTATGGTGTCAGATGGTTGCAGTGGTCTGGAGGCTCTGCTGGAGTCAGTGTTGTTGGTGGAGAGTTCAGTCTTCTTCCATATGGGCCTCTCCACGTGGCTGCTTGGGCTGCCTCACAGCATGGTGGTTTAGTTCCAAAAATGGTATTCCAAGAGAAACCATCCCAAGATGGAAAAACTAGAGATTTCTAAGCCAATGAAGGGCTGGTCCCAAAACTCCCACACCTCTTTGATCAGATTCACTTGGTTTAAGTAGCTACAGACTCATCCCAGAGTCAAACTGAGAGGAGATTACACAAAAGAATGAATACCAGAAATCATGGTTCACCAGGGCTTTCCAAAAAACATATTCTATCACCCTATTTTTAAGTTCTATAGTATGCCCAAAGCAATTCTCTGCCTCAGGTATACTGCTCAATTGAACACACATTTCGGTATTCAAATCACTGTACTGTTTTGGGGTAGCGGGGGTATTTTTGTTGCTTAAAGTGTTTGCAGTTGAACAGATAGAACACACAAACAAGTACATAAATTCAGTGAAAGGCACAATATGAACACTTGCTATTTATATAAGCCAAAAATGAAAAAGGATTTAATGGAGGGAAAAATTATTTTAAGCTATAGAATTATGGGAAAGTTTCATGGAAAATCACAGGGAATGTGCTTTTAAATCATAAACCACTATAAAAATATAAGATATTATCATTGCTGCTATTATTGCTATGAAATTGCTGCCTTTTCAAAAATTATATTTAGGGGCTTCTACTTTCTCTGAGTAGAGTGAGCCAATCTATCTCCTTCTTACAAGCATTCTGGTCAAGAGTTTGGACTCTGAAGTCAACCCATGAGGATGTTAGCTGTGTGACCTTGGGTAAGTTCCTTCACCTCTCCATGCTTCAATGCCATGACCTTGCAGTGGGGAAAATGATGCTATCCTCCTCATAATGTTTTTTGTGATTTAATGTGTATGAGGTGCTCAGAACAGTGCTTGGCACGTAAAAATGCTCAGTAGGCATAGAGAGTTATTGATAACTATGATGGAGCTGAATAATGTCCCTATCCCAAAAATGTCCATATTCAAAGGAATCTGTGAATGTTCCATTACATGGCAGTGAGGACTTTGTAGGTGTGATTAAGAATCTTGAGATGGGAGAATATCTGCTGAATTGTCCAGGTGGGTTCAATGTAATCACAAGGTCTTCTTAAGAGGGAGGTGGGAGGGTCAGAGAAGGAGATGGAATGGTGGAAGCAGAGCTTGGAGTTATGGAAGCAGGGAGCTTTGAGCTAAGGAATGCAGGCAGCCTCTATAATCCAGACAGCAAAAACCAGATTCTCCCCTGAAGCCTCCAGAAGAAATCATTCCTGCTGACCTGTTTTGGACTTCTGACTTCCACAATTAAAAAATAACAAGTCTGTGTTGTATAAACCCACCATTTTTTTAAAAACAATTTTGCAAAATTTTTAAAGCAGCAGCAGGAAATCAAGGTGATGATGACTTTGATGCTGCGGCTACTGATCTGCAACTGGCACCTCCCACAGACAAACAAGAAAGTGCATGCTTCCAGCCCAGGGTCTATCTACAGATAAGGGCTTGGTGAACACCAGTGTCTCTAAAATGATCCAGATGTGCAGTTACATGCATGGCATCTCCCTGGCTGTTATGGAAAGTCTAAGTTTGACCCCTGCATGGCCCATTAAGCCATGTATATTCTCATGATCAAAAGCTTCAATCACCATGTTGTAGTTGTTTTTCTTTATATTTCTAAGCCACTCATTCAAACATCAAAATAATGCTAACTACTTGGCATTTATATTTTATGACTTGTTTTCAAGAATTTTCATAAATATTTCATCATGAAATCACGAGTTCTACTTTAATTACATATTTTGTAAGGTTTTCAACATGCTTAAGTATGAATTTTCTAATGTATTGAGGTCAGTTGTAGGTTCTTTTCTCCTTTGGGTTGCCACACCCCCAAATATGCTATAGCAGGCAAGGGAGAGAAGTGTTCTACATAGCAAGATTACCAGCAGCTCACATCTGCAATGCACTTTACAGTTTACATGATTTTTTTTTTTGTCAACCTCATGTTTCTTTATTCTCACAACATTCTTGTGAGAGGACATTAGACTCTGGGAGGTTAAGAATGAATTATGGACATGGTATAAATAACAAGTGGTGGAGCCAGGTTTTCACAAAAGCCTTTCAATTCTAAGATCAATAGCTTCAAAGATTTTCAGGAAAAATTTCAGGGTTATATTCATTTGGAAAATGAGGTTTCTCCTCACTCCCCACTTCTTCCCTCCACTGCTCATGTTAGGATGGAAGGACCTGAAACGTTCCAGATGTGCAGACACACGTATGCCATCTCCCTGGCTGTTGTAGGAAGTCTAAGTTCGACTCCTCTGTGGTCCATTAAGCCATGTAATTCTCATGATCAAAAGCAATACATTGGGAGTTGAGTTTTTAACACTATCAAGAGGAGACACATTTCTTAAGGATTTGGGACTATGAGTGGAGGATGTGAAGTGAGAAAATACATTGACTTCTTGGCTTTCAGAACCACTCAGAGTTTAATTTTAGTTTAATAAGTCAAAACTCTAAAATGTTTAGTATAAACTTCAGCTGGGGACTTTTCGTATATTCTCTCAGAAGGGCATCTGAATTTAGGTCTTGGATCTTTGGCTTTGAGGATGAAAGGAGATATTGATTACCATTAAAATTCTGTGAGCAAGGCTGTGTTTGGAAATTTTTGCAGCAATTCTTAGTTTGTCATTGTCATACATATCACCTTTGGGAACAATCCTGGAGGTAGAGATTAAATAAGAAAGAAATGCAGAGGAGCCTGAAGGGACTCTAAGAATGGTGTCACTAAAAACCACTACACAGATATGGAGATATGGCCACCAATTAAATAATGGTGACAATGAAATCTTGCTCCTTCCATGAAGTTCGTCCTTTGACCTGGATCAGATACAACTTCTTCTAGTCACAAAATTTGGTAATACCTAAGTTCTAGCACTTTTCGAGTTGAAATTGGATTCTAGAAAGCATCTAAGGAAAATAAGAGGTTTACCCAGATGATTGAGCACAAAATCAAGATTAATAAAAATGGCTTTGCTACAAACTAGCAAAACTGAATTTGACAATACAATGGAGAAAAAAAAAACATTCACAAAAGTCACCTAAAATAGGGCTCTAGCAATAAATCTAGCAAGAGTATGTAAGACTAGTGTGAGTAAAACCTGTGTGAGTAAAATCTACTAAAGTATACAAGGAAGATCTGCATAGATGGAGGATCACACTATCTTCCTAGATGAAAACCATGAAAAAGTTAAAATTTTGATTCTTCCTCAATTAATTCATAAATTCAACATAATCCTAATAAAAATTCTACTCATTTTCATGGAACTTAACAAGCATGTTCTAAAATTCATAGAGAAATGAGTATGGACAAAAATAACTAAGGACTTAAAAAAAAAAAGAACAAAGAGGCATTGCTCTAACAGATTGAACAACATACTATCTATATAATCTATAGCCATGAAAATGTGTGATGTTAGCACATAAAGGGATTTTAGAAATTGGAGAGACAGTTTAAGAATACAGAATATGGGAACTAGGTACATGTTAAAGGTGGTATTCTCAATTAGTGGGTCTAAGTAATGATTGTACTCTGTAGCAAGTAATGGAAACCTGAAAAATAGTAACTTAATTCAACAGGAGAAGTAGACTGCAGTCCTGGGCTGTAGCAAAGGCTTGGGACATCCACATTCCTGTTAGCTTTCTAGTTCAGCTCCTTGACACAGGTCCTTGCCTTCATGAACAGCATTTCATAGGCACCTTGCTGCCCCTCCTAGTGGAACATCTCCATTTCAGGCAGCAATAAAAAGAGGAAAGAATATGTCTTAAAAGCAGGACTTTCCCAGAAGGCTCAGCAAGACTGAGATTTATGCTTTCATTTCACCAATAAAAACTGTCATGACATCACTCAAGCCTCAGTACAGGAAAGGCTGGAGTGATGTTGGTTGAAGGATAGGAAATTTCAGTTAGATGGAATAAGTTCAAGAGACCTATTGTACAACCTGGCGACTGTAGTTAATAACAACATACTGTATTCTTAAAAATTGTGATTTTGTGTTCTCACCACAAAAAGGGGGGTAGGTATGTGAGGTCATTAGCTCAATTAGCCATTTCATAATGTATGCATATTTCTACAACAGGTTATGCTATATGTGATAAATACATAGAAATTTTTCTTAGTTACAAAAACAAAATGTCAAAAAGTTAGGATATACATATTCTCATATTCTCATCTGGGCACACTGACACTATAAATAAAACCACCTTCCTTTTCCATTAGAAAAAGGGAAACTGGATAGGTAGGTATTAAGCAGCATCTATGGGATGAAACCTGTGCAGTCACACAAGACCCCACAGTTGGTTTTATGCTGTCTTGTGGACATCTTACAATTCTCAATAATTTATCTTGAAACTGTTTTCACAGTGAAGTCCAGTGGAACAAGGGAGCAGGTGCACGATTGGAGGAAACGTACAATATGAAGCTCACTGGTCCTTGCTGCTCCATTTGCATATAGCATTCATGATGCCCCATGAGCAATGCCCCTCACAATGCATGGAAGTCCAGTGAGACTCAACACAAGTACAAGGTAAGAATATTAATTACATCTGTAACGGAATAAGCAGGGGTGCCAATGGCCTTGAGAGGTTGTGTTTTTCATTCACACAAGAGCTTACTCCAAACAGGGAAAGAAAGAAACAGAACTGAAGAAACAAAAATGACCTAGAAATCATCATATCACTTCTTGCTTATATTTATTTTGCCTGTGTTAGGTAAACTTTGAAGCTTTTCCACTATGATTCCATAGAGAAAGAGAAAGAGAAAGCTACCCAAAGTCCTTTTCCTTTCAGTTTTTCCAGGAGAAGATATAATAAAATGTTCATGGATCAAAAAGTGGAATAAAAACAATTGAGTTAGCTTTCATAGCATTTTATATAGTGTTTCCACTGATCAGATTAGAAAGCAATACATATGAATGCAAAAACTGTGATACCCAGGTGGGGTGGTACATACCTATAATCCCAGCTACTTGGGAGGCTGAGGCAAGAGGATCACAAATTGAAGGTTGACCTGGGCAACTTAGTGAGACCATGTCTCAAAGTAAAAAGGCAGGAGGTGTAGCTCAGTGGTACAGAGTGTTCACTGAGTGTGCTCTATGTGTAAGTTTTGCACAGGGCTTCCAAAAGGTCCAGGATGGAACACATGATCAGAAAACACCTGAGATGACCCTGAACTCTCACCTCTGCTTAGAGAAATCTCTGACAAATCTGTCTGACCATGAAGCTAATCAAGCAGAGACTTTGGTACATGGGAAGGAACACAGGAGAAATGGTTCTGAAAAAGTACTAAAGAACAGCTACTTCAACAGTAATAGGAAATCCCTAGGGAGTTGCTGTGTTCCATTGTTTAAAGTGTTGACTTTTTAACCAAAAAAAAAAAAAAAAAATTAGAAAAAATACAAAGAAGAAAATTAATAGAAATAGTACCTGAGGCAGCCCAGATTTTTGGACTTAATAGACAAAGACTTCAAATCATCTATTTAAATTATGTTCAAAGAATAAAGAAAGCTGTATCCAAAGAACTAAAGGAATGGAGAATGATGTCTTACCAAACAGAAAATATAGAGAAAGAACCAAATAGAAATTCTGGAATTTAAAAGTACAATAACTTAAAATTTCACTAAAGGAGTTCAACAGCAGATCTGAGCAAGCAGAAGAATCAGAAAACTTGAAGACAGGTCAGCAGACATTCCCCAGCCCAGGGAATAGAATGAAGAATGAAGAACAAAGCTTCAAAGACTCATGGCACAGCACCAAGCTTATAAACATGACCGTAACTGCAGTCCTAGAACAAGAAGAGAAGGAGAAATGGGCAAAAATAGTGAAATATTGAAAACTTCCCAAATTATGAAAAACATTAATATGTATACTCTAGGAGCTCAATAACTGCATGTAGGATAGAGATGCACATCTAGACACTTCCTACTAAAGCTCTCTAAAGATAACAAAAAAGGAAAAGGAAGCAGTGAGAAGGCACTGACTCTTTTTATACAAGGAATTCTTAATAAGATTAAAACCATTTTTTCATTGTACACCATGAAGTCCAGGAAACAACATATTCAAAATGCTTAAAGAGAAAAGGTGTCAATTAAGAGTTCCACTTCATGCGAAACAATCCTTTAATGAAGAATTTAAGACATTCCCAGATTAAAAACAAACAAAAAAAGAGACAGAATTAAAGGTTTTTTGTTTTGTTTTGTTTATAACACTTTTCTCTCTGATGTCATTTAAAGGACAGCTGTATAAAACAATGTTTATAAAAATGTGTTTATGGGCACACAGTGTCTAAAGATGCAATACTTATGGCAATAATAGCATGAAGAAATTTTATAGGAATAAGACTTTTATTAAATATATGTTGATATTAATCCAAACTAGATGATTTTAAATTAAGATGTTAATTGTAATCCCCAGGCAAGAAAATAACCCCAAAATACATAGTAAAGGAAATGATAAGGAAATAAAAATGGTATATAGAAAAATATCTATTTAACACAAAAGAAGACAGTAAAGGAGGAATAGATGAACGTAAGAAATGAAATATCGAGAAAACAATTAGAAAATGGCAAGTGTAAATTCTGCCTTACTAATTACCGTAAATGTCAATGAAATAGTCACTACCCAAAAGGCAATGCTTGGCAGATGATTTTTAAAAAACATGATCTGTCTAGACACTGTCTACTAGAGGTATGCTTTAGATCCAAAGACACAAAAAGTGAAAGTATATGAATGGGAAAAGATAAAGCATGCCATGTTAGTCAAAAGAGAGTTGGAATCCTCTAGGAATAATTAATAAATTAGACTTGAAGGCAAAGGTTGTTATGAAACACAGATGAATATCTCATAATGTTAGAAGGACTACTTTATGAAGAATATCTAATAATTAGACTATTTCACATGCAAATGTATATATGTATGTATATATACAAACACACACATACACATAAGTATATGAAGAGAGAGAAAAAGACTTAAAACAGTTTCTAAATATATGAGTCAAAATCCAACAGAATTGAAGGAAGAAAGACATAATTGAACAATAATAACTGAGATTTCAATAGGACCATTTCTAATAATGGAGAGAACAACTAGACAGAAGAGTAACAAGAAAATAGGACACCTGAACATTATACAAAAACTGGACCTCACGGAGGTCAATAGAAGTCTCTGTCAAAGGCAGGATAAATACTTAAGTGCACGTAGGTGAACAATCTTCAGAATAGACCATTCGTTAGTCTATTAAAGAGATCTCAATAAACTTCAAAGAATTTAAATAACATAAAGTATCTTCCTCAACCACAATGAATAAAATTAGGAATAAAAAAAATGGAAGATAAAAAATTAGAAATAAAAAAAATGGAAGGGTGAACTCACAAATATGTGCAAATTAAACTCCTGATAACCACCAGGCCAGACAAAAAGAATCACAAGGGAAATTAGAAAATACCTTGAGATAAATGAAAATGAAAACAAACCAATCAACACTTACAGGATGCAGAGGAAGCATTGAAAACTCTTCTCTATCTCCATCGTTTGCAACTTTTAAGAATGCACTCCACTAAAAAAAATCTAATTGCTCTGTTAATTCCTTCATGTTACAGTAGGAGACCGAGAAGCCCAGAAAAGTTGAACAACTTTCCCACAGTCCCATCCTAGTCAGTGGAGACTTTGTAAAACCCAGGATTCCAAACGCCTACATTATCTGGGGGACCCAGCAAGCATTCCTTCCTTTTCCATCACAATTCTCGGAAATAATGTTTCTTCACTTCCATAAACCACAGTGAATCGCAAAATTATCTAATCCACCATACCATTTCTCATAAAATATGAGGACTTACTTTATTTCTCAGTATGTGTCATAGCAATTATGAAAACATACATTGTGCACCCATTATATTAAAGGCTTGGTGGTAGACAGAAAGCGAGTAAGTCCTGGTGTCTTCCACTGAAGAAATCAGTCATGGTCTAGTAGATGCTCCGTAGATTCTTTACTGATTGAATAAGTAGATTGTGATGCCTACAAGTGGTCAGTCCTGTCTACTTAATAACACTGCAGAGATTTGCTAAAATTCTTTGAAACAGCATATTAAAATGTTTGACATGAAGAAAGAACTAACCAGAGACCAACATCTCCAACAATTTATCAAAACCACTAATGACCACACCGACCTCAAATTCTTCAGACTCCAAATGTCTAAAATCAGGTTTTTACCAGGCATTTTTCACTGACAAATGAGATCATGTGCTTTTAAGTGGGTAGGTCACTTCTTGCACCATGAAAGAATTAACTTTAAAGAGATTGATTTTTAAAATATTGACAGCAGCAACAAGAAAATGCATCCCTAGTTTAGAAGGTAAACTTAATGATGGATGCAATGTTAGAGTACAAACCCAGAGAGAGCAGGGGAAGGGAGGGAGAAAGAACAGTGTAAGAAATGGATTACACTGCAGAGTAGATTAGTTAGGTCCCCATCTTTTCTAAAAGCAGTGGGACTGGGTTCTGCTGCTACTGCACACACACACACAAGTTCTCATAGGAGTGATTGTGCCAAGGCTGTACAGAGCTGGAAAACAAATGGTTTTTATCCTCTGTGGGCATAATGCTACCACAAAATGCAGCTCAGGAAGAACCTGCACATTTGCTTTCAAATGTTGTCTGTCTCTGGATGCTTGATGGATCTCTCCTTCAGCAAGAAGAAAAGCTCTGTTATTGACAAGCTCAGTGGTAAAGGATAAAGGCTGGAGAAAAGTGCATGGGTAACAGGAGATTTCATAAAAGGGACTTGGAATCAGTGAGTCATGGAGACAGACAGTCTAAACAAGCATTTTCATAATGAAATTGATAATGGCCAGAATCATTGAATTCAGATTTTTTTTTCAATTTTAACTTACTACTTATTAATGAACACTTGGTGACTGTTTTAATTAGGAGTGGATTGGTTATGCTGCTATTAAAATAAATCAAATTAAATTAAAAACACTCCAAATAGCTTAGTGGTTTATGATAACAAAGTTTAATTCATCGTCCAAGCAACATGCTTATCATGAGGTGGGAGAAGCCTCTGCCCCTTATAGTTGCTCAGAAGTCCAACTGATGGAGCTACCAGTGTCTCCAACACTGCTGGCCACCATGTCAGAGGAAAGATTGTGCTGGAGGGTCATGTTGAGGCAATCACATGATCTGGCCCAAAGTGACACAGATCAGTGCCACTCACAACTCATGGGACAGAACTAGTCACGTGGCCCACCAAGACTCAAGGACAGGAAGTACAATCCTCCCATGTGCCTGAAGCAGGAAATCCAGAAATACTTGGCAAATAGTATCAATGACTGATAATCCTGATACTTGAGGCAGAACAGAAATTCCAGATGCTTCAGTAAAACTCTGCCTCTGCACTTCATATCCTCAGAAATACATGTGTAAGTTCCTACTAAGTGCCAGACTCTGCATTACCACACTGCAGGTGCTTATCCTATCATTTTGCGGCTCCTGTGGCTCCAGCCCATCATTTCTCTATCAGCAGCAGCTAGAATCCTAACAGCCACGTCTCCACTGATTGCAGAATCCACCGTGTAGATATGCTGTGAGTGAATAATCAGTTCCACTGGAAATTGCAGGTGGAGTAATTTCAGAACGGGTTCTGCTACAATAGACGGTGGAGTTTAATGTGATTTGAAGTTTAACGCCTGTAAAGACAGGGTTGCAACTGCACACGCCTTCAGGGGACAGACAGATAACATAATTGCATGACGAGACCAAGTGTAAGAAGAAAGGGGTGTTGAGGCAAGCTGAACCCAGGGGAACTTGGCCTATCTAGAAAAGCAGGGCATCTCCTCTGGATTCCTATTAAAATCTTGATTTTGCATTTTGGCAAAAAAGGAAAATCCAGTTTATAAAATCATACCATGAATTTGAAATTATACCTTATGAACCAAATAAAGCAGATCCATAAGCAAAATTTCACACCCACACACCCCTGCCGCGACCAATTTGCACCCTGTGCTGAAGAGAGTTGATCCCATGAGGCTGATTACAAGGCTCAGAGCTCATGCTTCAGGTAGCTGCCACCTGCTTAAGGATGGAACGTGGAGAGGAAGTCACAGGCTATGAGGGAGGAGAGGGCAGGAGGCTTCTGAATGAACTGACACCCCTTCTGCAGAAATATCACTGTAACAAGGGATGCTTTTTAGTAATAGCTAATATCTCCTTTTAAATACAAGGAAAATTGAAGTACACAAGCAAATGAACTATAGCATCCAGTTATAGTTAATAGAGGGCTTATCACTAACTTTCAGTATTGCTAAATTGTGTTGTGATGAATTTTAGTCTCTTCCAATGAATGTGTTCTAGCTTCCACTCTGAGCTCAGAATAGATGGGAGCATTGCTTAACAGTTGCAGAGCACAGACTAGGGAGCTGAATCCACTCTTGAATGACTGCGAAGTAAGTTATTTAACTTCTCTGTGCTGCAATTTTCTAATCAGAAAAAAATGGGGATACTAATGGTGTCTTCACCTTACATTTGCTATGAGGATTGAATGGGCCAATAATACACATAAAGTGTTTCCAGTCACGACTGGCACAAAGTAAACCTTCAGCGAAAGCATCCTAAATTGTTTCTTAACACTTTCTCATTAACTCTGGGGAAATCCTGTGGTAACACCTTTACTGAGAGAAAACATTATCATTTCTTTTTCTCAACTCACTCTGACCTTGACAGTTGTTCTTTGAGTGTCAAAGTCTTCCAAAACAGGAACGATGTCTGTGTGGTTGCAGTAACATCTTGCCAGGATGGTCTTTCTCTTGTAGGGAATTTATTTCCTTTTCATGAGATGGTCAGGACTTCGTAGAGAACCCATGTCTTGCTCCGTTTTCCCACACCCTGTCCCTTCGCAGACACTTTAAAATCCACTTGAACACTTCAGACCAATCATTTAGCAAAGCAAACAGGAATGGGGCACTCCTGGGGGATCCATGGTGTTTTGACCATTGGCAGCCATGGAAACAACAGATGAAGTGTATGGGTCATTGGAATGCTTTTCACTCTTGCTTCCTGTGGCGGAGACTACTAATTGCCTCTCAGTAGCCTTTTACCTCTTCTTTTTAAAGAAACTTTAGCTGAGCACATCACTACCCTACTAAAACATTTTCCTTGTAGCTTCTGTTGCCATGTGAAAGTTCTGGCTAAAGAGATGAAAGGCAGAATGATGTGTGTGCCCTCCAGGAATTCTTCATTAGAGAAGGGTATAAATTCTTCTTTCAGTGTTTCTTCTGTCATGATACCTTGATGTAAGTATAATGGCTGGAGCTCTAGCAGCTATTTTAGATTATGAGGGTTAGACAGCAATACTCAAAGTGTAGACTGAAGATAGAGGACAAAATCATTATTCAAGAAGGTTCACAGGATTCTTCCTTGCCTAGTCACTTTTATATATGAAACCTGGGATTTTCTTCATATACTTCAACCCAAAACAATACATTGCAACAGATTGCATATAGTAACAGATAAGTGATTCAAATTATCTTCTGTTAGGTCAGATAGGAATTTATAAAAATATAAAATAATGTCATTCGTCTCACTAATATTTTTGCTTTAGAAAATATAATTATTTTTATTAATCTGTCATTGTTAACATGCTTGGGTATAGAATAATTTTAAATGAACTTAATATGTAAAATGTTTCTGTTTTAATTTCTCACATAGCAATCTACATAAAGAAAAGCTCTTTGGAGGCTTCAATAATTTTTAAGAATATAAAGAAACACTGAGACCAAAGAGCTTGAAAACTGAACTTGTCCCATGTTCTAGGAATAGTAGGGAAATAAACTACAAGATCCCTGAGTTGACATCAACTTCGTTTATGTGAACAAAAATTAAACTTATATAATGTGTAAGCCACTTGCACTGGAGGAGCCTCTGTTATACACAGCCAAGCTAACTTTACCAGATTCGTTCCTGCCTTCTGTTATTTGAAGTGAGACCATGGGCTAAGCGCACCATAAACAATTAAAAGCTGGAGATGTCCTGTGACCTCTCTCTGTACAGAGCAGTGGTTGAGACAGCACAGTGTGAAGCATGCAGACCTGGCCCTTTTTATGCCTGGAATGTCACCAATGTCTCAACGTAGGGTCTGCAGTTGTTGCACACCCAATGAGTTCTTCCCGGCTCCACACCTAGTTTAAAGGGAGCAGAAGGGGCTGGGAAGTCTGGTCCTAGTGAAGTCAGAGTGGGGGGTAGAGAGTTTCTTGTGTGTCTGGGGATCTGGTTGGGTCACATGGCTGCCAGGAACCCCTTGGCAGTGTGCCTAAGATGGGGTGTGATGGGGTGGAGCTGAGGCCCTGCCACTGGGAAAGCTGCCCTCAGCCTCCTAGGCACCTCCTCTGTGTTTCCTGACTTCACAAAAGACACACAGGAAGCCCAGCAGCTGGTCACTGCCAGGAAATAAGGGCCACAGATTCTAGGGCAGTGGGAAAGGGGGACAGGGAAGCTGGGGGAGGTGCTTCCATTCTGAGTGCAAACCTAAGGAGCAGCTGGAGAAAAGGATAGCAATGCATCCTGTGGAGGCGAAATGCTCTTTCTGCACCCAAAGGAAGAGACTCTAGTCTGCCATATAAAACCCACACAATTCCCCTGTAGGGCCAAGGTGGCCTGGGCTTCCTCTAAGTCACCAGCTTTGACCTCTTGAATGAGCATGTTTGAAATTCAGCTTGTTACAGGAATTTAAACCTGGTTTTAGTTGAACACCCATCAGAGGTAGAGCAGGTTATTTTCCACTTTTGCAAGTCTGTTGTAAGTTTTACATTTTAAATTAAAACTCCCTTGAGAATAACATGGCCAATTTGCTTTCGTTTATGACTCAACTTGGAATGATTCAAATCACTGCATTTTCCTCCAGTGGAGATTTTCTCCTGTCTTTATGTTGCTGTAAAGAAATGACTGCCTGTTGATGGGTTCACCGCCGTTTCTCCAGCGCCCATGACTGGCATGCTGGGAAAGGGCTAAGGATGCCCTCCTATGGTCGTCAGCAGCACCTAGAGTCACCGTGCTTCCTCCACAGAGGCATATTTTGTGAGGTCCTTCAGTAAGTCCAACAGCGATAAGCAAATTATTTGCAAGAGGTTATTTCTAATTCTACAGTGCAAACGTTCAATATTCAAACATACTATGTTTAATTAGGAGGGTTTTTTTTTTTTTTTCACATGATAGACCAACTGGAAAAGCATCCTTGGGAAACTATCTGAATTGCTTGGTTGCCAGAATGTATTTTAGAAATACGTTTAGATGATTGATGTCCTCTTCAGCTCCCCTATAAAGAAGTCGCCGGGTTCCAACTGAAATGGAGCCATCACACAAGGGCTGTGAAGTGTGTCATGTGTCATGCAGGTGTCTCTTAAGCTCAGCCAGAGAGACCAGTCCTTTTCTGAGCTGCGGGTATACCCCCAGTGTGCACAGAACCCCAAACTGGGGGAACCACTTCCTCATTCTTCTTCTACTTCCCAGTAGTTCTGAGCTGACTCTTAGTGATATTTGCTATGTTGGGTTGTGTAGGTTGCTAAGCATCCATTTCCCCCAATAGACCCCTGGAATGTCTAGGACACAAAGGTGGTGAATAGCAGAGACAAAGGTGTGTGTGTGTGTGTGTGTGTGTGTGTGTGTGTGTGAATGAAGGAAGGTAGCCAGGATGGCCTCCCAGTAAGAGTCATGGAACCTCATGGATTATTTTATGAGCTCCTCATTGGGCTCATCTTTTAAATCTGCATCTTTCTCTCCCCTTTATAAAGAAAAAGTTATAAATCAATTCTAGCCCAGAGTGAGATATCCTGGATTAGAAAGAAGAGAGAGAAATAAATTAGAGAGATCTAGAGCCTCTTCTCACTGAACCCCTGCCTCCTGCAGTCTCTAGCAGACTTGGTCCTCATGCCTGAGAATGAGCTTCCAGAAGGAACCCCCTTTACTGTTGGACTCTCAGAGACACACACAGTTGAATTTGTTGATCTCAACCATTGCAGTGGCAGCTGACAGATATCGACATTTAGAAAAGATGCTGCAGGCCAGATAAAATTGAGATTAAACCAGAGCAGCTCTTTGGGCCAAAGGTGGCCCTGTTCACCCAGTCTGGTTGACAACACACTATATCAATGTGTATTAGCTGCTATCAGGGATTTACTGTTAGTGTTCTTAGGAATGATACTGGGAAAGGAGAATAGGCCCAGTTTTAGAAATACTTTCAGAGATGTGAATGCTAAAGCATTGATGATATTTTAAATTTATTTCCAAATAAGTTTGCAAAAGAATCTATGTGTGTATCTATACATGTATATGCATATAAAAATATATGTATAGATACATATATACACAGATGGTATATACACGATATAAAAAACGCTAACAATTAGCAAATCTAGGTGGTAATTAGGATGATATTCTATTCTTTGAAAGATTTTTATGTTGGAATTATTTGATAATTAAAATCAGAGAAAATGGCTTATTATGGTTTTATCATCAAATATTATAGTTTTTAGTTTGGCAATTATAGTTTTATTATCAACTATGATTATGGAATTATTTTATTATACAAATCCATATCTCTTGAATATAGTAAACTTGAACCAATTGACTAGAGTCTAGGTGAGATAAAGAACTGACTTTCTAAATCTGATGCACTCAAATGATCAAACCCTTGACTAAAGTTTACTATAATGAAGGAAGTATTAAGGCCTCCAGAGCACAGTGACAGTCCAACCACTCCTATATGAATGTCAGCCATACTAACTTTGATTCAGGGCAATAATAAATAGGTCATCATTGATTCATTCAGCCCTCAGGTGCCTGCTATGCACCCGGGGACTGGGGAATGGGCACCGTCCGCTCCCAAAGAGCTTCCAGACCATCCAGGACATGAGTGTGGGGACAAATGTGGCCAGTGCAGTATGACCAGGACAAAGATTCACGAGGGCACAAGGACAAGAGGGGGAACTAAGGAAGTAGTGGTCATTTGAACTGGCCATCAAGAAGGGTCAGTAGACAGGATTCAAAAGGCAGAATTCAAGAGGTGGTAATGAAAGGGAGGTTAATGAAGGGTAACTTGAAAGGGTGTGGGTAGGATAAAGGAAACCAGCAATGGATGATGAGATGGCCCATAGTGGGGTCCCATTACCACCCCTAGGCCTAAAAGGGGCAAGAGGAAGGGGCAGTACTAGAACTCAAAGAGGGTATTTGTGGTTTCCTGTAGAAAAGTTGCTGGCAATTGCAGTGACCTGACAGGGAGGGAGTCAGGGGAGTAAACACCCTGACCCTTACTTCCTTTCTATCCTCTGGTCTCCCAGTGATGCCACTGGCTGGGCCCAACAGGAAGCTAGGGAGCCAAATTGCTCAGTTGATGAAGTCCCAAAAGTTCAGCCTCCAGCAACAGAGGAGAGTGTAGGGCAAAGAAGGTCTGGGTGAGCAGTATTATTCAGCAGTGCATAATGCTAGAGATTGCCCTCTAAATAGGTATAGGGGAGAAGGGGCAGATAGATGGTCACTGTAGGAAAGGACATGCTAGGTAAAGGGAATGATGTAAGCCAAGACAGACACCAGCCTCCCTTATTCAGAGATTACAGGCTTTCCAGATGAGGGTCTGATTATTTTACCACCAACAGAAGGAAGGGATTTGTCATAAACTCCCTCCCCCCACCACCGCCTACCTTCTCATTTACTCTACCTAGGTTATGTTTTACCATTTTGGCATTCTTATGTATGCAAAATAGATGGGTTTTAAATTCTTTGATAAATGTAGTTGGCACCATTCTTTTAAAAGTGATTTTGATATGGTTTCGTTGGTTTGCTATCATGTGTATATGTACTTTATGTTCTCCCCTCGATTGTAAGTTTCCTGAAGGCAGCAAAGAGGTTGGACTCACCTTACACCTTGTACAGTGGTCTGTGTATTGTAAATAATGGTGAATATTTAATGACATTCCTAGGCAGGGTAATCATGTTCTTTGATTAGAGAAACAGCTCTATGAGAATTAGCTGTGATTAATATAATACTAATAGATTAAAGATTAATTATAAATAAAGGTACCTTGTATAGAGATTTCCAATATGTTTGAATAAGAAAGTCTTCTCTGAATGTAGAATATCTTTATAGAGTCTGCATACTAATAGGTTTAATATACAATAATTAAATAATGACAAAAAGTTGTTCTGAATTCATATACATTTATAATTTATTAATCAAAGCATCCACACTCATTTCAAAAATAGTTGTATGTATTATTCAGTAATGATTTGATGCTTGCAGTCCATATGAATCTTAGAACCCTTTACAATAATTCCACAGCTAAGAGTCTTCCAATTAATTGTGTGACAGATACTCTGTTCAAATTAACATAAACAAAAGGGAAATAATTAATTAATTAATGAGACATCCAAGAGGTGGCACTAGTTTTAAATTAGGCCCAAACCTGGCATCCAAATGGTGCCCCATGTCTTCCCCTCCCTCTCTCCATCTATTAACTTTGCTTTCTCCTCTGTTGGCTGATCTCCAGCTGATTTTCTCTTATTGGTGGCAGAGATAGCCATAAGCAATTCTGGGAATGCTCTGTCTTTACAGCTGGTGATTCTGGAAAAAAGAGAACATCCACTTTCTCATGCAGCATCTGTCTCATCCCCCCTTGTGGGTTCCCATTGCCCTGTTTTGTGTACCCACACAAAATGGTATACAGAGAAGAAACTTGATTTGTCAACAAAGACCATGTGACCACTAAGTGAGAATAGGGGTGGGGAGAACAGCTAGGGCTGGATAACTCACAAAGGCAAAAATGCTGGGCATATTAACAAGAAGTGGGTAGGTGTCTCTGCAAACCACAGGCTGTGCCTAACCACCCACCTCCCCGTTTCCCCTTCTTTTCTTCCCTTGTTCATCCATACAGATTTCTTGAACAGGCACTATAGAGGACAGACTTGTGAACTATAACACCTAGTAGTATTTTATCATCCCTTACTTGGTGGTTGTTTGCAATGAGTCACAAATCCTTCCCAAAATAATATGACCTTTTATAATTCTATAGTTTTTTCTTCCTTTCCTGTGTACATATTCATTCAGTCAATATTTATTGTACAATTAAAATATGTCAGATAAAATAGTGACTATGAATCTAAAATCTAAATTTATTTTTGTTTTTATTTACCAACGTCTAACTTAAGAATTTTTATTCTAAAACTGAATAACATTGTAATCACACAAACTAGATTTCCACGTCTACAGTTATCTGTTAGCATTTGTGCTATTGCAGAGCAAATAATACAGTTTTTACCAGAAGGAAAGAGAAGAAAGATTTTTATGTCCTGTTTTAGTAACTTTGTGATTTAAAAAAAAAATCCTGTCTTTTATAAAATATTTGAGATTATTTTTAGCCTTGAATAATTATGCTGTGCCTTTTTCACTGTCATGAGATTTTAGAGTTTAACAATTATGAATTGCATATTTTGTTCATAAGTATGTTATAGTATTTGAATTTTAATGTCTTAATACATTTTTTTGAATTTATGGGAAAGGCTGTCCTCTGTTGACCTTTCTAATATTCTGCTCTCTCATTGGCCACCTATCCTCCACTTTTCTTCCGTATTTGTAGGACTCATTTTAGGAGGAGGAGCAATGGAAATGCCAGCCAGTCAGAAGCCAGAATATTAAAAAGGTCAACATCATACAGTTCTCTGCTGTGAGTCATAAAGACATTAAACATCCAATATTTCATCTCCAAACCATGATTGTAATGAGAACAGAAAATGGCACAAAGTTAATTCATCTTTGTGACAAACACTGAAATGAGAAAGGAAGTACACAGCTACAAATATTTGGTTACCATTTAAAAAGTATCTTATGTCCTTTCTAATGCAATGAGAGTAAATTTATACTTCCTAAAGTCGAGTCCCTCCCTAAATAATTACTGCCTTTTAAATTAACAGTACTCCTTTGGGAGCATACTGAAATTAGGCTTAATCCTCAAGAGAGCTGCTAATATTGCCAGGTTAAAATAAATACATATAAAAGACTTTTGTTATAAAAGTATAAATGGATTGAAATTTTATTTTGGCTAATAATTCACTCTCATTAAAGTAGTCCAGCTAATTATGATTTTCTCACCATTTTAAGCAGATATCCTATTACTACTTTTATATCAACAAAGTCCCCAAATAAAGTAGGATTCTTCAGTGACTCATTCTTCCATAATTGAAGTTTCATTATATCAGTAAGAACAGAAATAAAGGCTTGTATATGCCTTTATTGAAGAAAACTCAGGCAGTGAACTGATTCAAACCAGGCTATAAACCCCACATGGGTTCAGCATAGTTTTGTATCTCTATTTTTCTTTCCTTTTGTGTGTGTGGGAGGTGGCAGGTGCAGGACCAGAGCCTTGTCGAGACTGGGAATCCAACTCCAGTGGTTCTCTGAAGCGACTGCAGAAGTGTGAACCAGAATGAGGGAATAAGGAAGGTGGTTGCAGCCAGAGACTAGCAACAGCAGAGTGTACTAGGGCCTCCAGGAGGAAGGGCAAGGAGACGAATACCATAAACAGAGGCCAGTGAGGAAGAGTTGGAGCTATGTGTGCAGAGGGTAAAGCCACTGCCAAACTGATAGGGGGCTGACGGATGTGAGCAGTGGGAACATCAGGTTATGGGAACAATTCCATAGGATGGGCCCACTGTGCTGACCCCCCATGCTTTCTTTTCCAAGAAGCAATTTACCTGCAGGCTTAAGTGAACAGGATATGTCACATTCCTCAGCAAGCTACCCTCTATCTGCAGGAGAAATGCAAGCCCAAGATAATGTCCATAAGAGGAACTCAAGTTATTCCTAAGAGGGAGACTTCTGTGACCCTTTTCACAGACTAGATCCCAAAACTCAGGGAGATAAGGATAATTCCTCCTAACCATAAAATCTGTAAGAATTTATGGTTAAGAATTAGATTGTGTAGAGGAAAATGAGAGGGGGAGGGAGTGGGGGTATGAAATGGTGGAATGAGACAGACATCATCACCCTATGTACATGCATAATTATGCGAATGGTGTGAATCTACATCATGCACAACCATAGAAATGAAAAGTTGTACCCCATTTGTGTAAAATGAATCAAAATGAAGTCTCTAAAAATTAAAAATAAATTTTAAAAAAAGAATTCAATTAGAGGGGCTGAGGTTGTAGCTCAGTGGTAGAACACATGCCTTGTATGTGTAAGGTCCTGAGTTTGATCCTCCCCACTATATAACAATAAATAAATTAATTAAATAAAGGTATTGTGTTCCTCTACAGCTAAGACAAATTAAAAAAAAAAAAATAAAGAATCCAGTTAGAGGACTGGAGCTGTGATTCAATGCTCACTGAGTTCAATCCTCAACCCCACATAAAAACAAATAAATAAAATAAAGGTATGGTATCCATTTATAACTAAAAAAAAAGAATCCAATTAGAACTGGTCAGTAAGACCTAGAGTTGTTATGGGAGTAGGGACTTGAAAGTCAAATGTTATCCTCCTGTTAGTCAAAAGTCAGCAGGTGGACCTGGGTGGGATTCTCTGGAAAGTCTCTGGGATCCCCAATAAAATTGGAGTGCAGAAGAGACACTGTCCCGCTTCTGAGAGGACCCCCTCTCTCCCTTGAGAATGTCCCCTTTCCCTTTTCCTATCCCTTCAATAAAACTCATGCAACATGTCTAAAATCTTTCTGACTTAATTGCAAGAATTTGGTCTTTGCACTGCCTCAGTTTCCCAGAAGGCTCCAGCCCATAACAAGGGCAGCTCACTACGGTCTTCCCTTGACCTGAAGCCAGACAGGGAAACCTGACAGAGGGAGGCCCCAGGGTCAGGCTCTCTGGCTCAGAACAGGGGAGAAGAGAAGGAATGGGCAGGGGGACAAATTGACAATACGCAACAGCAATGTTGGGGGTACCCTGAAAATTGTATTTGAGGGCTCTTAACATACATAGCACAGCTGGAGGAGATGAAATGGCTGGAGGAGAAAATGGAGAAGGATGTGGATAGGGTGTAGGAAAAAGAAATCTAATACGGCCCTAAGGGATGCAGTAGAATTTTGGTGAAGCTATTTCTCCTAGAATATTATTTGGACAACTGCCTTAAATGATGTTAAAAATAATAAACCTGCCAAAAGAATTGTATGGAATATCCCCTGGCACATTCATTTTGAAGTGGGAGATGATGCTGACAGACTATGAACTTCTATCTTAGGGGTTTTGGTTTCTCGATTTTTCTCTCAGTCTTGGCATTAAAAAAATCCTCTATAAAATAAACCATTCCAAGTTCTTTGATATTCAACCAGATCTTGATATAGAGTGAATCCAGCTAGACTGTTGGAGGACTTGTTAACTAGAGTGTGATCACTGCCTGCCTTTTTACCATGGCTTATTTACTACTAACACATATCATCTTGTGATGCTAATGAGTGCCTTTCACCCACTAGATCCTGGAGTGTTTTAGGAACTAGGAATGCAGGCTGGCTGAAATAGAACTCTCTCTGGGGTAGAATAAGACAGCTGTTAGCCTTGCAGAAATGTTGCACAACAGGCTGAGTGGAAACCAGGGAAGGCTTCTCAATCTAATTGAAACTGCGAGAAGAATTCAAGTTGATGGACTAATTGCTGAGGTTGGCATTTATTCAAAAAACCAGGGCTTATTCTTCTCTGGCACTGAGTGGCACAGAAACTTAGTTCCATTTAATAGATCCTGCTTCTTCCATTTAAGAGATGAGGAAACTAAAGTTCACAGACACAAACTATGCTTGAGAGGATTGGATTGCAATGCATGCCCTTTGAGCTTCTGGTTGCTATTTATCTTTTGAGTCACATGGCAAATAGAAGCATCAGCTTTAAAGCAATGACTTGGTACTAATGTGAAAGAAAGAGGGCACCCATGCTGTGCACAATTTCCCAGAAACTGGGCTACTGTGGAAAGGTCATCCAGTGATCTTGACTCAACTTGACCCCACATAGTTTAGGAGCTGGAGGTGGAATGAATGCAAACTACTTTTATGTCTTTAAGAAACAGCAGATCATAAGCAATGAAACTTAGACTGATTAGTTTGCAGTGGGTTCCTCTTGCCTAACACTTCTTTCATGCTGGAATGTCACATTAATTGGTTCTTAATTGAACAATGTGCTTCCAATTTTCTAAGCGCAGCAGAGTATAAAACAGAAGAAGTCAGACTCTTGCTCTGTGGAATAGAAAGTCATATGGGTAAAGATACAGTTCATAGGATTAAACTCTTCCAACAGAGGTTGGAAGCTGTCACACAAGCACTCTTCTTCGTAGGGTACAACTCTTCAGCTTTTCAGTTTTTACATGGAAAGCAGTTTAATGCTACTCGTTTGGAAGAGAGCATAATCCGGGGGTATAGGAGAAAGACTAAAACTTCCTCAGCTACTTGATTTCTGGAATCCAAGATTGTAAATGCAGCCCTGCATTGTATATGGTTAATTATCCATTTCCTCTGTAAATAAATAACTCGATTTTAATTTGTGTACTTCAAAAAAAGTCACCACTGGATGGTAGTTGGTTATAAACTAGATAGGAGAGTTTGTTATCTGCAATTAAATTTGGGCCAGAAGGTCTACTTTCCACCTGAAATTAGAAACCTGTTTGTTCATGTTCTCTCTTTGG
Organism: Glaucomys volans; assembly: GCA_020662805.1. Taxonomy (NCBI): domain Eukaryota; kingdom Metazoa; phylum Chordata; class Mammalia; order Rodentia; family Sciuridae; genus Glaucomys; species Glaucomys volans. The sequence goes on from JAJEJO010005720.1 coordinate 115,146, forward strand.
AAATGTTCCATGTACAGGCAAGTTTATTTTTCTATTCTGAAGAGCTATTTTAAAATAGGATCTGTGTTCTGAATTCAGATGGTGTGAAAAGTCAGAAGCAGAGTTGGCTGAATGCAACCAATAAACCTTTTTTAAAAAAATTTGTCATGTTTCTGAGCTTTGTTCCCCTCAATACTGTGCCTGGGGGGAGGAAATCAAGCAGAGTTCTTACATCAGGATACTTACGAGTTAGATCTTTATTTTCTTTCAGTCACAGCTGTATCATGCTTGCCTGTCTTAGAAGTGAGAAGAAGGTTTTCCTGATTGCATGCTCAAACATGGATCATTCATCAAAGTTGGGCTTTTTCTGCCTCTTGCATTGGAAGTAGAAATTTCACTCTTTCTCCCCCTTGCATCATAAAATACAGTCTCATGTAGCACTTAGCAATTGACAACGCAACAGATAGAGACTTTGCCGCTGCTTTTAGGGAGGCACTGGATCCCAAGGTTATTGTAAAAGTAGATGGAAAAGTAAAGAAGCAGTCCAGGACACAATGCCATTTTAGCCACTGTCTCTAATCCTATTGTGTGTGCTACGATAATATTAATATATTTTGGATTAGGATGCAGTGAGATTGTGATAAAATCCCTTTTATATCACCAATAAATCAAATACAGCTATGGCATCTCATTAGTAAAGAATCCCTGTGGAATTACATCTTTTAAAAGCACAGCCTGGAATAAAGGTCAACTGAAGCTGTGTGTAAGAAATACACAGTGGTCTCAAGCCAGCTAACTTCGGGCAACCCCAGCCGTGGAAGGCCTCCGGCTCTCAAGCCTTCTGGCAGTTTACCATGCTGACACTCCGATCGCACATCCTCCAGCTAATTACTCGCATTCACTCAACATCCATCCCTTCTGCTCTAACAGGACCTCCTTAAACATCCCTGGGACTGAACCTGGCATCAGAGCAAGTGGGGCAGCAAGGCTTCCACAAAAGATAAATGTTTTCCTGGGTACAAACTCAATAACAGGCGAAACATTTGACAAAGAAGAATGCCTTTGGCAGCCCTGCTCAATCTCTCTAAGAAATTGACACTGCAGAATACAGGAGCAAATCCCAGATAATGACAGCTACAAAAAGCTTTTGTAAGCAAAGTAATCAGGCCCATGTCAGCCGGTCTCTCCTTTCATGATCTCTTGCCTGGACAGTTGGTAAAATCTGATCAATGAGATATTTTTCAACATCTATGGAGAATCATCAATCAGTGCAAGGTGATGCTCAACAGCAGTGGTTTAAAAAAAAAGAGTGAGAAAATGACCTCTGGTTTGAGGAGAGCATTGTATAAGGCAGATTAGGACTTTCAGGACCCTTTTGTTCCCAACTGCTCATCCAGCAGAATGCAGTCACTATTTTATGCAAGTGACTTTGCTCAGCTAATTTCCACTTACATAGATGATTATGGCATTTGTATCTGGGCTGCATTTCAGGATACGAGGGTTCAAAGGTCTTTGTTTGGGTGATTTATCCCACCCTAAATGTTTCACCTATAAGATTGGGGTATATAGTTACAGGTAAAAATTGCATTATTCAATCCACTGATTCGTTTATTTGGAAATCTTTCACTTTCTATATGTATAATGAGCAGACTCTGTGTTGGTCATGGTGAGGGACTGTCACTGTGAAGTCCCTGATGAACCTGAGTGATTTTCTGCAAACAAGAAAATAGATCATACACATGTCACTGCTATAGATGATGAGCTTCATAGAGCTGGGATAAAGCATGAGAGCCCTCCCAGTAGGACTAGGACATTTGTATCAGGAATTAAGGGGAGGGCTCCTGAGAGATGGTGGCATCGTTTAAGGGTTTTGAGCTAGGCCTTAAAGGACATGGAGAATTCAAATTTGTAGAGATGGAAAATACACCATGCAAATGGAAAATACCAGAACAGAGCTGGGGGTGGTGGTGCATGCCTGTAATCCCAGTGACTTGGGAGGCTGAGGCAGGAGGATCACAAGCTCAAGGGCAGCCTCAACAATTTGGCAAGACTCTGTCTCAAAAGGAGAGAGAGAGGGAGAGAGAGAGAGGAAGAGAGAGAGAGAAAGAGAAGAGAAGAGAAGAGAAGAGAGGAAAAGAAAATAAAAAAGAAAAGAGAAAATATCAGAACAGACAGGGTCCTTGTTGGGATGCTTAGGATGTTTTGGCCCTAGGGAGCCTGATCTGGACATAAATGAGAAGGTCATTAATAATGACTTCCTTGTTTTAACCTTTGAACTTTACAAAATACCTACATGCACTTAATCGTAGAGGGACAGTGCGGCGATGAAGAGGGATACTCAAAGGCCACAGCTCCTTGGTTGGTATTCCAACCTACCATTCACCCATTGTATGACCTTGGGTCAATTACTCAAGCTCTTTGCATCTCAATTCCCTCCACTGTAAAATGGGATAATTGTAGTACCTGCCTCATAGGATTGTTAATAGGGATTAAATGAATTAACTTATTTAAAATACCTAGAACAGGACCTAGAACACAATAAGTGCTCAATAAACACTATCTTTTTATTCTAATTTTCATGCAATCCTGTGAGAGTAAGCGCTACCTGACCAAAGAGGAATTAGCATTGTTCAGAAAGCACACAAAGGCCTGGCAGAGTTAGCAATCACAGCAAGTCCTCTGTTTCCCAAACATGTGCCGCCTCCCTGCATGAATCAAAAGTGACAGAAACCTCAGATATACTTTGCATCCTCATATTTCACACATAGTGCAGTGGTTCTCAACCAAAGATGGTTATATACACGTGTGCACGTGCACACACACACACACACACACACATTGTTGATGTCTGGAGACATTTTTAGTTGTCACAATAGGTGGGGTGCTATTGGCATCTGGTGCATTCAGTCAATTAAGCTGCTAAGCATCTTATACTGCACAGGACAAGCCCCTGCTCTCCAGCAAAGAATTGCCCAACTCCAGATTTCAGGAGTGCTGCGGTTGAGAAACATTGACATAGAGCTATCTTTTCAAGCTGTTTCATGTTCAAATGCTCCCACAAGACCCCCTTTTGCATAAAATACTTTGCTAAAATACACCCATGCAAAGAGTAGTTTGTGGAATGAGTGAAAAATCTTAAGTACTGATGGAATTGTTGGAGCGTTTTCCTCTTAGAAGGCATGCCTATGTTGATGAAAAATAAAAGCATACTTAGCAGTGTGGGACAAAAAAGAATCACCTGAAACCATTAGCTGCTATAAAATAAAAAAAATAAAAACACATTCCTGCTGCCTGGAGTGTTTAAAATCTTCAGCTTCTCTGCGTCTATTATCTCTCCCTGTCTGTCTCTCTCTCATACACCCTCATACACATATGTGTAGCCAAGAAAAACTATTTCTTTCTAACTGTAGCTCAAAGTTACCTCAATTGTCCAATGTGCTAGAAAAAAATGTTTCCCTTTTTCTATTGTTAATCATCATTCAATCTGTAAATATCACTTATTCCATTGAATGTGCTGTGATTATACTTTTTCTCTTTAAATGGCTATTAAATCAGGTATAAAAGACCCATTAGTCTCTACTATAAATAGTCAAAGACATTAAATCCTTCATTGTTGGAATTAGCCACTGCAGTTTATGCAGATGAAATTTTCTTCGAAGCTGTGGTCTTATGCCTTCTGTCCCCACCCTCACCTTCCCCCAGTCCTGGGAACAGTAACTCAGTTTCCAAACACATTAAATGTGTTGTAAATAGAACATGCCTCCACAGCGCCACCTCGATGGACTGATCAAGATTATTGCCATGTCATTAATTTGAAGGCATCTAATAAAAGCTGCCATGTCCAATCAGACATTTTTTCTGAGACTTAGCACACAGTTCAAAAAGCACCTTTTCCCTTCCCTCCCATCATGCCTATCTTTGCTCCTGGAGAAGTACCATGATTGGGTCTTGATAACAATAAGAGTTATACAGCCAGCATTTGGGGAACACTTTCCACATATGAAGCACATTAAAGAGCATCATCTTACTTGATCTTCACAATACTTTGAGCTTGCAGTGACAGCTTTTCCAGGATGATCCCATGATCCCAGTTTTGCAGGTGAGCAAACACAGCACCATACACTTAAGTCATATGAAAATGGCTCCCAAGGCCTGAGGTCATCTATGACTTCCAGGACCTCAGGAGATACGCTGTGGTGGTGCATATGTGGTCTTAATTGGGGTTCCCTTGAAGCAGGACCTGAGACACAGATTAGAGTTGGGAGATGGTCCTAGGAAGTACCAGAAGGGGAGTGAAAAAAATCAGACAGGGAAGGGCAACTATAAAAGGTGCTTTATGGAGCAGGTCACCAGTGTGGACCCTGGGGGCTTAACTGTGCTAGAGGTTGTAGGCTGAGCTCCTGCTGTGGGGAGGCTGGAGGGGCAACCCTCCCATTCCCATCCATTTGTCTCTAAAAGTTATCTTTTTCCTTTGGGGAGTAAAGGGATTAACTCAGGCACGCTGCCCACATGAAGAGAAAGGCCCACTTTCAGATGTTTGCTGTAGGGCACCAAGACCAGCCGATGGAAGCCCGAGTTTCCAGGAGAGCTGACACCTTCTGTCTTTAAAGTCACCAACATCACTGTGCTGGTACAGTGCAAACCTACTCGGAGCAAACCCAGAGGTGGACCTTAGCTTATTTTCCTGTGCAGTGTGTTCCCCAGCATCCCTGTGATTTTCATCTTTCAATTGCAATTGGCCCTCTCTGCTTTCTCTGAAGCTGAGCACCTTCATATGACCTGTTTTCCCACTTACTGGAGAGACACCTGCTCTCTTCAAAGTTTCCCTTCAAAGTATAGATTTATACCAATAACTTAAAATACCTCCCTTCTTCGGAGGCAAAGCAGATCAAAGTCTTAATCTACAGTGGTCTCCAAAGGTGACTGTAGGCCCGTTATTTGGTTTGACCCACCTATAGTTTAAAACGTCTAATTGACAGGCAATTTTTAAGATATTAAAAGATTTTACCTAAAAATTGGAATGTCCTTCTTCTGCTGAGCTGATAACCCCAACCCTTGTGGAAGTCAGGCAAGAACCTGCTGGGGTGAAGTGATGACTGCCCATCTAGACAGGACATGCTTTCTCTGTATCTCTACCACTCCTACACTGGCCATGTTCCCTCATTCCAGCGGCCCACCTGGTTCTACAGGCATTTGAATTCACAACACCTGACCTACTGCACGTTAGAGAAGAGAGCAGATTCTAAGAGGTTGTGACCTTTAGATGTTATCCTCTGTCAGTGCCCTTGAAATCAGACTACTCTAATATGTAATCATTCATAGCACTTCCCTGACTTCTATGGAACCATTTGACCCAGCTATCCCACCCCTTGGTTTGTACCCAGAGGACTTAAAATTAGCATTTTACAGTGATGCAACCACATCAATGTTTACAGCAGCTCAACTCACAATAGCTAAACTATGGAATCAACCTAGATGCCCTTCAACAAATGGATAAAGAAAATGAAATTATGGCATTTGTCAGTAAATGGATGGAACTGGAGAATATCATGCTAAGCAAAATAAGCCAAACCCAAAAAGCCAAAGCCCGAATGTTTTCTCAGATATGCAGATGCTAATTCACAATAAGAGGGGATGGCTAGGGAAGAATAGAGTTACTTTAGGTAGAGAAAAGTGAAGGGAGGGGGGAACAGGATAACCGAATGAAAAAGACATTATTACCTTACGTACATATATAACTATATGATGGGTGGAATTCTACATCACGTACGACCAAAAGAATGAGCAACTATACCCCATTATATATGATGTATCAAAGTGCATTCTACTGTCACATATGACTAATTAAAACAAATTAAAAAAGAAAGGGAGGGTTGTTCATTGTTGTTGAGATCTTCATATGAGGAATGACCCACATGATTATATAAACTTACATTCAATTTTCATTAAAGTTGTCCTAGGTAGTGTTCGAACTTTAAATCCTATAAAGTAGAAGCAAATCTGTTTGAAATAGAAATTGCCAGAAGAAAGAACAAGAAAGCCATTTAGATCATTTTCACCTGGTGCGTGAAGTCCTAGTGAGATCCATCTTTCCATTGTCTGTAAGTTGGGAGCCACCTGTTCTTCATGACTGTCTGACTGTTGGAATGAGAAGCTGAGTTTAATTAAGTTTCTTGTGTGGGAGGAACATGCTTTGCAGCAGCAGTTGGATTATTAATGGACTCCTATATTGAAGTGTTCACATTTTTGAAAGGCTAATTACAATATAATTTTAGTTTTAAAATATTGCTTTGCCAAGGGTGGGAGTTGTGTCATGTATTATTAAGTGCTACTCTTTCTTTTTTACTCTTGAGGGAAATATTGGTTTGGTTATGGTAATCTTAAATATCAAGCTGTTTCCCTCACTTTTGTACTTGATGTCTTGAACTCTTGGAATCAGAAAATATACCCCATTAATGTCCTGTCAAATGCCAGAGGACTACACTGGGGTTTCCTTGGATTTTCCTGATTTTTCTTATGAAGAAAGTCAAACAGCTTATAGATTGAGGAAACCAAGTTTCATGTTTTCTGTGTCACATGATACCCCTGATATTATCAGCTATACCGTTTTTATATGTCCAGGGGAAAATTGAACAGAAAATCAAGGGTTCTAAGAGGTAGCTGTCTAGTGGGATAATTTTGGAATTCGTCCTACTATTACCTGGCTATAGATGTACAAATAGGGCACCAGTTGATTGTAATGGGAATCGCATGATTTTTAGATTTGATGACCTAATTTAGAATCCTTGCATTTAAAGCTCTGTTCACTGCAGATTCCAAATGGAATAGAACACATACCTTCTACTCACATATCCTCCTAGCGAAAATCATGGTCATGTCAATTGACATTTCAGTTTTACCAAATGAGAGAGAATGAACCTCTAGAAAGAAAATTCATAGTGAGTAATCAGCTGCACTAGGAAGAGCCCGAGAAAGAGTTGTTTTTCAGGCAGCACCTTTTCAGAGCAGCCTTCCTGTGGGCCAGGGCTAGTCTGATAACTGTGACCAGCAAGGGTTGTCATCTTCATTGAAAGCTGCCAACCAGCCAAGCACCTTCATGTGCGTCACTACACCAGCGTTGCAGAAACTGACTGAACACTTTGCAGTGATACAGGCCCAATTTCCTCCCATTGAATTGTGCTACATTTTAGTTTTAAAAATTCATTCTGTCTGACTGGGTGCAGCGATGCATGCCTATAATCCCAGCAACTCAAGAGACTAAAGTAGGACTGCAAGTTCAAGGCCAGCCTGGGCAACTTAGTGAGACCCGGTCTCAAAATAAAAAATAAAAAATAAAATGGGCTGGGGATGTGGTTCAGTGGTAGAGCAACCCCGGGTCCAATCCCCAGGACAATCAATCAATCAATCAATCAGCCAATCAATAAAGTCATTTTGTCTGAAGGAAATGATAGAACTAAGAAGAAAGGACTTGTGTGCCTGGAAGATGACCCATTTTTTAGAGCAATTTTATCATTCTGTTGCCTAAAGCCACACATTCATGTGTGGCTCCATGAGTAAGAATATTGATGTAATTAGTTCCCAGCAAAAGGCTGAGATTCTATCATTCAATCCTTTGTATAATCAGTTGTACAAAGTCCTATCACTGAGGTACCAGAGTGGTGTCTGTAGCATCCATAACAACCTGGGCATCCTTGTGCCTGAGCATCCCAAGGCCAAAGGTGCTCTGGTATCTCTCTGAGTCCATGGCAGAAGTCCAGTCTTGCACGAACTCCTTTCTCCTCATCCCCAACATGTTCTGACTGGTAGAGTGCTCATTCTCCCCTAAACCATCAAGAGCTAGTGCCACACCATTTGGCAGAAAAGCCACCCTGCAGTCATATCCCAGGTTTGGGTCAAAATTCTGAAAGACACAATCCTAAATGCTGTCATCTCTAATGTTGAAATTCTGAAAGATCAAAATTCCTAAAGTCTAAAATCCTTAAAGTTTAAAATTTTCAAAGACCAAATTCCTGAATTCATTCTGGAAAATATACTTTTAAAAAAAGTCTTTAAAAGACATTTATTGTATTTTAAGGGGTTTATTTGAGAAACATAAAAAACACAACAGAATACTTCTTAGGCCAATAATAACATATGTACTTTTGCAAGCATAAACACTTAGGTACACTAACAACAGCCACACAGGTGTAACAGTTATGAGCAGACAGACCATATTCGTGAAGAAATAGGCCTAGGGGAGTCTCAGGTGTAAGTCTTGGAGTCCAAACACTAGTGAGCCTGGAGTTCTAAAGTCCAAGACAGCAGAGACAATCTGTCCTAGCTCTCAGAGGGAGACTTTTGTCCCACAGATCACACAGTGCCTACCTATGCTGAAGGCAGATCTTCCCCATCTAGTCCACTCAGATTCACATGATAATCTCCTCTGGAAACTCCCTCACAGACACACCCAAAAATAATGCTTTACCAGATCTCCAGGTCTTCATTCCCCAATGTGATGCAACTATTCTGGGCACAACTGAAAATGCACTAATCTCTTTTCCAGAATTTTGCTTTCTACCTGTAACCCAGCCTTGTTTTTTTTTCGTTTTTTTTTTTCCCCAGCAAGAATTGCAGTTTTAGGAACTTTAGCTTTTAGGATTTCCATCTCTTGGGATTGTGATTTTTCAGAGTTAAGATTTCAGGGATTTTGATCTTTTGAGATTTCAACATTCAGGATTACTGTTTTTAGGATTGTGTACTTTGGGATTATGATCAGCAACCAACCAACCAAAGCTTCCCTCAATAATTGCTTAAATATTTTCAGTTTTAACTTGAGGTGATGAGTCGACACCTTGTCCTTGATTTGCTCTTATATTTTGTATCATCAGTCATGATCACCAAGTCCAGTTCTCTGATCCCTCCAACTGCAGCTGCTTACATGTTGAAAGAGGAAGAGAATGAAACTTCAACCACTCCTGCACATCCTACCAGCATCGTTAAGAGGGCTGGGAAGAACAGGAGGCGAGGGGAATTCCATGACTACATTCCTGGGAACACCCCAAGACCAGTGTGACTCTCCGAGCTGGTTCTACTTGAGTTTAGATTGTCTAGAGTTGGTCAGAAGTAAAGGGAAGTTTTTGATCTTGAAAGAGAAGAAAGACAGATGGCTCAAAAAAAGGTGAAACTCAGCTTTGTAAACTATAGGTTATAGCTAGAAACTACAGCTAGAAACCATCAGTGACCAGTCCTCAAAGTACTCAGGTGGAAGAGGTATGCAAGCTCAGGAAGTAGATAGCAAAGCAAGGGGCTTGGTATTAAGGCCTCTTTGGGATTTTATTTATTTTTATTTTTTGATCAGCAAGCTTTTCTCTATTCTATAGTCAGCAGTGGAGTCAATAGGTCGAACACCTGGCATGACTTATTTTTGGGGCAGAAAAATGGCAGCAGGCTGGGTTATACAGGCTTCATTTAGGGTGGGACTGGAGGATAATTCCTGGGGGTCACCATATTGGGGTCCACTGATCCATTAGGGTGGGACAGGAATGTGAATAGGGAATTTCCTGGGGCTTACTGTATTGGGGTCAGCTGACCCATTAGGGTGGGGGGTCAGAAGCCAGTCAGGTTTGAGTTCCTTTTGTGTTCCTTTACTCTGGCTGAGGCCTGGGATTTTAAATGACAAAAGCTTTAATTTAACCCTGGACAAGGCAGATGGGGGAATAACTGCAGATATGGAAAATGTCCTTGGATTTATTCTTTATATCCTTCATTCCAGACTCTGAAAGGGGATAATGAATAGGGGTGAATTGAGGGATCAGTATCACATCTGTCTGCTTCCTGCTGAGAAGGGGCAAAGTAGGGGGACCTCCTCCTTTCAGAGTTCGGGAGGAGAACATGGAGACCCTAGTGGTTGAGGCTAAAGATATGTGGGAGGAGTCCTCGAGATTCTCGTGAGTGAAGTCCTCCTTTTCAAAAAGTCAGGCAATGGGTACAGGAGGAGATGTGTCCTGGGAGGTGGCTTGGGTTGGGTCGGTCACCTCCCTAAGAAAGCATTTCTTGGAACTGTTTTAATAATTTCGGTCCTGTTTGACAGACATCACAGACAACTTTAGTTTGGAGAACATCAGCTTGGTAAAAATGTCCTTTTAACCTTATTGCTTTAAAGACTCGCATACCTCTCCAAAGAAATGAGAAAGTTGGTGGTGGAAGCAGAAGCAAAATGGTAAGGAGGTCCCTGATCCAGAGATTTGCTTAGATCAGCAAACTTGCTTTATTCAGTAGTTAGCAGCAGACTCAATTGGTCAAATACCTGGCTTAGCTTATTTTGGGGGCAGAAAATGGTCCATCTGTCGGATTTTAGAGTTAAAGAGTTTTAGGAATACAGGAGGAAGGAGACATGGTAAGATTGTTTGGTTGTTTGTTTTAGTTTTTTGGTACTGGGGATTGAACCCAGAGGCATTTAGCAAACAAACCACAGTCCCAGCCATTATTAAAATATTTTACTTAAAGACAGGGTCTCCGAGTTGCTTAGGGTTTCTCTATGTTTCCAAGGCTGGCTTTGAACTCATGATCCTCCGGCCTCAGTTTCCCAAGCAGCTGGTATTACAGACGTGTGCCACTGCACCCAGGAAGAGGTGGTAAATTTTTTAAAGGCCACCTAGTTCTCACTCTGACTCAGGCAGACAGCATTAGGTAATCCAGACCTCAAGTTCTCTAAACTAGAGCTTCTCAATGGCAAGGACCCAGAGGTGAGAGTCACGTACTCTTCCTCAGTGCCTCAGGCACCTGCATATATAAGTAGCCAGGGCATTCTATTAAGGCTTCCCAAGGCCCTTTCCTCCTATATGCAGGGACCTTCATGACAATGTGAAGCCTTATAAAACTCATGGATTCTACCACTCCAGAAATAGGTAATCAGGCTCCTCCTCGTCCTCCTTCTGTTTTTAAAACAGAGGAGCAATTGTTTGACATGGTTCATTCTTCCCCTTCATCATTTCCAATTCCACTTTCATCCTTCAGCAGTGTAGACCATCAGTGGTCCCTCAACCTAAGGGACTACAGTGCATTAATTACCCCTGTGCAAGGCGAGAAGCCTAGGTATACAAAGCTGACTATACCTGCTTGCTGTAATGATGCTGTGTTCAACTTCTAGCTACAGTTTCTTGATATAATCCTTTCCTTACATGGCCAGTATGGAATCTTTTTTCCTGAGGCTACACTTGGTCACCACCCAGAACACTCAGAGTTGCTAGGTAATGTCCTCCAACACAGGAAAACCAAGAAGGAGTCGTGGCTGGCTTCCACTTGGCACATCTCTGAATTAGTATTGAGCCAGGGGATCCAGGTCAAAAGATAAGAGCCTTTGCTCCAGGTGCAAAGGTGTGGATGTTTGGCTGAGTGAAAAAGAAATGAGGTTAAAGAAGATAAGAGATGTATATCGGTTACATACCACTGTGCCCTCTGGGATGCCTGCCTACTCAGGAAACACCTCTGCGTTCTCAAACTCTTCTCTCAGGCCTCTGGGACCATTTTGTCTTGGTTTCCCCTGAGGATGGTGCTTCCCCTACACACCCTTCAAGCAGAGGCTCCTGTGCTTTCTTTTTTCCACACGCCACTCATTAGGGCCCATGACTTACTGTGGCTTTTGAACCATTTATTGCATCTCCTGTAAATACTCCAATTTGCAAGTTGTATACATGTATTAAGTTATCACATGTACCCCAAAATATGTACAATTATCATGTGTCCAATAAAAATAAACTTTAATTAATTAAAACAATTGTACCCCAGTTCAGATGAAATTCAAGACTTCCTTTGCTCCTCTTCAGCTATTTTCCAGACACCACCTCCATCCTCCATCTTCATGAAACACTTCAGTGTTCAGCTCACTGTCTTGCTCTCCACAGGTCATTTTTTTCCCCCAAGGACTCATACAACAGCCCAGACCAGACTATATGGGTTTTGTCATCATTGCCACCAACATTTTCTTCCATCCTCCTCAGCTACCTCTTCTCTTAGGTGCGTTCTGATCTATGGTGCCATTTATTGTTTCACATATCATAGACCATAGAAATGGACACCATTTCGTGTCCTTCCTACTCACTTCCTTGTGAAATCCCTATTGTAATAATTCATCCACATCAGAGAAACACCCACAATTTGTGCCTTGCTTGGCATCAGTCAGACTGGAATGGTTACACTCCAACCATACCTCCTCCTTGGACATACACCTGGCCAGCTCAGTGTGCCTGGAAAATACTAAATAACTTGCCTTACTGCATTTTCTTTAAATTTGGGACCACCCACTTTTACACAGTTATTATATTCTTTCCCCTTGATCATATAGACCATCTTTTGAGACCATTAAACTTTCCCAACATCTTCATTTCTAAGCTGGTGCCCCTTCCTTCGTTCACAAAATAAACACCTAATGAACAAAAGATCCTGTCCTTCCACTATCAAATATACTAACCTCCCACTGTCTTCTGTTACACAAGACACAGTGTCCTTGTTTGTTCCTGGTGGAAGGAGTCCTGGTAGACTCTCTCCACCAGAGCTCTTATGACTCTGTCCTCTCACTGCCACCAGACTTCACTCCATATCGTCCCTTATGCTTGCATTATCAAATAGTTCCCTTTATCCACTTGATGGTTTGAACACACATTAGCATGTATTCATTCAGTTATTGAAAAAGTAGTGCATTCATATTGTTCAAATTTTGAAAAGTACAAAAAGATTTTCAAAGTAGAGCCCTCTTTTCCCAATTTGCTCAGGTTACCTTGTTCTTCTCCCGGTAAATGGTGCTTTCACCTTCTGGTGTATCCTTTTTGAAATACTCAATGTATATGTGTAGTTCCATAGATATGTATATTCTTTTCCCCTTTTTAAAAACAAAGGTAGCATCCTCCACACTTTGTTCTGGGCTCACCTTTTTCATTCGACAGTACATGTTGGAGATGCTTCCATCTCACTTCCTTTCTGGCCTCCTCATTCTGTTTTACAGCTGTATGGCTCCATTGTGTGGCTGTCTCATAACCTATTTAAACAGTTCTCTATTGAATAAATTCCATCCTTAAAAAAGAACAAGAAATGTAGTCCTATGACCTCACACTCCCCTCTGGCAGCTCCTCCTTCCCCTGTTCCTCTTTCACCCAAGTTCCTCAAATGAATTGCTGTTTGCGCTCCATCTGTATCTTTATTGTTCCTTCATTGTTTTTCTAACTTTACCTCACTTCATTCTATACTGAAATTATGCTTTTCCAAGTTACCAAATTCAATGACTGTTTCTCTCACTTTATTTTACTTGATTTCTCGGCAGCATTTCATGTAGTTAGTCATTTTTCCTTCTTGTTTCCAAAACACCATACACTTTTAGTCTTCTGTCTTCTAGTTTGCACTTTTTCTGGACATTTCTCTTCCTATCTTTTCTTTCCGGGAGCACTTTAAGTTTTCTCGTCTATCTACTCACTGTTCCTAGGTGAACTCATCTTAACTTTGGCTTTAAATCCCCTCGTTTGTAGTCTCATTTATATTTCAAGCACAGACTTTTCTGAATCCCATATCTAACTTCTCATTTGACATCTTCACTTGGAAGCCGCATAGGAATCCAAACCTAGATTTCAAACTAGAACTCTTGATCCACCGCCTCTGTAAGGTTGTTCCTTCCTTATATTTCCCATCCCTGGACATAGCACCATTATCCACCATTACTAAAGGCAAAAAATAAGGAATCACCCTTCATTCTTCTCTTCCAGTCTAGTGTTGATTCAAGTCCTGTTAGTTTTACCGGCAAACATAAACATATCTACTTCTTTGCATCTTCCAGTGATCCACTAAATCAAGCTACCAATCTTTCTTCCTTGGACTGCCCCAGTAACCTCCCCTAGGGCCTCTGTGTTCCAACTCCTGCCCTCTTCAATCCATTTTACTCATGTGATTCCATGTAAATGGCATCATGCAGATATGATCGGATCACTTTCCTGCTTAAATCTTTTTTTTTTTTTTTCAGGTGCTGGGGATTGAACCCAGGGCCTTGTGCTTGTGAGGCAGGCACTCTACCAACTGAGCTATGTCCCCAGCCCCTCTTGCTTAAATCTTATCTACATGTGATCCTACATGTCTCTCTCACATGTGAGAGTTTAAAAAAATGTTAAACTGAATGCACAATAGTGATTACAAGAGGTTCATAAGTGGGTGTGGGATGGATAAAGGGAGGCTGATTTGATCAGTGCACACTGTATGTATATATTGAAATATTACATGGCACTTGTGCAACTTATACATGCTAATTAAAAAAAAACTTCCTATAACTTTCTTTTGCACTTAGAACAAAATTTGTGTTTTCATAATTGTCTAAAAGATTCTACAAAAACTGGTCAGGGCTTCCCTTACTGTCCTCATTCTACTACCTCCAACCCCAGGCATTGCTTCAACTGGCTGTTCCTTATGCCTGGAATGTTCTTCATTTTTTTTTGAACATTTCTAACTCATTGGCATTATTTAAGTCACAGCCCCCAAATCACTACCTCAGACAAGTCCACCCTGACCACTCCTTCCCACATCCCTGACTTTTCTTAAAAACACCTTGTTTATTGCCTGTGGAAGCATGATTCTCTATGATTATTGAATACATTTCTTTACTTTGTAATTTATGCTTTTCCAACTAGAACATAAACTCTAAGAGGAAAGGTCTATCTCCATCAAACAGTCTATCTCCTTCCTGACACAGTGCCTTTTTGCGGGGAGTGGGTACTGGGAATGGAACCCAGGAGAGCTCTACCACTGAGCTACATCCCCAGCCCTTTTCATTTTTTATTTTGAGACAGGGTCTTGCTAAGTCAATCAGATTGGCCTCAAACTTGTGTTTGCCTACCTCAGTCTCCTGGGCCACTGGAGTCATAGACATGTGCCACCATGCCTGGTTTGCACTAGTTCTTTAAAGACAAAATTATTTCCAAACCATAAAATTAGTTGAAGAATTTTATCAACTATTTGGATTTTATCCCAAATCTCATATATATTATATTTTCATCTCATTTAAAGCTACCAAAATTCTTACAATTAGGGTAAAAAATATATATGCGTTAGTTGTGCAAAATCTATGGATTTTGCCTTACTTAAAGGCTTATCTTAAAACAAAAAGACTCGACTTTCCTCTAGTTTAGTTATTTTTAATGCTGTGAGGAAATAAAGCATTAAATAAAATTCCATCATGTTATGGACATGTTCCTTCTCTTAAAAAGCTAAGAACTTCAAGGAAATATGGTGGAATGAGACAGACATCATTACCCTATGTACATGTATGGTTACACGAATGGTGTGAATCTACATCGGGTACAATCATAGAAGCAAAAAGTTGTACTCCATTTGTGTACAATGAATCACAATGCAGTCTGTAAAAATAAAAGAGAAAAAGAAAAAACAAACTTTTGAGGGGTCAGATAGTAGAGAGTTTCAAAAACGAAATGTGGAGATGTGATACCCGAGAGGCTGCCCGGTGTCTTCTCATACGCCTCTGTTCTGGTCAGGCCCTAAGATCTTCAACCTGAATCTAAAGGAAACAGTTCCTCTTCCATGGTGATCATTGGCCAAGCGCTACTTCCAACCCCGTTTTCTGCAACCCCCTGTGCATTCCCATAAAATGTGGTTTATTCTCTCCAGAACATTCTTAATGCAAAGCCATGCATACATGCTAGAGTTCAGACACATACCTCCGTGCCTCTTCACTCCAGCTGACCAGCTGGTACACATGCAGCCTGCAAAGGCTCTGTGGCTTGATTTAGTTTGTGGACTCTTAATTTGTATGTATGATGCCACCACCATTATAGGGGCAGGGCCATCACTTCTATAAATTACGAAATCAGTTGGAAAGCCTGATTGCCTGTTAGTGAATGTGAGCTCCCTGAACATTAATCCACACCAGGCTGCAGTCAACAGAGTCCTGGCACTGGGCCAATCCGCCAGCACTGGATCACTTTTGCCTGCAAGTCAGGTTCACCAAGTTCGACAAGTGTGGAAGATGGATCACAGAGCAGCCTGCGTGGCTCTGGCAGGACGCAAAGGACAGAGGTGACTTTAGATGGAAGAAACTCAAGGAAGACTCAGCAGAATAGCTTCATGTAGACCCTGACAAATGAGAAGCAGCAGCAAAGGCCAGAGGAATAGAGGCCTTCTGGCATAGAGGAATCAGAATCAGAAAGGTAGGCAAGAGGTAAAACAGTTCCAGGCCTCCAAAGCAGGAGACAGAAACCAGCTGATTGAGGTCTAGGGCACATCAGATCTAGGGGAGTGTTTGTGTGTCTGAGTGTGCACAGAGGCACAGACATCTGCCAGGAATAGGTCAGCTCCCTTCCACAATTTTGCTGCCACATTTGCCAGCAGTGGTATTACTTTGGAAGTCCTTTGTAAATCTCAAGATCACATTTTTAAATTTGCTGTCAAATAATGCATGACCTTTGTTTAAAAAAATATATATATATTTGAAATATATATATATAATTGTCCAGAAATGTACAGAGATAAGATCAAATGTATAATCCCTAATACCACCTGCTTCCCCATTCCTTCTCCTAGACATAACAACCATGAATTGAACAATCACTCAGTTTTCTCTTACCTTCTTCGAAGCATTCCTTAGACTTCCCCTTTGTTCTCCTGCTCTAAGAAAACAGCATGTTTTGAACCCAAATCTTCTTGAATGAGAAGAATATCTGCCCAGCTTTGGTCTCAGTATCTCCATCCACCCCGCAGGACTTCCTAGAGGAGTCCAGAGACTAGTAGTAGTAGTCCAGTGACTTAGAGAAGACCCAGAGACTCCTCCCCAGTACAAACCATACTGAGCCTACAACTCTGTTTTCCAACCTCAGTCACCCCTACCTGGGTCTTCCATCCAGCCAGGCCATGCCCACACTCACCCCACTCACTATCTTCTTGCGCTTTGCCATGCTGTTGCTCTGCCTGGCACACCACCACTGTGCCCACCGACCCCCTTCCTCTCATCCCTCCTTGCTCTCTTCTTGCCTTCTTCTTCTCCAGGGTCCACCTCATACCCTGCTTCCTCTATGACAACATCCCCACTCCCCCAGCTCTCTCCTTTCCCCAAATGCCTATGGCCACATAGTTTAGCATTTATTGTTTTCTAATTACTTTATATCTTCCCATTAGAGAGAAATCTCCTGGGGTTGGGGAATTTGCCTTAAGATTCTGCAGGTTCCATTTTAGAATGTGGCATCGTATCGAACCCTTGGAAAAACTCCAGACATCAATGCATGAGAAATGGCCAGAGAAAAAGTTTACTTTTCACTTAAATACTTATCTCCCCATTATTTTGTAAGTAAGGCTGACTTTTCACTTTTTTAGTTTTGGTTTATGATCCTATAATCATTCCCTTTCATGTGGCCATTAAAATAGAGGTGGAATTACCTTCAGGGCAAGGTAACCAACAGCTCTGGTAGATTAACTGCACTTTTCAGATGTAAGGTTTTTTTTAATGTGTCTTAGAAATTTCGGAAGATACTTACTCTACCTCAGCCCTTAGAAACATAGCAGGTAATTAAGTCCTACCTAAGGTTGGAGATCCCCTCGATTTTAACCTTAAACATTTAGCCCTTGTGCAATTTTAACAAATCACAAAATACATTCTTTTTCTTATTTTAGTATAGAGCAAAATTTCTAAGAAAAGGGTAAATCTACTGGTGTATGGCATATGGAGGTCAAGATCTTACATAGATTTTCAGCATTAAGGCAGAACAAATGGACTGCAAGATTACAAAGAAAACAAATTCAGAGCAGTAACCTTTTGAGAACTGCCAAATTGCTGGCAAGATGAAAAGGGGGTTGCATTTGAGAAATTATGCAGTGTTGTGCTTCTTGGAGAAATGCACAGCACAGAGGCGTCTATGTGTTTTCTTTCAAAACTCTATTTTTAATATTCATAATGACACCAACTGAAGCAAATCTGATGTTATGTAGAGCACCCAGTACATGGTAAATGGTGTTGGTGACGAGGCGGGGAATTGATAGAGGCAGGCTCGGGTGAACAAGGGTATTTCTGAAATATCAGACAGACACATTCATCCTGGATGCTGAAGATCACTATGCAGGGTGAGAAGAAAGTGGAAAATTTGCCCAGAAAAAGTCTGAAAGAATCACAGCAAATGGCAGGCTAGATTCTCAGCAGTGTAAAAGAAGGAAAAAAAATATATATATATATACATATATGTATATATATATATATAATTTTTCTAAGTCTCTGCATATCATGAAAACAGCAAAATTTCCAGCATATGCTGCTATTTTACTTTTTCACTTGGCAAGCCATTTGTGACTGGTTCTGGGTGTGGTTCTTCTTGCCTGTTTCAGCCAACTATGATGAATGCTCAGACGATTTTTCCTGACCTTACATGCATTTCCTCCTTCTTTTTTCTTCCTCATGTGCCCTACCCTAGTGTTTGCTATCAAATGGGGTTCCCGGGAAGCTCCATACAGGATCAGATCAGAGATGCATGGCACAATTCCCTTTGGACACAACGGATCTGTTTTTGAAATGTGTCTCCTTCTTTCTTCCTCTTGTTTCCTCATATACAAGGGAGCAAGCCAAAGAGAATTTAAGCAATGTGAGATTAATAAAGAAGCAAATACACATTAATAAAGACTCAATTCTTATATATGTCATTTTTTCTAGGCTTTAAACAAATTACACATTTTTTTCCCATGGTTGCTATCAGCATGTGTGTTATCTTGGAGTCTATTCTATTTTCAGATTCATTTTTTCCACTCATATTTCTACATGTAGCTAAAGCTCCTATGCCTCTTAAGACATATTTAAAGTTTCATGTTCTTAGCACACTACAATTCATTTAGCTCTTTCTTTTTTGTAGTTCAACTGAGTCATTATCATATTTCCACTATTACATGTACCAATGACACAAACATCTTTATAAGATATCACCTATTTCTTTCTTCTTTAGGTTATTTCTTTTGAGGCATTTTCCCCAAACTGGAATTCCTCCACGAATGGGAAATGAGCTATCACTCAAAATCTCTCAGAACCCAATTTCACACTATTCTCAAAAAGCTTCATCAATTCCTCATGCCAACCACCACCGACAGTATGTCTGATTTCCCATGTCCCCTATAAAACCAGCATTCTCGCCTTTATTCATTTTTGTTAATTTGAGAATGTTGTCAAATGACTTTTTATTCCTATGTTTCTATTTCAACAAAGCCTGTGATTTTCTATTATTACTTATTTCTATAAGTATGTGTTTCTTCATGTACAAAATCTCAGCTCATCCCTTTGAGGTGTTTAAAAATGTATGTGTTCATATGAATTTTTACCAATTTTTATAACAGAAAAAAATAAGGAACAAATATTGAAACCATGGCTCTGGTCCAAATTCCTAGATTTGAGTTCAGCCTGTACCATGTATGAAGTTATAAACTATTCAATCTTCTGTGCCTCAATTTTATTATTATCATGGTGATAATAATCATACCTATCTCATAGTCTGCTGTGGAAAGATTCAGTGAGTCAATTTATGGAAAGTGCTTAAAATAATGGTGGCAAATAGTAAAACCAGGTTCTTATTTACTATTATAAATAAGCTTTTGATTTTAAGTTTGCAACTATTTTCCATTCTGTGACCTTTTTGTTATTTATTCTATGAAATTCATTGGAGTACAAATATAGCAAGTATGTCCTTTAATTGCTAGGAAAAGTATTGTTTTACAGCAACCCTTTGACTATTTGGAGATTATCAGAGTATGGGTTGAAGCAGAGGTAATATTACAAATATTTAGCAATTGCTTCAGAAATTAATCAAAATATTTAATAATTGACAGAAATCAATCAACCAGAACAGGGCTTCCACTAATTAGAACAAACTTCAGCAAATCAGAGATTGGAAGCAACCAGGGAGAATTATACTGGCCAAATGTCATCCTTGAACTTTTCAGTACTGTTTATAAATAATTCTATAAATATGTATTTAATAGTAAATTCTTTCTCAAGTTTGATATTACTTGGGATTTGAGTAATGAGTAATATAGTCATTTATCCTTCCAATAGGGATAGTTAGGTGGTTTCTTTGGGTTCAAAATACCTTTTGTGTTTTACTGTTAACTACTTAAAACATCTAGCTATAGTTAAGTATCATACAAATTGCAAAATTATGCCAGGCATAATCAAAGTTCAGTTTATTATAGAGACTTAAAATGGAATATTCAACGTATACAAGTCACGTAAGTCATGCAGTATGGAGTAAGATATTATTCTCACAATTTCAAAATCTCCTAATTAAATAGGAGAGTCATTGAAAACCTCCTTTCCCCCATAGATTGTATAAATATTGAGATGGTTGGAAGCCCCTGGCTGTTCAGAATGAATGCTTTCGTACAGACACATCTACAGCCTCTGGGTACCAAAAGTGTGCTGATGAGCCCATGGAACATACTCCACCAATTGCTATTGACAGAATTTTGTCATTGCCAACTGCCTGCTTCACTGATATTTGGGATTTTTCTCTCAGAGAAGTGAAGGAACAATTGCAAACTGTATCTTTGGTTTATATATGGTCTGTACCTCCATTACTTTTTCTATCTCTTACATCTCAGATTTCAATAACTGTTTCTTCCTAGCTGTGACCTGCTAAGCATGTGCTCAGATAAAGATATATAATAACAGAACTGCATTTACGATCATAATAGCAAAAAATACAGGGCTGTACATTATGAGGAGTATTATGATTTTATTCATCATGTTATCCTTATTTCATCTCTTAACCTTTGACTTTTAATCACTGTTTCATTGTGTTTCATATTTTCCTAACACTTTTGAAATTGTCTGTAGGTAGTACAATGGGAACCATACTGTCAGAGGGTCATCCCCAGGACTCTTGAGAGGCAGGCCAATAAAGTCAGCATAGGATGGGTGAGATCAGACATATGGAAAAGTCACCTTAACAAAAATGTCCCAGGTAGACAGCAGCAAGATCAGGGCTTGTCAACTACTCTTCAATGGGGTTGATATATTCCAAGAAGGCATGGTCAACACTGTGGGATTCATAGCCCCAAAATCTAGGAAGGGAATGTGAGAGGCAACATTTTCTGAGTCTCCTTTGTCATGGCATGAGGGTTCCTTCAATCAGTGTGTGAAAGTGTGCCCGATGCATCCCCAAGGAGCAGAGGGAGTATATGTTGGGTGTATGTGGGGGTTAAGCCTGAGTTCAAATCCCAGTTCTGTCACTTACTGGTGACTTCAGGCAAATTACTTGATCCCTCTGGGCTTGTTTTCTCACCTATAAAATGAGATGATGACAATAATCCTGATCTCATAGATAATAAAATAAGTTGATATGTAAAAACGCTTGGAACACTGCCTAACACACAAGGACAGTAGAAGTTAAAACAAGGAAAGCCTGTAGAATGTGCCTAATACGTAGTAAGCACTCAACAAATGTTAGCTGTTATTGCATAAAGCATTAATCATAAATACCATTCTGTTTTGATGAAATAAAAAAACTAACCTTCTGATGATCAAGTGCCCTTCCTGTGTAGACTTGCCTAACAGAACAGGATGTGTGATCTAAAAAATTGACCATCCAATCCAAGGAGGTGGTTTGAACTTTCTTGAGAATTAATCTTCTGTTAGGAGTTTGATTAGTGTTCCTCTTTCTGAGGAAGTAACAAGCTTTGCTTTATGGAACTACAACATTGAGAGGTTGGTTTTGGATAGAAGTAAATCCATGAAGCTATACTACACATTCATGAGCTTCTGCCTGGGTGACAAGGAAACTACAGCAAATCACAATCACATCCTGGAGGAAATTACTCATAGAATGAAACTTGTTGAGTTTGCACGAGAAATTCCTAGCAAAGACAAAAGGAGGTCAGCCGATTTGTGAGTACATGCACCCCACAGGGTACACAACACTTGCAGACCAGTTAAAGGCTCAGGCTGTACAATAATATCTTTGAACCTGAGATTCAGATAAACATCCAGCATGACATGCAGCCAAAGCAACTAATGCTTCCCATTAGCATTAGTTGCTGCTCAAGGAATTGCTTATTCCAACAAAGATATTGCATCCACAAAAATGAATGCTGCTTTGGTTTCTATTAATATTATTTAAATAATTTATTTTGTTGTATCATCCATTACATTCACTGAGTGGCAATGCTTTGACAAGCATGGTGGTATGAATAACTACCAAGCACCACATGGGTTGCAGAGGGACTTTAAAAGGTCACCAAGTCTGCTGGAGACTTGCTGGAATAGTAAGGCTGGCCTTGACTGAGACTTTTGCTGGAAACTCCCACTGGGCAGGTATGTTTCTGATGGTCTTATTAGTTTAAAATTTAATAATTTTTCAGCATTTATTGCTTTGACAAGAAGCTCCCATTAGAAAAGAGATAAAAAATAAAGATCTTTCCTTTTGCTGTAAGCTATCATACTTGTACAAATGCTATTGTTCAAAACCAAATGCCAGGACAATGATGCTGTAGCTGGGTAAGAGCTGCTGGCTGAACTCCAGGGAAAGGGCTGAATGGCAATGCTGCTCCTCTCCTCTAACTGAGAGACCAGACCGTTTCCCAATAACGAGAATCGGCTCAGAGTACTGAGGCTCTATCATGATCCAAAGAACCAAGGCGCTGTTCTCATTGCATGTACAGCAAGACCTGGCATTCTTCCAGACCCCCAAGTCTACTAGTAGATCACCTACTGAGTCATTTTATCCCTCTAGCTAAAATATCCCTAGGTCCTTTATCATTTAAGAAATGTGCGGGTGTTTTGGTTCCACCTTCATTTTGGTAAGATTTGCCTAAAAGTCCCTCTAAAGAGGGTCAGATTCGTTCATAGGTCATTCTGGTTTGGGTTTGGTTTTAATCCCACAATATGGCCGGTTAACCTACCGAGGTATTCTAAGCTATCTTATAGCATATAAGAGCTTCAATGGATGCTTGGACTAAGTCTGAACCTCCCAACCAGAATAGATGATCTGTGGACATTGGGAAAAGTAAACACTGTTCACACACCCAAGGATGACAGGTAACTGCCATTCCATGCTACTTCAGGAAGTACTTATAAAGGGAGATATGTCCCTGTGTGATATCCAAAAATTAAAATTCCCCACGAACCTCTCATTTTTTGAATACAGCAAAGTCTTCAGAGTATTTTTTTGAAGCTGTCAAAATACAGGAGTTAAACCTAGAGGATAATGAAAATAAGAAAGAGTAATGAAGCTGCCAACTCTTTTTTTATTTTCCAAGGTGTATTTAGGCAAAATTCAGTTTGTTCTCCCTCCCCCTCCATTTTTTAATCCCCAGTGCTGCGGATTGAACCCAGGGCCTCACACACACAAGGCAAGAGCAGTACCACAGAGCTATATCACCAGCCCCTTTTTGTTCCCTTATGGAAAAAGAAGACTGTCAAGATATGTGGACCAGAGCAAACAAGAAACAAGGACATGTTAATTGAAAGAATTGTTGTAATCAAAGTTTGAGTGCAAAATTACATCCTTCATAATTTTACACTTAAGTGAAGTGCATTTCTGTCCATGCTTGGAAAGACATAGAATTCTCTTCATGTCTGACACATCAAATACCAATAACCCTGCCATGCAGTAACATAGAAGGTTGGATGATTTTGAAAGCTTTTTTATTGTCATGGACATGAGGACCTGGAGGATACATTGTCACTCCATTATGGAGGCATCTAGGTGTGGAATAATTGATCAACACCCCTGAAAGTGTTATAGAGACAACAAGACACATAAAAGGAAACGTTCTAATTCTAAAAAAGTTAAGTATCTATGCTGCAGAGTTAAAATATTGTCATCTAAAGTATTGCCTCAAAAAATAAACATTGGTGTACTGAATGTGGACACAACTTGATGAAGTCTCTATGTGATCCAGATGGAGTATTAGGATCAGAAAGAATATAAGACTGATGCTCAGTCATCTTAATGTCTCTCTCTTTGCAAGTTACTAGTAGATGCAATCAGGTTGTGAAATTTTTCAAATATCAGTACTAATTAACACAAAAGGGAATGAACTGAAAAATGAGAAAGTAGGAGAGGGAATCCCAGGATCGTTTACTGAGGTATGCATGCCTATTATTTCAAGTATTGTATGGCTGATGTTGACCTGTAATACTTTTCCGTAACAGTGAATAGCTTTTCTGGGTCACCTCTGTGCTCTTATTTTCTTCCTCCTATAATAAATGGCTTCTTGTAATTGAAGATGCATAGGTAGTATCAAAATGCTCCAAAGATGCACAATGTCTGCGTCAAGCTAAGTGGTCTTGAAATCAGTGTTCTTCAAAGTGGAGTTCTAGGATCCTGACATCAGAATTCCTAAAGCCTATCCAAGACCTTTTGAAATTGCACTCTCTCAGTCTGGGAACTGATTCCAGGCTCTCTCAACAGTCCCTCCAGTGATTGTCCTCTACACTAACTCTTAAAGGAATTGTACCTGAGACTTAAACTCAACTAGCCTTATGCAAATCAGCAGGGCACACTTGGGCTACACAGTGAGAATCACTCAGGGAGGTCCAAAGCCACACACACAAAAAATCTTGTTTGAACTTCATCTTCAGAGAGTCCAATTTGATTGGCCTGTGTTAAGGACCAGGCAGCAGTAATTTCTTAAAGTTCCATGTTATTCTGATCTCTAAGTAGGATCCGTGTTCAAAACAGAATTATTTACAACAGTCAAAAGGTAGAAACAACCCAGGTATCCATGTATAGATGAAAGGATAAAAATATGTGGTTTAAAGTTTAAAAAAAGAAAAAGAAATATAGGTTGCCCACCCAGTATCGCCTTTCATCACCCCCACCCATCTTTTGCTCCAGCCACAATTTCAAATAGAATGATGTGCAATTCCTAAATATACCATTTGGATCCACACATCCATGTTTTCCCCACATGCTGTTCTTCCTTTCTGCAAAGCAGTCTCCTTTGCCAAAGATTCTTGGCAAGTTCCAGCTTATCCTTTAAGACTGTGGTTTCAGCCCAGCCTGTGCATTAGAATCACCTTGGGAGCCTTTGAGAACTCTGAGGCCTGCCCCACTCCCTAGGCAATGAAATCAGACTATTTCAGAGGTGAAGACTGAACATCAGCCATCTTTTAAATGCTCCCCAAGTGACAATAACATGCCAGTGTGGTTGAGAACCATTTCTCTATTTGCTACTCAATGTGTGGTCTGCTGACCAGCAATATTGACATCATCTGAGAGCTCACTGAAACCCAGAATCTCAGGACTCACCCTGTACTACTGACTCAAAATTTGCATTGTAACCAGATCCACAGGTGATTTGCATGCCCATGAAGGTTTGAGAAATACTCCTGAAGTTCATCTCAGAGCTGGAAGACACCTTCTCTAAGCCACTCTAGCCAAGTCAGCTCTGGTGCCTTAGCATACACTTCTATTTGTCCCCTTCTCTTGTTTTAATAGGATCTTGAGAACTTTAGGTTAGGAAAAATATTGTACCTTTTCCCCTCTAGAACCAAGCAGAGCATCTCACTTCCATAAATAATCACTTGAATCATATTAAATTAGAAAAGAAACAGGTCACCATATACTTAGCATTTCAAAGACAATAAAAACACTCTAAAGAATAAGCAAAAGAATTCACTTGGGGAGCAACCATTAAATGTCAGACCTTCAAGCATGACGTGTCCAACCTCCACCATAGCCCCACAGGAGAAGCATCATCATCTAGATTTTATTCATGTGGTATGGAAGCTCAGAGAAAAGAAGGAAGTTGGTGATGCAGCTGGTACAGCCTGAACTCTGGGACTGGGATCAGATCTATCTCTGTTTTGTTCCACAAACCAGTTTTGCTAAGCTTTTTCTACAAAAGAAGAGAAAAACACCTCTTATTCAGGGACGTCCTGAGGGGAATCTACTCTCCATTCTTCTTCTTCACCATCTCTTCCTCTCTACCACGGAAAGACCTTCTCACTCTGCCTCCAATACTCTTCCTTCCTCTGCTTACCTCTCCTAAATGATATACCTTATCCCTTAACAGGAATTGAAGTTCACTTTTGACTATTGTTTTATCTACCAAATATATTTTCTCATTTGAAAATTCAGTATCAGGTCAATGAAGTCTTTCAGTAGGTATTCAAGATTTTTGATAAGTCCTCTTCCTGTAGGTCTTGAAGTGGGTTAGAGATTAAAAAACAATTTCAAGGTAATTTTAATTAAAAGTAAGACATTTTATTTTTGCTTCTCTTTGAATTTCTTTTGTGCAAAAGATAGAAAAGATAAATCAAAATTAAGTTTCATTTTTGTTGGGGAGTAGAGCTCCAAGGATAATCCTTGTCCTTTATTGCCTGTAACCAAAAAAGAGTCCAATCCTGCTCCACATTTTTGTCCCTATGTGTCAAACACCAGAATGGATGGAAACATTAATTTGAGAAAATAAATGTTTTATTATTTATCTAGATGCCGTGTATAAATATCCATCCTCATTAAAAACTATAACAAATTCCATAACCCGGTTCACAAATTCTTTTCTTCTCTTGAAGATTTTTAAGAATATAACATTTCAAAAACTCCCTAAGAAAAAAGAAACAATAGTAACATTAACCTAAGCAAAATGTCAAGACTGAAAAACCCCAAATTTAATATAGAATAATAATTCTTTTGCTGGAATAGAATTTGAACAGAAGAGAAATAACACTGTGATATATAGCCTAGTATACACAAATAAAGATTATCAGGATATTTTATGATAGCCTTATAAGGCAAAATTGAGCCTCCACAATGTCAAAATAACAAACTAGCTTTGATAATTCAACCCAAACAATAATACAGATGAAATGCAGTGTACCCTGTTTGGGTGTCTTTTTACCTATACTTTGTGTTGAGAACGATTCCCAATGCATTAGAGTTGGTCTTCATTGTAGTGATAACAACTTGTATGGTTTATCCAGGTCTTCCTCAGTTTTCAGTCTTCTCCCTGTCCCCCCCTGTACTGCATCAAACCATCACATCTAAGGGGATGCCATTCACATTGCAATTATTAGAATTTTTGCATGTTCATTTTTACATTTATTTGGCAGTAAGGGATCTTGCTACTACAAAATCAATGTATTGTGACAATTTTCTGACTGATTGACGGAATCAAAATGTATTAAGGAAGGAAACCTATTTCTAATTGATGCGTAAGTGCCATATGGGCTGGTGGCAGCCCTGAAGGCATCTGATGTGGTGATATGCATTAGGGGAATCTGAGAAAGCCACTCAGCAGAGAGAAGGAAGGA
The DNA here is from genome assembly GCA_020662805.1 of Glaucomys volans. NCBI lineage: Eukaryota > Metazoa > Chordata > Mammalia > Rodentia > Sciuridae > Glaucomys > Glaucomys volans. The sequence goes on from JAJEJO010005720.1 coordinate 142,372, forward strand.
CGAGAAAGGTGTGCAGCATAAGCAAAAGCCCTCCTATCTTAAGGCAGGGGAGTCCACATGAGCTCACTCTGGTCTTCCACTCCAGAGTTCTGACCGCTCTCTAAAGGAAAATATTCTAAGACCCTATAACAAAATCCTTCTTTTTATTTAAAATCAATTGAGAGAATTCTTAAACTTAGAGTCAACAGAGCTAATTCTGTAGCTTGTATCCAAAGTCAAAGACATAAAAATAAAACAAATGTATCTTCAGGCAAAATTGTTCATTTATTTAATTTTTTCCTGAAATCACCAGCAATCTTAATAAGTTTTTCTTCTTAGCTATCCCTTGTAGACATAACCTTTTCAAAAAAGAAAAAATTGAAAAGAAGAAAAGGATGGAAAAAATGAAAATTAAAAAAACTCGAAAACTTCTGCTGGGAATAACATTTTGGTACTTTGTGTATATATTATCAATTATATTTAGTGAAAGATAATAGAAATACCTGGGAGCACAGTATTAATAGTAAAGTACCCTTTGGATTGCTGTGAATAGTTATTATTAAATCTTAATAATCTAACAAATTATGTATGAGAACTTAGCCTGATGGGTAAGGATGTTGTTACTGGTAAAGAGATTAAAAATGAGCATGGAATTTGTTTATCTCTTCCTTTCAGTGATGGGCAAATAATGCCATCGTTGAGATAAGGAAATAAAGGAAGTCTTCAATTAAATCTTTGATAAGAAACTGCAGAATACCTATGCACTTCAAATTCTTCTTATAATTATAAATCTTGATACTTTCCAAAGCATATTGTTTGTGCTCAATCACATGTAATATCCAGAGTCTACCATGTAAAATGTAATTCAGTTGTGGAATTGCAAGGTTTCTGTGCTATAATATTTCTAATAATAATAATGCTGCATATTTCTAGAGGGCTTTATTTGAAAATCAAGTTTTGAGAATTCTCTAGCTGATCCCACTCTCGATAAGATAAGTATAGCGTCAATGTTGTGCATAGGAGGAAAAAATCTTTCTAATGTATTCCAAAGAAAGCCCCTTCTTCAAACCTTTACTTACCAGTGTTACACGCTCTCTGGCAAAACAAAATGAGCTCTGCATCTCCTGGCACAATTGAAAACCTTATTTTTAAATGCCATATGTTGCTATGAATCATGCTGTGTTTTTAATGATTATCGCACATGCAAGCAAAATGCTATATTAGTTTTATATTCATGTAATTCCTGATTATCACAAACACATGCAAAGAGAGACAGGAACAATATTAGGGTGCCAGAAATGCAAAGAATCTCAAGAAGTTCTCTAATCTAGTATCTCATCTTTATACCCAATTGAACTTATGTCATTCAAGACAAATGGTAGCATTTCCCTTCCAATTTAATATGCCTCATGGAGGTCTACAGTATCACTTGTACTATACAGAATAAAAGAAAATCCAAGAACTTGATTCTGTCCCATCCTTAGGATATATACAGTGCTTTTTTTTCTCCCAAGAGCTATAAAATAATTTAAAAATAATTACTGTGTTATTAGGATTGTGCATATCTTGGAATGACCTACAGCAGTGGTTCCAAAATTTTAGCTTCTTTGAAATCCCTAAGAGATCTTTTAACAACACAGATTATTGGGCCTCACCTCATTTTTGATCCAATAGTTCTGGAGTGAGACCCAAGAATTTGCATTTTCAATAAGATCCCAGGTGATGCTGACGCTGCTTGTTCCCAAATTGCACTTTAAGAATTATTGCAGTAAATTAATTCATTCTAATGTAAGTTCTGGAGTTCAAGTGTAGGGCTTGAATCCTTGCTTTGCTCTTTGCTGGGTGTATAATCTTGCAGGAGCTTGTCCTCATTGCCTCTCTCTATTCAGCTGTAAAATGGAAGCATTAACAGGACTTACCTCAGTGTTATTGTGCAAATGAGATACTGCTTATAAAGCAATAACACAGTACCTGGTACAGAGTGAGCACACAATAAAGATCCCTTACTGACATTTCATAAAAATCGCTCCCAAACACAGGTTCTCAGATTAGTATTGGTTGTGAGAGTTTTTTTGTTTTGTTTTGTTTTTTTAATATACAAATGTTAATACAAATTCACAAAATGTCCTTTCTTGGGAACAATTTTCCCTTGCCCTGGGGTAATATTCTTCCTAATTTTGAGTGTTGAAATACATTTACTTCCATCATAGTGATAGGGATTGAATCATATCAATTTGAATCATAGAGCCTCATCAATACCATAACTCTTTCCCCTCCCCCATGACTATTTGGGGTTGAAATGGGGAAAAAAAATGCAGAAGAGAGTTAGGATCAGAGGCTTTTCAGGAGGGCTGTCATTGACAGCACCATCTCAGTTCTAGTGCTAAGAGACCCACAGACTCAGGACGGGGAGCTTCTGTAAGGACTTAACTAACCTCCTGGGACAAGTGCAGCCATGTGGGAAGGGGCAAGGAAGGCCCCCTGCAATACCGCAGCACCCAAAGCCGTGCCAGCTGTCTGACTGGCTCAGGGTCGCAGAAGGGGAGGCCGAGAGGTGCCTGGGTGGCCACATGGCCTTCCCCAGAGGTCAGTATACAGTGCAGCACACTCATCCATGTTGCCGCTGTAGCTTTCAGGCAAACATACCTTAAAACCCAACCTGAGAATTCAGGGACTAGACCCAATTTTGTTCACTTGACTGATGATTTTCCAGTAGAGGGTTTAAGATAAGGCAGAATTTAATACCCAAAACTCATTCACCTCTGCCAGAGTGGGAGAGCAGAGCGTTCCCCAGGCTCAGGGTGGCAGTCAAATGTTTCTGTCCTTGCCATGTCAGCCCACAACCCCACCATTAAGCAAAACATACCTGGGCCATGTGTGTCTCTCAAAGATGAATAGAATATTTCTGTGGCTATTTTGGCACGATTATTTTGGTTCTAAGTAACGACATTCTTGTGCTGTTAAAATTAAGAAACAGTTCTAACCAAGAACCTGGTTATTGTGTAGCCACTGGAAGGTGCATCCCTTACAGATCAAATTCTACGAGGCTAATTGACGGAGGCCCAGTGGCCAGGCTTTGAAGCCCCTCTCCAGATGTAAGCTGGGGCCATACCTACCATGGGCTGTTCCCTGTGGGTGCCTGAGAGGGTTGGGGACACTCAGGCAAACCTGTACCTGGGAGACCTGGGAATCCCTCCTTTCTTGCTGACTGTGGCTCAAGGACTTCAGTTCTGCTGATAGTTGATTGCACCACAGTCTACAACACACTCATCCAACATTTTCTTCACCCACTCCTCTCCAGGTCAGAATTGTATTGTGGCCTGAGGGCATTCCCCGTCTTCCTGATACCCCTCCCTATTTTTTTTTTTTCACAGTAATTCCCCTGTGTATTCATTAATATCCTCTTAATGTCCACTTCTCAGAGGACCCACACTACTATAGTCACCACCAACCATCCCTCCCTGGTGGACGGTCCTTCTGGGACATTAACTGTCTAGTGCTTCCAGTCTGACCCACAAACTGGGTCCACATGATCCCAGGACCAGCCACTACCCTCAGCTAAGAGATGCAGGGAGTCTCCTATGAGGAAACAGTGGCTCCTGGTGTGCTTAAGCAGGGCAACCATTGTGACAATGTTTGCTACTAGGATTGTACTTTGCTTATTTGCTCAAATGTGCACATAAATTATTGTGCTCTATGTCCAGGAAGAAAGGAGAGCTTTAGGAAATATTCTCAGACTTTTCTTGGGAAAGATAATTTTTCCTATGATTAGGTTCACTTTGCTTTTTCTTTCTCAGTGATCTGAATAAATAAAAGGAATGATTTTGTTTTTTTTTCCTACCACTTTTCTCATCACTTTCCAACTTGATTGGTTCTTATTAAGATGTGAAGTGCTTCATACTCAGAACATTTACATCTTCTGGTAACAAAAAGATTCAAAAAGACTCTTTGAAGAGGAGCTCTCAGCAATGAGTCCCATAGTAGGCATCCAAGAGTGTCAGTTCCCTTCCTACTCGGCCCCCTGAGGACAAAGCACCACATGCATAATAAGTAAGGTGCTGAAAGTCATAACCCTTCTGTGGTCATAAACAGGATAATTGTACGAAGGCACTGTTGTAAACCGTAAAAGGCAAAAAGGAGTTACTCTGAGGTCTTTGAACCATTATTACACTGGTTCAGACAGACCACGGTCAAGGCAAATCCTTAGATGCAAGACCCACACAAAGAGGAAAAGCTCCCTAGAACCTGGTTAAGCTTGTACAACATTACCTCTTCCAAGTGCATGTTCCACTCTATTAGCTTGCTTTAAATACAACTTAAAGCTCCTTTATGACAGTCACACTATAAAAGCAATTTTTAAGCTATTGAGAAAACATTCTATTCCATATGTTAGATGGTATACCGTTTGTTATAATTCCAGCATCCCTGAGTATTCTACATATATTTGTAATTTAATAAAATTGGTCTTCTGCCTTCGGGATATTACAGCACCATTTCTTGTATACCATTAAAAATATAGTTGATCTATCCTACAGCCTGACTTAACTGCAAATATAGAGAAATTATTGACGCTGCATGATAAAAATGAAGAAACGTGAAAGCTCAAGAAAAATGGAGAATCTCATTTTAAAGAATGGAAAAAGCAGAGATAAAATCAGGACAGTGAGTGATCCAGCACCATGCACTAATATATCTTTTATACTTTCTCTTCTTAAACTGAATAATAGAGGTAGGTCAGAATTTGCATTGGTGTGAATCACTCAGATGAAGAGATAGGAAGAAGGAGACACATATATTATCTGGTCAATTTTAACAGATACAGTTCAATTGCTCAATGGTTCATCTGTCTTTTCTGAGCCAGATTTGAACAAAGGTGACCCTCAGAACTCGTTACAAGATCTTGTTATTTGAACATTTTATTTTTGTATTTTCTTGAGACAGTCTCAAAGATTAATGCCTAAAATAAACTCAGCTGTTGAAAAATTTTTAAGATACAATCAGAAAAGTAATTCAACATGTCCCCAATGCTTTTAGCACCAGTGATGAAATTCTAATCTGCAGCAAACTTGGAAAAGAGCAACAACAATACTCTTGGGTTTTCAGACCTCCTTATGTATGTCTTTCAGCTAACAATTTTAGCTCCAATGTCATCTAAGGCAAATTAAATTAAACTTCACTAGAATTCAGTAAGCATTTTCCTTCTCCCACTATTATCCCAAGGAATATAGTTGGCACAAATTAAAATATTAAAGATATCACACATCTTTCAGAACAATATAGTATCATTTAAGAAAAAGGACAGCGTAGGTGTGCGTCACTGAATCAGTTCTATTCCTGGATCTGGTGTTCATTTGGTATGTGAACTTTCTTAGCCTCAACTTATTCAGCTCTTAAATGAGGGTTTCAACTACCCCTGAACTCTAAATAGATTCACACACATTCACCTTTTCTGGTAATTGCCTTTAAACTTATCTGTCTCATTAGTCTCATCCCCCGAGTCTTTTGTTCTTACATCTAACTTAATACCTAGCACATAGTAGGGACTCTTTAAATATTTGTTGACTAAATGAATGATCATATGCAAATAAATATAAATATCTCTCTTGACTCATATGGATATGTTCACGGAGGATGTGTTTACTTGTCTAACTGATGACCACAGGTGCTCCTGTGACCTCAGGAAACAGGATGGAAACATACAGTAAAGGCATGTCAGTGTGTCTTAGTTCCTTTAATTGCATGCACAATAAGTTTAAGGGACAGATGGTAAAATAAAATAAGCATTGTATGCTTTCATTTTTCTAGGACGGAAATGCTTCCTACTGGGTGCAAATCCACAGCACTTTAAAATTTGCAGGTCTAACTCATTTCGTTGAATTCATCAAATATTTTGAAAAATAACAATGCTTCCTAGAAAAGGAATGTTTAGATGCTTTGCTTTAGATGTTTACTTAAACATCTTGTGGTAACATCAGAATGTTGGTGCTAAGCTATGTGATCTTTTGGAAAAATAAATTAATAATGGGATTGAGCACTCTCAACATTTTATGTCTATAGAAAATGACAACCTAGTTCCATGAAAACACATATTTTAAATTAAGAAGACATATCATCCATATACTAAGTTAAAACATATGGCCATATTTGGGGGAACTCATGCATTATATAATTTTTGTCTTAAAGCATGAATGATAAAGCTCCATGGAAGATATTTAAAAATATTAAAACACATTGGGGCCACCCTACCTAAAGCTGTGTCAGTGAAGACATTTTATGTGATACTGTAATGGTAAATACATGACATTATGCATTTGGCAAAACCTAAAGAAGTATAGAAAACAAAGGGTGGACCTTAATACAAACTATGGGCACTAGTTAATAATGTCACTATTGGTTCATCAATTATAACAAATGTACTATACAAATACAAATTATTGTCAATAGGAGAAAGTGTAATTGAGAGAGAGGGAGTAGATGGGACCTCTGTACTCTCTGTTCAATTTTCTATAAATCTTGAACTATTCTAAAATAGTTATTAATTAAAACCATTATGGAAAAAGACCCAATAGCAGGAGATTCCTCAGAAAACCTGGAATGGAACCATCATTTGATCCAGCTATCCCACTCTTTGGTTTGTACCCAAAGGACTTAAAATCAACATATTAAAGTGATGCAACCACATCAGTGTTAGCAGCTTCAACTCACAATAGCTAAACTATGGAACCAACCTAGATGCCCTTCAACAGATGAATGGATAAAGAAAAGGTGGGGGACATATATATATATATATGTGTGTGTGTGTATGTATATATATGTATATATGTGTATATAATATACATATATTTTTCAGCTTTAAAGAAGAAAGAAATTATGGCATTTCCTGGTAAATGGATGGAACTGGAGAATATCACACTAAGTGAAACAAGTCAATCTCAAAAAAACCAAAGGCCAAATGTTTTCTCTGATATGCAGGTGCTAATTCACAATAAGAGGGAGGGCGCTGGGGAAGAATAGAGTTACTTTAGGTGGAGGGGAGTGGAGGGAGGGGATGGGTATGGGAGTAGGAAATATAGTAGAATTAGACATTATTACCCCATGTACATATATAACTATATGACCAGTGAGATTCTACATCATGTGCAACCAGAAGAATGAGAAATTATACTCCATTACATACGATGCATCAAAGTACATTCTACTGTCATGTATAACTAATGAAAACAAAAAAATTTAAAAAATATTGTTGGAGCTATTCCACATAAAGACAACTCAGCAAATTGTTCTATCAATAATAGCATTGAGCAGTGGTTATTTCCTATAATAATGAACATTGAAGATGTAGTGTTTTGATATGAAAAGTCCTTCACTATCCATAGATCCTGAATATAGAATACAAGAAGTACTTACAAAGACCTACATTAATTAAGATTTAAGGAGAGTTCTTCTAGTTTGATGTCTTGTATTTAGCTCTTCCAAGTTCTACATAACTAAATTTTGGAATCAGAAGAGCAAGTCCACAGTCCGTATCTTATGGGATGATACCTGAGAAATTGAACTACAAATGCAAAAGCCATCACCATAATGCGAAGTGTCAGAGCATATGAGAACTAGAACAAACCAAGAGAACAATCTTGGTCAGCTTCCTCTTCAGGAAAAGCCAAGCCTCAAGCATATGCTCCCGGTGAAATGCCCTGTGGGAAAAAGCAATCTCTGGTCAAATTATAGGAGTACTGGAGTTGTTTCCTGGGCAACAGATTAATATTTAACATGTGAGCACTGTGAAGTTTATGGGCAGTGCATTTCTCTCTTTTATTTGGCTGCAAGAAAGCTCAATACTAGACTCGTAGCCCATTTCCAGCAAGTTTATAGGTTAAACCTTACTCCTGAGTCATCTTTCTTTCCTACCCAACTGTGCAATTTTGTTTTTTACTTATTGCTATCTTGTTACACTGAGCGTGAGACAGATGACTTTGAACAGTCCCTCTCCCAGTTCCTCTTCTAACTCTCCTCATTTCAGTCAGGAGAAAATGTGTGTCTTCTAATAAAACATTTAGAAAAATAGTGATCAAGGAGATACTATTTTAGAATGGTTCAACATATCCTAAATGACCTGAATAGGTCACTATAGTGCTTCATCAAAATAAGGTGAGTGCTATCTTGCAAGAAGTAAGGTCGCAATGAAGTTACCTGAAGGTTATATATTCCTCTTGAAATTAAACAAGTGGGCACATTCTCCCAGGTGACATACAAGATGATGTATGGCATTTGGAAGGAAAATGCTGTACCTTTTATTTATTTATTTTTAAATTTCCATTTGCGCTTTAGTAATAATTTAATGAGAAGATGACCATGGCAGCACCATTTATTCAATATGTCCACACTCTGGTATCACAGAAGAATCCCCAAGGAATCTGAGTGAAGAGTAAGAGCTCTACAGGCATTCCTCAGTCTTATTATAGCTTACAAGTGCCCTACTTATTCACTAGCATTCAGAGGAGGAATGGTATCTATAACCTACAGAGTCTCCTTAACACTGTCAAGAAAAGACCAAATAGCAGGTGGATCAAATATACAAACAGGCAACTTACAGAAGAGTAAAATCCAAATGGCAGCAGACTTTATACAAAAAATTCTCAAAATTACAAACAAGTCAGGGAAATACAAGTTAAAGTAACAGTGGAAAAACATGTACTGGTTTGTTAAAAAATACAAAGAGCCATTACATCCTGGGCAAAAGAGTATTCATGGGCATTGCAAATGGAAATGAGAAAACTAAAGGCAAGATACAGGAAATTATGTACAATATGCTTTCACATCATGGAACATCACCAAAAGTCCTGTCTGTATATATGGATATATTTAGCACATATGTGTTTAGATGTGTATGTGCATGGAAGGTGTGCATACTCAATTGCTAACATGGATAATCTTTTGAGATAAGGAGGTCTAATGTGAATAGAGTAGGAAGGAAGAGAATAGAAATCCAAAAAACAAGGAAAAAAAAAACACATCACACTAAAAACAGCATGTATGACATGGACACATTTTGAGTTTTATATAAAGAAACAAAAATAAAGTACAAGATAGAACTTAGTAAAATTTTTGACAAATTCAGTGCATATTTGGTTTGGGGATTTACTGGCAAGGTAGTATTCAGGAGCAGGGCAGCTTATTTCTTTATCAATTAACCCCAAGCAGCAGACATCTCCCAGAAGAGTGACCAGAGCCTGACCTACAAGGAAGGGTAGGAGGATAGTCCTTTACCTGCTTTGTATAAAAAGCATGAAGTCCTTGGATCAAATTGAAAATGTGAACTATTCAAGTGCATGAATAGTACAGGATAATTCTACTACCCAATACCAACCCCAAAACTGGATTCCAAAGTCCCTGAACTGCAGTTGTAAAGGGCTCTTGTTTTTTGTTTTGTTTTGTTTTACCACTATCTGTGTCTGCATCTCTCTTTTCCTTCCCCCCTCTCTCTCCAATCATCTACTTATGTTCTTGCAATTCTGGAGATTAAAACCAGGGCCATGCACATGCTGGGCAAGTGCTCTCTCACTTAGCTACATTTCCATCCTTTTTATTTGATTTTAAGGCAGGGTCTTGCTAAATTGCTGAGGCTAGTCTTGAGCTTGCAATCCTCTTGCCTCAGCCTCCCTAATAGCTGGGATTACATGGTGCACCACCATGTCTGAAGCTCTTGGGTGTTTTAGATTAACTTGCCAGCAAGAGTCTTCATCCGTTCCAGATACCGCCTCACTGAGTGTGAGCACCATCTCTTCCTGGATATTCCAAAGCTGCCGCATGGGGACTGCTTTCCCATGGTTCTATGTTGGTCTCAGGGAGCAAAACAAATCCTTTCCCACTCTGTTCTCTAATACTTCAAAGAGTTGAAGGCAGCAAAAGCTTATTCATTGATTTTTCTCTGAACCAAAGAACCCCAGATTCTTACATGGTACTTCACTGGACATGGTTTCCAGCCTCCCGTGATCCCATGTTGTGGCTGTTCAGGTGCTTCTCAAAACAGAGTCCCCAGAATAACACTGGGTGTTCAGCTATGGTCTGACCATGTAATGGTCAAGTTTGGTCTGTCCATATAATAGTAGAGGAAGTGGGACTCTGTTTTCATTAATGTAGCCCAACACTAAACAATCATTGATTTTTTTAAAGAATCACATTGCCAGCTCAATATGAAGTTTTGATCAATTCCAGTTATTTTAAAATTAACTGCTCCCATAGTAGGAATTGAACTTGCACAGTTGATTCTAAGTATTTGGAACAGTAACTGAAAATTTTTCTAGGATTTCAAATTGTTATGATAACTTCACATATTCAGTTCTGCTATCTGTTCCATAAGCTAGTATATCATTGCATAAGAAATTACTGCAAATCTTAGCAATTTAAAGCAACAATTAATATTTATTGTCTCACAATTTTTGTGGGAGAGGAATTTGAGAGTAGCTTAGCTGGGTGGTTCTAGCTCAGGATGCTTCATGATGTCATGGTCAAGAAGTCATCCAAGGATGTAGTTATCCAAGGACTTTTCTGAGCTAGAACATCTGCTTCAAGATGGCACATTCACATGACAGGTAAGTTGGTACTGCTTGTTGACAGAGTCCTCAAGCCTCCTAGTGTTGACAGAGCATCCTCCAACATTATGACTGACTTCCCCAGTGAATGAACCCAGAGAAAGAGCAAGGAGGAAGCTGCAATGCCTTTGAGGTGTCTTAAAAGCCACATAGTCACTTCTGCCAAGTTCTGTGGAGGGAATTAGCTCCACCTTCGGAAGGAAGAACTGTCAAAGAATTGCTGACATATTTTTAAATCACAATAGTTGATTTATCTACACATTAAAAATAGGAGGAGTCAAAAAATTACTAGACAGACATGAATTTGAATCATGCCTCTGCCACTTACTAGTAAATTTGGAAAAATTACTAACTTTTCTGAGCCTATTTCTTTAACTATGAAACAGTGATAAATACAGTGCCAACTTTATTGAGTTGTAGTGGAAGCTAAATCAGATGAAATAGGTAAATATCTAGTATAATATCTGGAATATAATATGTGTTCACTAAACTGGTATATAATTTCCCTTAAGCAATTGAAAAATGCCAAAAGAACAGAATATTCTGATTCAAACAGAATACTATCTTGCCATGTACCATAGAAGGTCATGGATGGAAAAAATGTGTGACCCTAGCTCTATGTACTAAAGTACCAGAAATAAAAGACCAGAAACTTTTAATTAAGACTGAGACATGACATGAAAGGGAAGAGAGCCAGACAAAACAGTACACACTGAACATACATACTGAAAACATTTTGTGTGCACCAAGTAATTTATTTTTAAATCTCGTGTCCTTTAAATTTTTCCCTGAAAAATGTCTTTGAAAGAGAAGAATATTGAAAAGTCATCCCACGTTCTTTAACCACATCAAAGAGTTGCACAAATAAGATAATTTTTTTAGAAATGACAAGTATTTTATTATCTTTAGCACTCATTAAGATACATAAAAGCTGCTCTAATCCTTGAGGTTTATGGAACATTTGGTAGAGTAAGTTTAGTTTTCTTTTTCAATATGAAAAATATAAATAAAGGCATTGAATAAAATAAACTTAGAATTGAGCATTACTGTCAAAAGGAAAAATAAAAATTTAGATATTCTATAGTTTGTTTTCCTGGCTTCCATCCAATGCTTTGCATTTTCAAAATTCCTTTCAAGCTCATGAACTACTGCTTAGAATACCCAGGACACAGAAAATAGTACCATATTCATTTTACAGATAGAGAAGCTGAGTCACAAACACCAAGCATGGCTTAGCTTCTTAGGAAATTAGAACAGGGCACTCAGTCAGAAATATGGCTTTTCTACTGTTGTGTTGCCTGGGAAGCTATCAATGTCAAGCACTGTAGAATAATTTTGTGTATTTCAGCCACTTGACAAATGAAAATGAAGGTAATAACTCTTGCATGCTTTGCAATATTCAAACTCACAGGCCATTACCTAACAGTTTAAAAAAAAAAAGACTCAATCATCAGATTTATGAAGGCTTTCTTAAATCTATGAAAATAGATCTCATGTTCCACCTAGGTGAAAGTGCACTTACTGTTTTCTATGCAAGACCGATTTTAAGAGTGTCCCAACTCTCCTTGGGGGTTTGACAGAGGCCTGCCAGCTATCCCAGTTTTCATATACTGTCTCTTATTCATTTATGGCTCAGCATTTACTGTGGTAACAGATCATCAGGTACTCATGACAATATTTGGCAGTTCACAGTTCAAGGCAGCAATGTGCTCTGAGTGATGGGGTTTACACTATCTACATGGTTATGATTATAAAATTGTGCATGGGCCAGGGAAAGAAAATAACCCAGCAGATTATATTTCAATGCACCCATTAGAGGATCAGCATGAGACACCATCAGTAGCAGAGGAATTCATCAACTTCGTAGGCGCCCAAGCACTGTTAAAAGCCTTAACTTTACTAGAAATATAACAAGTAATAAAAACAGACAAGACCTGAAATGGTCTAATGGACCTGGCACAAATGTGGCAGGAGATTAACAGCACTAAATTCTCCAGCGTGAAAACTTTCCCCGACATTCACAAAGCAATATTTTGAATTTCAGGGCCTTCAAGTATGAATATTTGTGTCAGCATAAATAGGCTTCTGGATGGACAAATCTCCTTGGGTCTACATCATCAAACTGAGTTCATATTCTTAAAAACTGTGTTTGAGTTTTTACCTTAATGTGTTTTGGCTTCAACATACTGCGTAAATCCTTTTAAATCCATTTGTCACCTTTTTATCTACTATTGATGAAAGTATTTTCTGTCTTATGGTCATGCTTATATTTAGTAGCATCTTCCTGAGCCTTCCAGAACATTTATTCTTTAATTGATTACAATATATTTGAGACATACAGAAAGATCTACAAATAACATAATAAATTCCATCTCGCTCACTAAGTAGAGAATTAAAATATTTCCAGTGTGTTTGAAACCTCATGTAAACACTTCTTCAGATGTAATCTCCCCTCTCCCCTTAAAAATAATCCTTCTGCTGAGTTCAGGGGTTATCATTTCTAAATTCCAATGCATAGACTGTGAGGAGCTAACACATAGACATGCTATGTATTTATACTAAATGTATATCTCTAAGTAATATTTACTATTATTTTGCATATTTTAAAACTTCACATGAATGGAATTTAAGGATACTGTAAATATGCTTTTGAAACTTGCTTTTTTGTTCAACATTCTGTTTATGAAATTCATCCATGTTGGTACTGTGGCTCTAGTTAATTTATTTTCATCTTTGCATAACATGATATGGTGATACCACAATTTATTTATTCAGTTCCCTAAACATGTTCCCTATAAAACCACTTATGTTTATCCATGAACTATAAGCAAATTTTTGTAAGTTTTGGTGTGCATTAAAGCTATTGAAAAGAGAATATGAGTATTGCTAGGACACTTTTCCCCATGGAAGACTCTGAAACATATATGCTGCCAGGGTTTGAGTTTTTGTGGATATACCACTTATTTTGCTAAACAAATGCAATTATCAATTTTTAAGCCTATGCAATTATAAAAAATTTAAGCACATACAATGATCAGATTTATTGTTATTACTACTGATATCGTCATTTTGTTCTAAATGGGTGGACTATATGACTGTCAAGATGAGTGGCATTGCCTTATTCTTCCATACATTCTTTTTTTTCAAATGAATAATTATTTATTTTGGAATAAACATTATTTAAAATTTTTTTAAAATTTGTTTTAAATGGCTTTACATGGCAGTAGAATGCATTTTGATACATCATATATAATAGAGTATGACTTCTCATTCTTCTGGTTATACATGATGTAGAATTCCATCAATCATATAGCTATATATGTACAGTGGGTAATAATGTCTGATTCATTGTACCATCCTTCCTACTCCCATGCCTCCTCCCCTCCCTTCCATACATTCTTAACAACTAGTTCAGTGTCGTATTGTTTCCATGAACATTCACAGTGGTGTTCAGTTGAAAATAGAATTAAAGCTTTGTTGGATACATTTCTACTGAGCAAAGAGCTATGGAGGGGGAAACTTTCTTTCCACAATATAAGCCTTAATAGGCACAACAACATGAAATATAATAGAGAAGTAGATAAAATACTGAGGAAAAAAGAATCTAGATGAGTCACATATGTTGTCTAAATCTAGTGTACTTCTAATATATCCATCATTGGCAATTATATTACTTTTAATACTTTAGCATAAAAACTGACAATGCTATTGCAATCTGCATTCACTTAGGTGTTTCAAAGTTAAAACATAAGCTTTTGCAAGTGGCAAGGGAATAGTTATACTTAAAAAATGTTTAGGCAGGGAGAGAATAATCATAATTCTAATTCACAATAAATAACTTAAACAAGAGCAATACAATTGATGCATGGCTAGATAGCTATAAATGATTCTTGTCCAACAAGTTACTCATTTGAAATAAAATGCATTTTCAATCAATAGACGAAGTGCACATTATCTTACAATGCCTCTGGGAGAAAAAACTTGAAAGCAAGAATCGGCAACCCATGGCATATATGCTGATTGCTGATTGCTTCTGCTATACTTCTTTCCCATGCTTTTTATAAGAAGATATATTTTGTTTTGTGAAAAAATAATTTTTTTACAAAAGTAATATTGAACATTGGGAAATTTGAAAACCCCCAAAATATTACAAAGAAAAATATAAAACTCCAATGTTAATGTTATTTTTCACATGTAGGGACTATTAATGTTTTAATATATATGCATATATATAGTAGAAATTTTCATGTCATTTTTACTATATGATATGCTACATAGTACTCATATTTTCCCACAGCATAATAATCTTTTATCCTCATTTTTAATGATTCCATGTTATTATATGATGTGGACAGACCATAATTTATTCACCATGATTTCAGTTTTTGAACAATTGTTTACAGTCTTTTCCCACTATGAACAATATCATAGTAAGCATCCTTTTTGATAAATCTTTATTTATATACAGAATAATTTGTTTACCTTCTATAAATTCTAAGAAATGTGGTCCCTGAGTCAAATGCTACACATATGTATGTTTCTTTTACATGTTACCAAACTCTTACCCAAAGAGGTTATGCCAATTGTTACTCTCAATCTCATTTACTCAAATAATAGCTTCAGTACATTTCAGTACATTTAGGATCTCAAGTTTTCACTACTTCCTGTTCCATACCCTTTGCCACATGACCTTGTAGTGAGTGGTCTTCTGTGGTGTTTGCTCCTGATCTTGTGAGCTTCTTTGGGTCAATAGGATGTTCAGTCGTGATTCATGGTGAATTCTCAAAAGTGTTTATGCAATTGGGCTTGCTCTCTGGGGCACCTGTTATTGTCTAGATTAGCCCACTGGTTCCAGGCAGAAGAGAAAGGTAAGCACAAAAAAATTCCACCCTCTAGTTGGCCACAAAGTGTGTGACTGAGTCCATCAGAGCCCAGAAAATCCCTTTGTTTGAGTTCAGTCAAGATCATCCAACACTCATTAGATAGAAACAATTTTCTGGTTTAGATATGAAGTGTCCTTCATACGTTAATGCAGAAATGTTCAGATCTGAAATTGTTAGATTTTTGAAAGCTGTAACTTAATCAGTGGGTTTTGGATTTGATGGATTAATAATTTGAAAGGACTAATACACAGAGTGGTAACTGTAGGCATGTAGATCGTGGTTGGAGGAAATAAGTTACTGAGGGTGTGACTTTGGTTTGTATTTTGTCCCTGCATCTTGGTCATACTCTGTTCCATGGCTTCCATAAACTGAGAAGTTTTCCTTTGCAGTGCCTTTTTGCCATGATGTTCTGCCTCACCTCAAGTTCAGAGAAATGGAATCCTCTAACCATGTACTGAACCTCTGAAACCATGAGCCCAAAATAAACTTTTCCTCCTATAAATTGTTTTTTCAGGTATTTTGGTCTCCAGGGATAAAAAGTTGACTAATACACCCAAAGAACTGTGAAAAAGAATAAATTATTGGTTGGTTCAGCTATAAATTTTGGGGCTAATTTGTTGTGCAGTAATAGCTAAATGATAAAGTTACTGACACCACTCTTTCCACACATATTTTACAGCTGTTTTGATAAAAGTTTAAAATTACAAATAATTTTCATTCTATTTCCTCATTCAATATTAACATAATTTTGCAAATCATAATTTTTCTGAACTCTGGTTCAAGTTGTTATTAAGTGGCAGAATTAGGGTTCAGAGATTATATATCTATGCCCTTTTCTCTATTCCAAATTTTTTCTGTAAAAAAACAGATAATAAATATTTTAGGTTTGCAGGACATATGATCTCTCATTGTGACTAATTGACACTATCATTGTAGCACAAAAGTAGTCACAGACAATACATAAATGAATGGGTGTGGCCGTGTTTCAATAAAACTTTATAAAAACGTCTTGACTATTCTACCAAGAATGTCTAAAGTTGGCATGTCTACCCTTAAAGTCAATGACTAACAATTTGCCCATCAGTACTAATGAAGGTGCTGAAAGTTTGGAACTATATATATGTGTGTGTGTGTGTGTGTGTGTGTGTATGGTAACATGTGAATATTGTTATATACTGCATATGTGGTAACATTATATACATATGTACTACATATATACATATGCTATATGTATATGTATATAGTATGTGTATATAGTATACAAGTATTCTGTATACACACAACTAGACATATATGTATGTGTATGTATTCTATATTTTCATAGATTCGGAAGTGACAAAGATTCATTTTGTTCAATTTCATTTCAATTTCATTTGAAAAACCGAAGCTACCAGGGAACCACAGTGGGAAAAAAAAAGGGAAAACAACTGGTAATATACCTCCTTGAAAGCAATCACAGGTCGAAGGCGCACTGCTGCAAAGGAGATGATGGTCGGAAAAATGTATAAACGGCTGCTGGTCAATCATGAAAATAGAAAATAACCGAGCAGAATCCATCAAAATAGGTGATGTGTGAAAATGAGAATTTCCCACCTTGGTTCACAAAGGAATGATTTGAAATGAAAACCCATGAATGCATGAATGAATGAATGAGTGATTGAAGAGGTGCTTAGGGAGCTAATGTCAACCCAACTCAATCGCAGTAAAGGTTAATTGAGACAAGGCAGCTGTCTCATCTGCTGGGGGGTACAGCCCACACAGAGAGGCTTGGCAATGGCAATATTTTTCACGACTTTAAAATGATCAGAACCATTTTCAGTGATCTCTGGTTTTAGAAGAGTTCAGATTCAGGGTCACACAGTGTGTAGAAAGGAGCAAAGGGTCACATCAAATTTTAGGATTGAATCCCAGCTCTGCCTCATACTAGCTCTGTGGATTTAGCACCTCCTCACCAGCCTCTATTAAAGAACATGCAACATGAATATAATAATATGTTGTATGTAATATGATTGTTATGCAGACTAAATATGCTTTGCATAGTCCCTGGTCACATGGAAGAAATAGGTAGACTATCAATTTTTTGCTAAAACCAACACTGGGTACTGAGTCTAAAACAGGATGCCATCCCTGAAGATTCAAAGTCTAGTGGGAGATATAACTATAATAAATAGACAAACATAAGAAAGCATAAGAAGTATCTTAGTAAGAAAATTTATAAAGAAATTTGGGGAAAAAAGAGGAAATTAACAAATTAATTTTCTCTATTGAGAGAGGAATTGTGCATTTGTGTGTGTATACATGTTTTATTATTATGAATATTATTGTTGAGTTACTACAATAATAAATGGCAATCACCATACTACAATTTTCTCTAGGGTAGGGATTAAGGACTACCCACTAACCAACACAGCCTTGAGGGCTCAATCATGGTAGGATGAATAATAGTTGAATTATAGATTTTAGTGAAGAAAATCTTCACTTTAATAAAGATAAGGTTAAAATTATATTTTGAAAGGAAGTACTCTAGTCTCTGCTAACCTTATGATTAGTTGTATATTTTTGAAGGTCCATTGGGTTATGTTATTGTTGGGAGCTTTGGAATGTGTCAAATATAAGTTTGCATTTCCATTTGAGCTCTAATTACTGACTTGAGACTTTAGGAAAATGAGTTAACCCACTAGGGAAATTTGTGTATAAAATGATGTTTGATTTATGTGTTTAGAGCATCAGTTCTGCAGCCAGGCCATCTGGGTATAAATCCTGCTTTGCTAGAGAGATGTGTTGATGGACAACCAAGGGTGGACCAGGATCTGGACAGCAGATCTTTCAACAAGGATTTGGGTGCAGGTAGTATATTTGGGGAGTAATCTTAAAAAGTACAAGTGAATGAGTAAGAGAAGGACAGGGGAGGAGTGAAAGACCAAAAATGTATGCTGGAGGGTAAGTCACATATGGAGAGAACTGGGGTCCAGATCCTCTTAGGTAGTGTTCTGAAGATCAAGCTTCAGGGAAGAGAAAGCTGGAGTATTCATGCACCAACCTGTGAAGTTCATTGAGTGAGAACTGTCCCTGGGGCTGTTGAAATCCCCAGCTCTTCCAGACTGCCCTATGAGAAAGCTGAACTTGCTCCCCTGTGCTGGAGAAGGCCCATGACAGAGGCTGAGAGATCAGAGGCACAGAGGCCAGAGGTTCTCTTCACCTTACTAAGTGCCAAGGGGTCGTGAGGCAGGTCGTTAGCAGTGTCTGCCAAACCTCTAGGCACCCTCTGCCCTTTTTTCTGTAATTAGGGCAAAATAATGTCTATATAAGAGACTTTACAAATAACTAAATGGCATAATTTTTCATTGATACAAGATATTTAAAAATACAGCTTAAAAATACATTGGGATGACTGAGGAAATTCAAATATAACCTGCTTATAGGTAACATATTTGTATCAATAATATAATTCTTGAGTATGATAATGATCTTTTGGCTATTAGAAGAAGATCTTTATTCTTTGTAAATACATGCCGAAGTATTTAGAAGTAAAGTGGAATGATGTCTACAACTTTCAGATTTTTAAAATTAGACATACAGAAAAGCAAATATGACAAAATTTCAGTAGTTGGTGAATTTAGATAATGATATAGAGGTGCTCAATGTACACTTTAAAAACTTTTATAAAGGCTTCAATTGTTTTTTCAGAAGGCAGTAGGCAAAAATGTAAAAAGTAGAATGTCTCTCCAGAGGATCGACCCGCCCTGAGGATTGCCTGAGAGTTCTGGGAGTAGATAGCAATGTATCAGTATCATGTGGCTTCGAGCAAGAACCGGGCCCAGGCAGCCTGAGCTCAAACTCTGGCTTACTGCGTGATCTTCAGCAAGGGACTTCTGGGTGCCTCAATTTTCTCATCTGCCAACTAGGATTAATAAAATTCCTTTGTTATAGGATTGTGGTGAAGATCGAGTGGGATGATGCATACACAGCACTGAGAAGAGTGTAACCAATGTTATGTATGGCATCAGCCTCATCCTCGCCACCACCCCAACTGGCTATCCGTTCCAGCTTCCTTTGTCCAAATTGGGACCTTTTGGACAATAAATGTTATGATTTATTGTCCCAATTTATTGTCCCAATTTGAACAATAAATGTTATGATTGCCCTATCATTATTTAATTAAAATGCTAAGGCTTTTTAAATGAAATCATCCAAATACATTAGCACCTTCAAAGCTGGTGCTGTTAGTTCTCTCTTCTTCCCAGAGCCCTCATCACATGGGGCGGGAGCAAGATAGTGTGGCATCAGGTAGCAGGAGGGATCTACTAAGGAGATGAGGTCCAGAACCAGGCACAGTAAGGATGGATGTCCAACAGTCAGAGAATAGGCAATCCAGCCAGGGAACATCCTGGAAGAACCAAGGATGCTGGGTCTCTAGGGAAAAACCAGGCAGCAGGTAGAGGGGGAAGTTGGGGCTGAGGTACTAGAAATGTGGACAGGTGAATATTTGGTCAAAGGAGGACAAAGTAGATGGTGCAGGTAGTGGAAAAGCAGAGAACAGAAGGTTTGCACCATGCTAAGTTTCTAAGGCTGACCTTATCCCGACCCTGTCCCAGAAGGCAGAGTGACACAGTCCAGAAGCACTCTGGAGAAAGAAAGAGCACTCAAGCCAGAGCCTGTCTTCCAGTCTTAGCACTGCTACTCACTCAGTGAGAGACCATCAGCAAGTTACATTCATTTTCTAAAACTTAATTTCCTCATTTATAAAAATGGGGCATCAATTCTCAGGTTCCTTCTAGCTCTGTGCAGACAAAGTGATTAAGAGCACAGGCTCTAGAATCAGAGAGAGCTTATTTCACTCAACAATTTGCTCACAATTTGATTGTGAGCAGATCATATGCCCACCTACATGGTACAAACTATATCCTAGAAATATTATTAAAATTAAAAGAAGTAAAGTATCAGCTAAGTGTGAATGGTAGAGGAACTACTTATATTATTTAGGGTCAGGTTTAATTACAAGTAACTGAAACATCCTACACAGTGGCAGCTTTAAAAAAGGGAAGCTTATTTTAGTCCAGTGTTTAAGAAGTGGCAGGTGTTAAACCAGGGATTGTATGACCCTGGGGGGAACTGAGAGACTTTCCTATTTTGCCACTCTGTACAGGGTGTTGCCTTTCCCAAGGTCACCATGGGTCAAGATGGACATTGGAAATGTTGTCTTTATTATGAACAGCTGTCAATTGCAAACCAGAAGACTTATTACTAAGGAATGAAAAGAGAAATAGATATTGGGGACTATTAGCAGTTCCTGTCACAACCCTCAACCTGTCACAAATCTTAACTTCTATTTGTATTGTTATTATTTCAGTTTTACTTATACTATTGTTATTAATGTTCCAATAACTGTACAATTGAGAATCAAATGACTCCAGCACCTCAAATTAAGGGGATTGAAGGTAACAACAAAGGGGATTATTATAAAAACTGACTCCATTGAGGTTTTACTTTCAACCCAGATACTAGGGACTTTAAGGATAGAGAAATAAGTGTCACTCTGGCATCTGATTTCATATTCATAACAATGTGCAAAAAATGGATTATGTCCTAAAATGATTGAGAAGCTATGTTTTGGTTGATGAACTAAAGATGATATAGAAGAGAAATCAAGCAACCATAAGGCCCTTAAATGTCTGGGAATAGTACATTTATTTTAATAGCACAAAATGGAAATCAATTCCAATTTCAAATGAAGAATATGTATGTGTTGGAATTAAATGCTCTTCAAATGTTTAGACTCCAGTTTAGCTCTAAAATGATGAAAAACATCAAGAAGAGTTCGTGATATAAGAATGGTTATGTTGGGCTGGGGATATAGCTCAGTTGGTAGAGTGCTTGCCTCGCAAGCATAAGGTCCTGGGTTCAATCCCCAGCACTGAGAAAAACAAAAAACAAAGAATGGTTATGTTAAAAATCGGGGTCCATTTTGCAGCATGAATTTCCTTAACTGGCCCCAAACAGGGCAAGAAGTTATGATAACAATAATAAACTAGGGATTAGAGAACTGAGAAATCAGCAAAGACAAGATATCCCTTAAAAGTTAAGTTTAAAAGGATGGCAAGATATGGAATGCTTGTATTTAGAGTCCCTTCTCTCAAGCTATATTTAATGGTATTTTAAACTTTTCATTCACTATCATGTATATGAAAATCCAAACCCAAGGTTAAAATTCTGATAACAAAAGTATCCAGACATAAAAGAGATCCTAAACTTTTTTTAAAAAAACTTTTCAATTTCCTAAAGTTCAATGATCATGTTATAATTTTGGAGGATGTTGAATCATTTCTCATCAGTTTTGTCTTCAACATGAGCTAGCTAAACATAGTAAAAATGTTTGCAGGAAGCCCTTCCCTCTGCACATCCCTCCTGCCCATCCACCTGGCAGGGTATTAACACACCATTCAGAGAACGTAAGGAACACAGGGAAACAGCAGCATAATTAAATAATGCCATCAGCCTCTGAAGTGCACTCCCAACTGCACTGCGGCACATGAAAGAGCTCTTAGAGACAGATCACATGGGGGTCTCCTGTGCAAATCTCACTTTCCTTCCTTGCATTCCATCAGAAGAGCTAAAATAGGATGCAACATTTGGAGTCAGAGAGCTGGGTGGTTTCTCACTGTTTCAATAATTTCAAGGTCATTTTGCAAAAATATCCAGCTACCACTTATGTCAGCATTGATGTTAATATCTGTATGGAAAGTGGAAAATTCACATAGATTAGTTGAATAGTGAGTCTAATCATCTATTAAAGAATACAATATTTGATTTCTTCCTTGAATGACTAGAGTACATTTTATTGCTTGGACTCATGCTACTATGATGACCCAATTCAACCAAACCTCACCTTTCTTGGCTGGTTGGATGGGCAGAATCTGCACCTGTGCCTCAAGCAGACTTGTATCTCAAGTGATTTTCCTAGTGATGATTGTTTAGTCCTATATTTCCTAAGGTTTTTTATTATTATTTTATTTTTACAGATTTCATTTTGATTCATTGTACACATATGGGGTATAAATTTTCATTTCTATGGTTATGCATGATGTACATTCATATCATTATTATCAATCATACATGTACATAGTGTAATGATGCCTCTCTCATTCCACCATTTTTTATACCCCCACCCCCTCTCCCTCTCATTTCCCTCTACATAATCTAAAGTCTCTCCATTCTTCTCTCACTCCCCAGCCCCCCAACCAGATTTTATATCATCATCCACTTATCAGGGAAAACATTTAGCCTTTCTTTTTATGGAATTGGCTTATTTCACTTAGCATGATAATCTCCAATTCCATCCATTTGTCTGCAAATGCCATAATATTATTCTTCTTTATGGCTGAGTAGTATTCCATCTATGTTTTTTAATGACTAGTATTGTAATGTCAATAGATGGTCTTGCTGCCTTCGGCACTCTTTACTCTCCTTTTACCAATATTTTCCTCTCTCTTTTTACCCTCTGACTCCTTCTCAGGTCTGTATCTCTTCACTCATCCCCTTTTCATGGTCCTCTGCCCTGGTGTTGACATATAGTTAGTGATATTCTCCCTTGAGTTGTCTTCCAGTCCTAGGGCAGATTGCTGACATCCATGCCTTGTCATCTGAGTCCTTCCCACTGGCACAGGCACTGGGACAGAGGCTGCAGTCTGTGCCATAAGAGGAGAGAGGTTTTCAGAGACAAGAGGCAGAAAGGTTGATGCATGGGGAGGGACCCATCTTCCCAGCTTCTTTCATTCTTCTCTTCCTATACTATCTGGTGTCTGTATCCAGTCATGGTCCTGCAGGAAACTGAGGGCAAATCTCACCAGAGCACAGTGATTGCTAACACCGTGGAGGAAGAACCACTTTCAGGGCTGGTCTTGGAGGGCTGTGACCATGGGCAGCTCTGCAGTGTGAAAAGGCAGAGAGAGGATTAAGAAATAAAACACCCTCTCTCTCTTCTGCAACCTGACCTCCCATTGGCTGAACCCAAGCAAGTCTCATTGATGTTTTTGGCAGAGGTTGGACTCTCAGGGAGAAAAGGAAGGAAAAGAGTTTAGTGAAGGGACTGGCTACTAAAATATAGGTGTGGTTCAGGGAGTAGTGAAGCACTCTGGAGCTAGTAAGCAGGTAGCCATTACCATCCTAGGCTTAAAGAAGACAGAGGAAGGAACAGACACTCAAGGTGGGGAGACCTGTAGCTGTAAGAGACAGCCACCTAATAACAGCAGTGGTCTTTGTTAGAGGGACAAAGCCAAACTAGACTGAGCTAAGAGAAAGAAACTGAGATATAATGGAGGAAGTAGTGCCCTGACCTTTCTCTCCTCATGATCTCCAATATCCTGCTGGGCCTCCCATTGGCCAAACCTAACAGGGAGCCAGAAAACAAGGAAACTGATGGCATCTATAGAGCATAGAAATACAGAGCATAGTTCAGAAGGGCACATGTGTAACATGACACCTGTTTTTTATTTTTTTATTTTTTTACTTGAGTGTTCATGATCTTGATGACAAAAATAATGATGAGGAGGACAAATATGATGACAACAGTAGTGTTGGGTGCAGTAGTTTCAATGACATCATCTTGATTCCATAGAATACCTTAAACCTTGAAAGGGCTTGCACGATTATCCCATTGGCCCCAAGAATAGATGGACAAACTATGAAGTGTTTGGATTTCTTTGTGAATGACCACATCTCGGTTTATAAGTAGTCTTAGTGGTTCATATATACTTGGAATGTTTTATTCACTTATTTTAGTAATACATATTGTAAGTCTACTATATGCCATGTTTTGCACTAGTTGTGAAAGAGTTTATTTTCTCTTGAAGTCCATTCCCTGAATATACCTAGCTTTGGATTTTAGACCATTTCCATGGTGAGAAGGAGACCTAGTCTAGTTATAACACCACCCAGTACTACATAAACTCAGGGTTCAGTATGAGGTGTGCAGAGCTGCTAAATGGAGCTGGGTCCCCTTCATGCCTTTGAGTTCTTCTGTGGCCCCTACTGGGTTTCTACTTCCTCGTGATCCTGTCTTGCTTAATGTTGAATGATGGGCTATATGGAAACATCAAATAAAAAGCAAATACAGTCATTGCATTCTCTTTTTAATTCCTGGAAAAGTGTGTGATAGCAGGATTGTTTTTGCATGTATGTGTGTGTTTTCAGTTTGTTGAAGACTTATGATATCTCTCTGCTGGGGACATTGCTTAGTGAATTAAAAACAACATGGGACTTCCAGCCAGTAGATCAGAGTTTTGATACCTGAACCTGCCACAGACAAGCTCTTGAATGTTGGGCAAGTCATTGGATTTTTCTGAACTTCCACTTCTTCACCTACAAAATTGGAATAGTAATGCTAAGAGAGCAAGATTGTTGTGTGGATTAAATGAGATAATGCACATGAGTTTTTGTTAAAACCACAAAGGCCTAATCAAATCTTAGTATTTTAAGAACTAGCTAGTGAATTCACTGAAACATTGTAATAAGGTCAAGAACCACATGATTATTTCAATAGACGCAGAGAAGGCATTTGATAAAATACAGCATCCCTTCATGCTCAAAACACTAGAAAAAATAGGGATAGTGGGGACATTCCTTAACATTGTAAAGGCTATTTATGCCAAGCCTACAGTTAACATCATTCTAAATAGAGAAAAATTGAAAGCATTCCCCTTGAGAACTGGAACAAGACAGGGATGCCCTCTTTCACCACTACTATTCAACATCGTTCTTGAAACTCTAGCCAGAGCAATTAGACAGACCAAAGAAATTAGAGGAATACGAATAGGAAATGAAGAGATCAAACTATCCCTATTTGCTGATGACATGATTCTCTATCTAGAAGATCCTAAGAATTCCACCAGAAAACTTCTGGATCTCATTAATGAATTCAGCAAAGTAGCAGGATATAAAATTAATGCTCATAAATCTAATGCATTTTTATTCATAAGTGATGCATCCTCTGAGAGAGAAATTAGGAAAAGTACCCCATTCACATTAACCTCAAAAAAAAAATAAAATACTTGGGAATCAATCTAACAAAATTTGGATATTGAGAAAGATTGAGTTAAATTTATTTTTTAATCTTCATGTTTGGCATCATATAGCCATAACCATATGAATCTTTTAAAAAAAGATCTGTGCAAATGCATTCCTCTGCAAGTGAACTAAATTCTAGACAGCAAAAGAACATTTCTTAGAGAGTTCCTCTCAACTTAATTGCTCTTTTTGGTGAATTCAGTTATGACTTCAGTCATAGGCTTCCTCTGTGTGGATTCTGCCTTTTTTGTCCTGTTAACTGAGAGGATTTGGGCATATGCCCTCCCCATCAACCTGCTTTTTTGCAGAATACTCCAGAAGCAATCCTTTTAGATAATGAGGGATGAAGGTATGAATCCTGGCTCCATCACTTTCTAGTTGTGCAACCTTAAAAAAAAAATACTTAAGCTCTTTGAGCCTCAATTCTTTATCTGTAAAGTAATGTTGGTTGTTCTCCTTGGGCTCCCACCACTAAACAAAGGTCATATATATACCTTCTTTCTCTGCCCTGGGAGTCCAAACCTTAACAGGAGCATCAGTGAGACTTGCTTGGTTTCAGTCAATGGGCAGTCCAAGCTGCAGAAGAGAGAGAGGTCAGGGTACTTCTTAATCTTCTCCCTGCCTCTCCATACTGCAGAGCTGCCCCTGGTCACAGTAATACAAGACCAGGCCTGGTGGTGACTCTTCCTCCATGGTGTTAGCAATCACTGTACTCCCCAATACCTCCCTATCCCTACTGGTTTCCCTAATCCTACCTACACACCTGCAGATAGTTTTTCCACTAAATTGTCATCATGATTACATCTGCATGTGCTTTGGTATTCTAGTAGGTGTTTAAGCCTACTTCCTAGGCTTGTCAATTGAGGATTAAGCAAATATTTTGGATAGATCACTTAGAACAAGGACTGAGACATCAGAGTCAGTAAAGTCATCATCATCTTGCTCTCCTTCCCTCCCTGAAGCCCTGGTTTTCTGACTTGCCTTCCATCTCATCCTAGAAATCAACACTCAGGTCCATCTGACTCATGTCTTCCTCTTCCCACTACCACCCAAACCCAGCTTCTGAGATCCTAGTTTTCTAGTTTTTACTAGTAGGGAGTTTGGAAAAAATTAAACAATTCCTAAAAATAGCTAATTCACACTGTTAAACAAAACTGATCTAAAAAAATTGCCCACAAAATGAGAAAATATATTGAGTGGCCATATCATTACCTCTCATCCATGAATTACAGCTTTAGCATATCTATGCAGCATGATAATTTGGAGGGAAATAGATGAAAAGCTAATAGTTAACCTCTTAACAGGAGCTGCATCCTTAGCAAATTATGAAGGAAAGAGTGGATTAGTACAATATCATAGACTATTAATGGCAATCATGGTAAATTTCAGTTTGTCAGACTAATTGCAGAAGCAAATAAAATATCAATAAAGTCTAATTTTTAAGACAATTATACATATTTGAGGTTTTACAAAAATGGATAAATGAATTTAAACTCTGGTTTTGACAGTGTAAAATCTGCCTTTTAAAGTTAGTAAAGAAGTTTGGAATGTTGTAAAAAAAATAGAGCCAAATAGCTTGTAAAAAAAAAAAAAAAAAAAGCAGAGTGAATGTTTCAGTGAGATTATTTCCAAACCAAGAGTTGCATAATTGTAGGAAGGACTTTCCTAGGGACATTTTGGTAACATACCAATCTAGGATTGACTAAGAGAACAATTGATTCAAGCTGGGGGAATTAGGGGCTGGAAGTCTGAAACTGCACAGCTAGGATGTATCATCAGTCAGGGTTGTCCAGAGTAATGGAACCAATAGGATGTAATGTGTAAGAAGAGATTTATTGTGGAAATTGGCTTATGCAATTACAGATACAAAGAAATCGCACAGTCAACTATCTGGAAACTGTAATGTTGGTTGTTCTCCTTTTGGCTCCCACCGCTGAACAGAGGTCATATTCCTTCCTTATCTTCTGTGGGAGTTCAACCCCTAACAAGACCATCAGTGAGACTGGCTTGGGTTCAGCATGGGTTCAGTTGAAGGGTAGTCCAGGTTGCAGAAGAGAGAAGGTCAGGGTATTTCTATCAGGAGAGCCGGTGGTATAATTCTTTTTGTGTCTGAGGACCCAAGAACCAGGGAAGGTCATAGGATAATCCACACTCTGAGGTCAAAGGCCCAGGACTGGGAAACTGCCGGGCTAAGTCCTGGAGTCTGAAGACCTGAGAACCAGAGGGAGATAATGTTTCAGCTCAAGAAGAATGAGAGGATTTGCCTTTCCTCCACCTTTTTGCTCTGTCAGATCCCTCAACAGATTGAATGATGTCCACTCTTAATAGTGAATATGACATGTTTTACTCAGTCTACTGACTCAAACGTTAATCTCTTCCAGAAGTACCTCAGAGACATACCCAGAAGTGATGTTTTACCAACTATCTAAGATTCCTTAACCCAGTCAAGTTAATCATAAAATAACCCATGTTGGGAGAAACAGTTCCAAAACACTCTTTCAAAGCACCAGCCTAGATAGCATAATCAGAACTTGCAGGAGTGTCTAGAAGCCACAAGCATATAGCCAGAAAAACAAAACCAGAAGCCAGGACTGCAATGACAGATGACAAAGAGTTCTACGAAGGGCCACATCGAGGGAGCTCCTGCCATGTCTGATGCTCATTGACAGACTTTGACTCAGAATTGCACTTGGGAAAGGGTTCTGGGAAATATAGTTCTCAGCCTTAGGAGGGTGTGGTGCTGGTGGTGACGAGTTGACAACAGACAACACAGCAGAAGTGCCACTAGACACCATCCTTGGCCCTCTATGACACTGTTTTACACAATGCTACCAGGAATCATATGGAGTAGGTATTTTTATTCCCATTTTATTGGAATGAGAGAAATGTAGGAAACTGGGTTCTGAGAAATGTAGTAATTTAGCCAAAGTCATATAAAGAGACAAGACCTGAACTCATATTTGTCAAGCTATCCATCATAACATCCTCCTTCTCCTGTGAATTATGAAAGACCAGTTCCCTTTTAAGAATCCTCCAAATTACTTTTAACATAAGAATTAATATTTTCTAGTATATAAAACCAACTATATCAGAATAAGTAGGAATATGTTAGATGAATTTTACAGATGAGGGTCAAAATTTCCCAAGTACTCTTTTTCCAGGTTAGGATTCACTGTGATCTCATCCAGAGTGCAAAATAAATCTTACTCCTCCAGTTGACTTAATACTAAGTCCCAGTGAAATAATACCTTGTCTTTCAGCTTCCAGAAAGTGATTTTGTTCTACCAATGGAGAAGAGCAATAAATAAATTTAGGGAGTAGAAGTGAAACTTCTGGAAGACCAAGGCTGGGAATGAATAAGGGAATGATACTAATTAGAACCAGGACTTTCATTCCATTTGTTGACATCAGGCCTCACCCAAGCTGGACCCACTCAAGAGCAGAGTTAAACTGTGGGAATCACCATAAAATTTAACTATTCTTCCAAGACCAGAATTATTTTAACTAGTATGAATCTTACAGAACAGCTGCAAACCTGACATTCACTATCAAACTCTATTCCTCTAGAAAAGAGATGTGAGGAAATAAAAGGATGCCAATTTCTTCTTGGTATTCACATAAATCCAAGAGTGGAGGTGCGTGAAGTCTAAATGCAGAGAAGCAGCTGTAAAGTAAACTATCTCAAAAGAAAATTGGTAGTCTAGGAGACTGGATGGAGACTGACTGACTTGTGGTCAAGGAGAGGGCAATGGGAAAACTCACAGAAAGAAGGAAGAGAAAGAATGATAAGTATATGAATCATAGAGGGGAATTTCAGAAACAAAGAACTTTGAGAGGGAGCAGTTTTAAATGATATGGAGGGTGAGTGTATGGATGAGTGAACTGAGGTCTGAGATCAAGTGAAATTGAAGGTTACTAACAATTCAGAAATTTGGGAATGTTATGAGCAGCCCAATGAATTGATAGTGAAGACACAAGATCCTATTATTAATCACACCAACTACACACTTCTCCAAATCTTCTATTTGCTAGTATTCCTCCTAACTCTCTCACTCTCCATGCTAATCCTGAGATTACTGTTAGTAATGTCCAATTGATGGACATTCTTGAAAATTTATGGTTCTCAAACTGCACTTAGCCCCCTTAGTCATGCTTAGCAAATTTAGATGATCCCAGTTGGTTCACCTTATTCACAACTACAGTTCTTTCAAACCCAATGTCATCCACTTTTCATGCTGCCAGCCTTATTCTCAATAGACAACTTTACTTTCAACCTCACAGAAAAATCAGAAGCAATCAGTTGGGAATTTCTTTAAAATAATTACTTTTGATGTTCAGACATATATATCATTTTATCTGTCCATGCCTCTTCTGGCATTTGCTTAATCCAAGCTCCTCCCAACTCTGATGAACTTGCCCCATCAATTATACCCTTAGCTTGTATTAACAATATCTGATTTTCTACTGGATCCTTCCCCAGGTCCTGTAAATGTGTGTTTCACTCTAAAATGAATATTTCTTTTCTAATCATGACTTAAGCTGCAGCCACATCTTTTTATTTCTTTATCAACCACATTTTATGATGCCTTCCTTTCTTAATTCCACACCAGCTCTTTACTCCTGTAATTCATTGACACATGCAACAATGCATCCACCACTCAATTAAAACTCTATCAGAAAAGACTACTAACTTACCTACCATACTCAGTCCTTGTTTATCTCATTCCTGTTAGACTTTGGCCACCAAATCCCTCCTTGGTGGGATCCTTACCCCCATTAGTCTCAGTTGCAGCCTTCTTTTCCAGATCTTCTTGTACCTCCCTATCCATTTACTCATTCTCCTTGGAAACCCTGTTCCTTCCTCCTTGCTTTTCATGTTGAGGCTTCCCAGGATCCAACGTCAATCTTTCCTCTCATTTTATACACTCATCAGTTACATCAACTCCTGTAAATTTAATAATACCCATGATTCCAAAGTCTATATCTCACCCCATTCTCTCCCCTGAGCAGTTTTCCCAATTGCCTACTGAGCATTTTCATCAATTTTCCCCACAAACATTTCAAACTCTACACACTTGAAATAAATCTACAAAAAGTTTAGTAAAAATCATAGCCAACATTTACTGCATATTTCTTATGTCTCAAACATTATATTAGGTAGTTTTCATAGATTATTTATTATCTTTATGACAATCTTATGAGGTGTTTAGGTAAGCAAAACAATGGCCTCTAAAGATGTCCAAATTCTAACCTCCAGAACCTGTGAATATGTTATTTTACCTTACATGGCTAAAGGGACTTTGCACAAGTGACTAAATGAAGGATCTTGAGATGGAGAGATTCTCCTGGATTATGTGGGGGCCTAATGTAATGAGGACTGATTTTTGAGTGGTCAATACACACAGGTTAAGGGGGGGACTGGCTTTGTTTACAGGACAGGGCCAGGGTGGGTTTCATTCCAATTTAGAACGTCCCCACCAGCCATGTGCAGGCTAACACCTACTCTTCTGGTTCAATAATCTTAATGAACACTTTCTTTGTGCTAGATAATGTGACAGATCCTAGAGTTACAAAAGGAAAACATATGTGCCTTTGACTCTTCTCTGTCCCCCCATAATCACTGTTTCTTTCTCCTGCCTGCTCTATCATATTATCTATCTCTTTACTATTGAATAGTTTAACATCATTAATTTACATAGCAGTAGCAAGCAAAGTTAAATGTTGGATTAGCTCTCCTCAGAAGAAAGCTTGGCTGTGGGATCAACCAAGGTGCCCTTCAACAGATAAATGGATAAAGAAAATGCTGTATATATGCATGACGGAGTATTACTCAGCCATAAAGAGGAATGAAGTGATGGCATTTGCTGGTATATGGATAGAAATAGAGACTATGCTACGTCAAATAAGCCAGACTCAGAAAACCAAAGGACAAAGTTTTCCTCTGATATGTGGAAGCTAGTAAAAAATAAGACAGGGGAAAAAGAGAAAGGCGGGAGAAGTATGTGTGGGATTCCATCAAAATGAAGGAAGACCAGTGGGTAGATGAAGGGGACTGAAGGGAGGAAGAAGAAAAGGGGTAAATGAAAAACAGAGGAATGAATCTGACCTGAATTTTCTATGTACATATATGAATATATCTCAATGAATCTCACCATCATGCATATCTATAGGACACTAACAAAAAGGAAAACAATCTAAAAGTAAATCATGGAAAGATCAGTAGAATAGGGGGAGGGAACAAGGAGAGGGAAGAGGGGAGGGAAAGGGGAAGGACTAGGACTGAATTTGAGCAAACTGTATTCCATGTTTTTTTTTTTTAATTTTGTCAAAATGAATCATATTGTTATATATAACCAAAAAAGAAACAATAAAAATTGTACATGAAAATAAATACAATAATAAATAAAGGAAGAAGATGACATAGCTTGGGAAGATGGGATGCCTAAATACTGTCAGCAGGAGTAATTTGGCAATACAGTATGTAAAGGGCCCTGAAATATTTATGGAATGTTATGCTCAGTAGTCCCACTCCGAAGACTTTCTCTTTTGTAAATAATCAGATTGACATATGATAGTACTAATTCTAATATTAGGTACAGTAGTAAAAAATTTGAAGTAATCTAAATGTTAATATTAATGGACTGGTTACATAAATCAATGTATCCAAAAGATGGGAATCTACACAGCCATTTAAATAAATAGTGTTTTTAAATACTATTGGTGACATGGAGAAATGCTGATGGTATTGCATTAACTATTAAAAGCAAAGCCCACAACTGAACAAATAGTATGTTAACAGCAGTTAGCTTTGGGTAATAGAATTATGCGTTACTCTTTTTTAAATTTTGTTTTTATTTATTTATTTTTATTTTTGCAGACTGAATTTTGATTCATTCTTTTATTACATTTCCAGCATTCAAAAAAATTTTCTACATGAATGTATCTGTAAGCAAGGTAAAGGTAGCTCATAAATGCAACATTTAAAAGAACAATGGGGGAATGTTTATGCTGATTACTCTGTTTGCCTTCCCAGATCCTCTGCCTGCCCTACTTCCTGCTCTGGAAGATGCTGCCCTCCATGTACAGCATTGCACGACTTCCCTGCCCAAGAGTTCTGGTTGAATTTGGTCCATAAGAGGCACTGGAAGAGAATGGAGACTGCAAGAAAGATGTTGGGCTCTCTTCTCCCAGAAATCTGGCACATTTTCTGTCTCTAGGACCTGGTACACAAGGCAGGGGTTATGCTATTTTGTGGCCACAGATCCTGTGGGGCAGCTCCTTCCCACAGCCATGACTCTCTCCAGGATCTATTTCCCACCCTGTCCTCATGCCTCCTCAGGTCTCTGGCAGGTGGCTTCTTACTTATAGCCTCTGAACACTACTTCTTGTTGGATCTCTTTGTCCTGTCCTGCAGATTGTCTCCACATTAAACTCTTTCCAGTTAACCCTTTGAGTGCAATCTGCCCTGTCCTGCCCTTAACTGGTGTGATGGTTAAGGAGAGTCTACGACAGCTGGCACAAGCAGATGCCTGGTGTTCCAAGGGCAGAGAGACCTCTGGGTAAAGAATGATTTAGTTGCAGACATTTTCAGGAAAAGTGATGATGTTACTCAAAAGTCAGGATTCAGGTGGGACAGGTGGAGTGTTATGAAATGAACTGAGTTTACAGAGTCCTAAATATAAACTTCATTAGCATTCCATGACTTGTAGGAAATTTGAAGAGAGTTGGCTGATGGTTCAGAGGAGTTTACTTGTAAGGCATATGAACATGAAGCTGTGTTCATGAGCGCAGTGCCATTACCCTTCTAGAGTTGTTGCAGGAATTTGTTTGGACTCAAAAAACATCAAAACCCAGAAGACAAAAGCAAAACAAACAAACAAACAAACAAACACTGCAGAGTGTCTTGCCTTCTCTGCAGTGCTGAGTGACTTTGCTTTTTAGAGCAGACACCAACCAGCCTCTTCTTCATGCTCCTTTTCAAATTGCATGCCTTCTGCTGTGTGGCCTACACATCTTACCCTCCTACTTAGCTGGTATCGCTTTTACTTTCTGAACCAGACTTTGACATCCTGCCCTAGTTTTCCATTTCCCCAGCTAAGCCAGATGACACACATACCTCTCCATGTGGACTTCTGCAAAGGCTAGACTTTGGCTTTGGAATGTGAGCAATAAAACCTTATGTGTGCACACTGTCCTTTGTTCCAAGGACTTTCAGTTCTATCCCATTTGAATTCAGATTTTTCCCACCCTGGTGAGGGTTGGGAAAACAGGCAAGCAAAAAGACTGTGAAACTCCTCAACTTCCACAGCCAGATTTAATTCCCTTATTGCCCCAAACTGGAAGCTGTGAACTGTGATTGCCTTGACCATGAAGTTGCCTGAATTTCCTTTAGGTAAGCAACATCCATGCCACTCTGTTTTGTTTTTTTTTTTTCCTCTTCCCCAGAGATGAAAGAATGGGAGTATTGTCTAGTCCAGAGGTGCTTTCCAACAATTCTGTCAGGTAGGTAGTCCCAGAGGCCAATTCTGAGCCTGTGTCTACACACAAAGCTGTTTCAGTGCCTGACAAGGAATTCTTGAGGAACTGACTAAAGCCAACTAAACTCACAAAAATTGAGGTATAAAACAAGGTCATTTCTTACAACAATCCTGAAGGGCATTCTGGTTCTATTATTAATTCCCAGTAAGGTGAGGAACTGAGGGACAGAAAGGATGAGTAACTTGACCCAGATCCAACAGAGAGTAAGTGGTAAAGCCTGGCCTGTGACCCAGCAGCCAACTCAGGGATTGTGTCCTACACAGGTGCATCGGGTTTCAAGTTGGCACTTAGATTCGACATTTGTGGTATTCCATTGCACGATTTCTCCCTGAGGCATAGAATGGAAATGCAGCCTACAGTCAAGATTACTTGGTGAATATTAAGTACAAAC
Organism: Glaucomys volans; assembly: GCA_020662805.1. NCBI lineage: Eukaryota > Metazoa > Chordata > Mammalia > Rodentia > Sciuridae > Glaucomys > Glaucomys volans. The sequence continues at coordinate 176,814 of JAJEJO010005720.1, forward strand.
AGAAAGGAATTAGTTTTTCTTAATGAAGTGTTCTTCAGCTGAGAGTGCTTGAGAGATCTTCCCCCACTGAGGAAAGTACCAAGAGGTAAGGAGGATCTTCTACTGAGGGTACTTCTTTCTGGATCTGGGTTAGGGAATGAGAGGCCAAGTTCTGGTCCTCTCTTCTTCCTCCCTCTGCCACTCAGTTTTCTATTAACCCTTTCTTTCTTTTGCTCCATCAAAGTCATCGTCTATACCAATTTAAACATGCTGATTGCCAGGCGTGGGTGCAGCTACCCTCTAATCTCATCACTGGAACTCCCTGGGGTCTCATTCACCAGCCCTCCCTGAGTTATGCTTCTGGGTTTGCTTTTACTGACTCTGGTCTCACCCTTTTGGGTCTATTTGCTTAGTTTGCTCTGAGTTCTGGTGCTGTACTATAGTTCTTATGTAACTTCAAAATTATCCCTTTTCTAAAGCTAAGCTTTTTAAAATCCTTTAAATATTGGGGAAAATTTTCCAAGTCAACCATTGTCAAGTGTCTCCTGGCGTTAACACCTTTGGTGTGCTATTTTATTCCAATTGTTTTGTTCAAAGCTCCCTGAAGTCAACAGTACAGGGATGAAAGAAGGTTTCCTGGGGCTGCATGGGAGAGATGAGATGATATTAAAACCCTGGGGCTCCTCTGTACTGGAGAAAATAAAGGCAGCAGCAGCAGGAATTGTCTGCATGAAGTAATCTCGAAAAGTGGCACTTTTTAAAATGGGTAATGTTGATGTGACTGTTTTCAGGATCATTGAAGAAATCTTAGGGAAAAAAATCTGAAAGAAAGATCTATTTTTCACCTCTTTTCTACAGTGTTTCCCACCATCACTTTGTACCTAGGAACACAAACTCAGGAAGCAGATAATCCAACTACCCATTCATAAACTTATGTCCTTCATAAGTTGCTCCTGAGTCTGAGCATATTTATATATTCCTCTGGAACATAAGTCTAGCACCTGACTTTAGTTTAGTCTTTTAAATATGTAGCATGTACAAAATAAAAATTATTTATAACAATGAAACAAACATAATAACAATGGAAATACCAAATGGAGTACAAAATAGTACCTTCAGGTCATCCTTCTTCCTCTAATGCTGATTCCAAGAGATATTTGTGTGAAAGTTTGCTTAGTCTCTATAACAAAAAACAGCATCAAGAGAATGGTTAAGACATTTCAATGCCCTAATTGTCTACTTTGTAAAATAATAACAAAAGACTATTTTCTAAAGGTAAAGATCTACCTTGTTCGACAATAACAAAGGGCTTTATTACTAGTGAAAGTCATATATATGTAGATCAAGCTACACCAAAGAGAAGTGGAACACATTTTTCCCTCAAGTAATTCTGATGGATAGAGCCAAATCCAGGATGGGTAAAATTACAAGAGAAGAAGTCCACAATCCACACCATTGCATGCCTTGAGATGCATACTTAGTGAATACTTTACCTCACAGTCTGGATTTTTGTCACAATGGTCATTGGGGTGGAGAAAAGAATAAATTATGTAAGAAAGAATTACAAAAATGGGAGTTGGACATATTGCCTGTGCTCCTCTCTAACCACTCTCCACACTACTCATAGCTCTGTGAGTTTATTGGAGTCCCTGCCTCTTGCCTTCCAGTGGGTTTGACCTGGGAAATGCACCTGTAGGACACCAGATGAGTGAGAATATGAGGTTGGTGAATGCATCTCCCCAGTTGTCTTCTGCTTTGTTCCTGTAGACTGGCTGCATCTCTATCCAGGATAATGTTCATAATGCATGGGGCAGCCTATTCCACATCCCTCTGCATAGGCTGGTGCTTCCTCCCCATTTTACCCTGAACCCTTCCCTGCACCCTCATCACTGGGTTGCCTAGACTGCCCACAGCTGTAAGTGGTTCCTTTATTAATGTCTCATCACTTAACTCTGTTCCAATGGGTCATCTTATTTTTTCTAGAAACTTGAATGATATAAACATTAAAGCTAAAAGTCAGTTAGGTGAGGTCATTTGTAATAAATTGAGATGCCATTTTGAATACTTAGACATCTTTCCAGATGCACATTGATTTAGATAGAAAAAGGTCAAGGATAAATTTCCTTAAGATTGAACTTTTATTTTGCCTCATAGGGAGGGAGAGGGGAAAAATGATACCAGGACTAGAGATAAAAACTTAGATGAAAAGAATGAATTCATTGTTCATTTAATGATAACTTAAGGAGACACTAAAATTTGGCTAGACGAGCAGATTATTTTTGAAAGATCTTGCAATTAGTATCCTTGAGATGAAACTATGGGAGATTTCATTGCATCAGGTGAAATGGCTATAATAAAAACCAAGTTTGAAAGTTGGCAAAGAGAATTCATCATGTGGATTTCCACTCTTAGTTCTTAAATTTGATGTAAATTATAGACTTAGAAATAAAATAAGCAACACTCTCATCAGCCATCTTTTATCACTTAAAATGTCTTGAGTAATTTTCTAAGGCATACAATGAATCTAAACAGTAGGTCAAAAACTCTTACTGGTTACCACACACGAGAAGTGACAGAAAAAAGACTTACTGAGATTTTCCCCAACTGTTGGATGAAAAATTGTACTAAATCTCCTCTGGGCTTCATCTTAGGGACCTTGGTCCTGGATGTAACCTCCAGTAGAGTAGAGGTATTGTTTTTCCTTTGAGGATACTTCATATCCTCAAAAACAAAACAAAACAAAACAAAACAACACAACAACCAAAAAAACCTGACAGATAGTCATCACTTGATAAGTACTTGCTGAACAACTGTGTGAGTGTTTCTTTAGGGATTGTGCTGGTTTAGTTCATAAAGTTGTAGAACAGCTATTCTCATTTGTATGCATGTGTTTAGGTGATTGACTTCTCAAAGCATTGTAAACCTAAAAGCAGGGAAGAGATGTACCTAAATGAAGTGGAAAAACTCATTGGATCAGTCTCTCATCCTTTAGCCAAGGAGGCAGTGAAGAAACTTCTTCCTGATGGAAAGCAATCTAAAACATACTGCTATTAAAACAAGATGGATGCACTATGGAGTGGAATGCATAATTTAAATGATTCCTTTTAGGTAGAATATGAAACATCAGAGGCATGCCTTTCTGCAGTGGCTTCCTTCCCAAGGTCCTGCAAGTTCAGTTTGCCTTTTCTGTACCTTCAGGAGTCAAACTCACAGGCATGTAATAGAAATTGGCCATCATATCAAGGCCCATACAAGCCACCATTACTAAGTTATTACCTAAGCTTCTTTGGCTCCCATTTACTGCTAATCTGCACTTTGTGGTATGTATTTTTTAAAAAATAACTGGGGTCAATTAACAATGCATTCTTTCATCTGCTCATCCATTGATTTGATTTTGAAGTTGGTTCCTCAGGCACAACCTGAATTCTCATTTCCATACAAAGTATTGTATCTGAATTTTTACTAGGTTCTTTTATTACTTTATGTTTTAAGTAAGGTTATCTGGAGAACAGATTATGAAACGGAGATTAATATGTATAACTTTCATTGGGGAGTATGCTCAAAATCAATTCTTGTGGGGAAAAGAAGGAAGTAGATTTGTGCAGAGAAGGGATACATTTGCAACAAAGGTCCACATAACCAGAATGATGGTTCAGAGTTGGTCGGACTTAGGTAAAGAGGTCAGGACCTTTCAGCCTACCTGTCTTACACACACACACACATACACACATACAGGGACAGCTCATTGGGTGTGGGTGTGTGAGCTGGCCTGTGGGTGAGGCATGATCTTGAGCAATGAGGCTCAATTCCATTGAGAGCAATTCCTGGATGGCAGCACAGCTGAGAGCCTTTCTTGCCAACAATTCCAGTCATGCACCACAGTATGTCACTTCTTTATAGTTATGGTAGGCTCTTCCGAGTCATTCCTCCTACCATTCTGCTTCTCCAGAACATAGTTTCATTGCCTCTGGATGTGTTAGCCATATTTGCAACCATTAAATGCTGTCATTTAGGAAGAAAAGTCCATCCATCTCTTCTGGGGCACAGAAAAGTCACAAGTCTTCATTCTGTTCCTACTCCTGATATTCTGACCAACCTCTGAGAATCAGTATTCAACTTCTGTTCCTCAAGAAAATGTATTCAAGTATCCACCCACTACTAGATTACTCTAATTATGATTCATTTTATTGCCAATAGGCCTTTGGTTCACTGGGGAAAAGCATTGTCCATGACTTATTGTTAATGAATTTATATCTTCTAGAATTTGCTTATATTTTTATTTTTTGCTAGAGTTAATTGTTTTTTGTGATTAGGATTGGCTTCACTCAAAATAATGTAATGGAAAATAATCAGTAGGAGTGATTGTTATGACAGTACCTGCAGATTGGTAGTTGGAGGTCAATGGAGGATTGAGGCAGTTCCAAAAGTGCTTTCTTCTTCTCATGAGTCACTAGCATCTCAAACTTTTGGCTTTTCAATGATCTCACTACTACGCAGACGAGCCTCTCTGTTCTCTGGCCTCAATATAAGCAGCCAGGAGTCATTTTGATCTGCTTAGAAATCACCATTGACTTTACTGGCTTTTAATATCAAGTTATGTTATGGGTCATCAGCTAGCAATGGCTATCCTTGATCTGATCAATAACTATCTTAGTCCTTCAGTCTAGCAAGACTTGAGTAAGGGACTTGCAGCTTGATGAAATTCAGTGGATTTGGTAGAGATCATAACCAACGTATGCTATTCTTCGTCTGTACCACCATCTTGTTGGTATCAAGCACAAAATATTTATTGTTTATCTGGTAAACTGACTTTTGTATGCTGTGAAGTTACCTCTTTCTAGTCTTTTGAACTATGTTGGTGTCTACATATAACCTTTTCATATTCTTTTATTTTTATTTTTTTATTTTTACAGACTGTATTTTGATTCACTGTACATAAATGGGGTACAACTTTTTGTTTCTATGGTTGTACATGATGTAGATTCACACCATTCATGTAATCATACATGTACATAGGGTAATGATGTCTGTCTCAGTCTACCATCTTTCATACCCCAACCCTCCTCCCCCCTCTCATTTCCCTCTAAAGATCCTCCATTCTTCTCTTATCCCACTCCCTCACCCCCATTATGTATCATCATCTACTTATCAGAGAAAACATTCAACTTTTGGTTTTTGGGGATTGTCTTATTTCACTTAGCATGATATTCTCCAATTCCATCCATTTACCTGCAAATGTCATAATTTTTAATTATATTCTGGTTATATATGAAGGAACTTGAAAATCATTACAAAAAGTTGCAACATATACATATATTGACAAGAGTGAACACTTCTGAAGGCAAAATACTAATTAAATCAAGCATTCTTGATAGTATTGAAATAATTACACATTATCATTCATGTACACATGTAGTAAAGTATTAATGACTTTATGAAATAATTTTATACAAAGGAATAACTTTAAGCTTAGATAGTCTTTCAAAGCTTCCATCATGAATCCATGGATTAGTGTCTGAAATTATAGCATATAAAATAAATGAAATATTATCCAATAGGATTGTCATTAGACTCCATCAACATTCAATATTAATAGGCTTTTTGGATTTGCTGCTTATGGTACTATGCAATCATAGCTAAACAAAATGATTAATTTGAATTTGATGATTGAGTAAGAGTAGGAATTTTTTTATTTCTTAAATGATGATGGAAATTAACAGTTATTTTGGCAATCAAGGAAAGGCTTGAGAAAAACATGAATTTATCATAGGCTGGTAAAAAAATGTTCATTTTTATTTATATACCAAATAAAATAGGAAACATTTTGTGTGCATTTCCAAAATTGAGAATATTAATGAGACTTAAAATCTCTATGTATTTTTATAGAAGACCACTGGACAAGAACTTCTGGGCCAGTTACTGTATTTGTTTCCAAATACTTCCAAGCAGTTTTCCTTCTAATTGGCATCCAGCTAGTTTGGTTACCATGAGACACTGGGGGCAAAGCTCAGAGGCTCTGAAAGGGGGTGTTCACCTGCTCCTCACCCACCCCTCTGTATTTCCAGCTATGATTGCTACTTCTGAAACTCTTCTCTCTGGACAGCACCTTTCTCCATGTTACCAGCTTCTGACAGGCAGAGCCTACTAAGGTTTTAGCTCCCACCAGGCAACTCAGCTCCTAGGATCTGCTAACTACCTCCTCCCTGCATCCAGCTGGCTCTAGAGAAAGAAGCAGCTTCCTGCTGTGGCAAATCTCTGATTTGCCTTCCCATATCCTGTTGGACCTCTCAGCTCCTTTATCAACAGTGTAATTAATTTCATATATCCACTTGTGTTTGAGATAGGGTGTGCTTTCAGTATGCCTGGCTGTACCAGGAATCATATGACACTTTCCCACTTGGGCTGGATGTGAAGAAATCATGTAGTCCACTACATCGGATACACATATGTAAGGGTGGAGATATTTTACAAGTGTGTGTGTGTGTGTGTGTGTGTGTGTGTGTGTTCTTTCACTTAAATGTAGCCTTATGTGATTTTCTTCAATTTCCATCTTTTGGATTTCTCCCAATTTTTACTCGCTTTCTATTCCAAAGTGAATATACAAAGGTGTCAAAATGATGACCATCAAATGCCATTTTGTGCATGTAACTCCTTTGTTCAACCCTTAGACATCTCTTTGGTGGATCAAGTCCAAACTCAATCTAGTTTCCATAGCTCTTCCTCAATCTTTCCCTTCTCCAGGTGTCTTTTTAACCTTATATCCTGTGTTATGCACCAGCGAAGCCTGTCCCATTCTACTCAAACTATCTTGCTTTCTATTCTTAACATTCAACTTCCTGTTCTCCATCCACATGTTTTCACTGGGATAGCACCATCCTTATCCTTTCTTATCACATTGATAAGAAATTATCATATCTTACATAGAAATTAGAATATGAATTTGCTCAACATCATACAAATATATGACTTCTCTGATCTCCCTCTTCTTAATTGGCTTTCTCCATGATTCTAATCCATGACTAATTATTTCTTCATTCAAAACTCCTTGTACTCTTCTAATAAGTCCGACTCTAAATCTATGATCCCTAAACCTAAATAGCTAGTTTTCCATCTCTCTTTTGAGCTCCATACTTCTTATTTCCACCTGACTTGATGCTTTTACCTGGTTGCCTTGAAGGTACATCAAACTTTGAATGTTCCGACTGAACTTCTTTGTTTCCTCATCATCCCCAAGCCACATCTTTCTCCAAGAGTTCTTAGATTTAGTTAATTACGTCCCCTATTAACTAATTGCCTTAATTAGAAACCAAGAATTCCTTGACTTGCAGGCCATTTTTATCAGAAGAATCCAGGGCTAAATCTGAGCTCTCTACTTCCTGTCAATAATATGAAACCAGTTCAATTCCTCTCCATGTTAAGGAAGGAGCAGTAGCAGTGACCTTAGATTAAGTGAGTAGAACTGACAGAGAAGCTTTATTGCACACTCACCTCAGTGTGGGGACCATCTTTGGATAATTAAGCTATTGGAGAGCATCCCTGACCTGTCATTGGCTCCCTTCTCAACAGTTTGTTATCAAAGCCTAGAGGTACAAAGACCTAGTGCTGCCCTGTGTCAGGCCTATTTCTAGTGACCATAACTCAGGGGTTCTAAGAAACTTCACAGAAGATCACACAATGAGGGAAACATCTAACTAAAAATGAACTCTCAGTATAACATCATTGAACAATTTCCTTTCTTTTGGTTGGTTTGTTTTTTATAATTTTTACTGACACAATACTTTTATTTTATTTATTTATATAGTACTGAGGATTAAACCCAGTACCCCACACATGCGAGGCAAGCAATCTACCATTGAACCAAAATCCCAGCCCATAATTTGTTTTTTAAAGAGAAAGTTATGAAGATTCAGGTCCTTTTCAAGGAAACAAGTTGAGGGAGGACACTCGTATCAATGGAGTGGGATTCTGTGTACAGAGGGGCAGACAAGCTGCACCATTTCTGGAGATCTTTTTGTAGGATAATCATAAAGATGGGGCTTCCAGGGAGCTGGGAACTGGCAGTACTCCCCTCAGAGTATACAGCAGTACTTTGAGGAGAGCTACAGAAAATGTCAACAGTCAATGTTACGATTCAGATGTGAGGTGTCCCCCAAAAGCTCACATGTGAGGCAATGAGAGATGATTCAGAGGGGAAAAGATTGGTCTGTGAAAGTCCTAACCCAATCAGTGAATTAATCATCTGATGGGATTAATTGAATGGTAATTGAAAGCAGGGAGGGTGTGGCTGGAGGAGGTGAGGCATTGGGGCGTGGCTTTGAGGTATATATTTGTATCTGGAGAGTGGAGTCTCTCTCTCTGCTTTCTGATCATAATGTGAGCTGCTTCCCTCTGCTACACTCTTCCACCACAATGTCCTGCCTCACCTTGAGCCCCAAGTATGGAGCCAGCTTTCTATGGACTGAGACCTCTGAAACCATGAGCCCTCAATAAACTTTTCCTCCTCTACAATTGTGCTGGTTGGGTCTTTTAGTCACAGTGGCAAACAAGCTGACAAAAATGGTCACTATACCAATATTGAGTTATGGAGAAATAGAAAACCCAAAAAGACCAAATATATAGTCAAGCAACAGGATTGAATATGTAATAAAAATTCTCCTATCAAAGATAATCAAAGGACTAGATGACTTCTCTGCTGAATTTTACCAAACATTTACAAAAAACCATACTAGTTCTTCTCAAATTTTTCCAGATAATTAAAAGGGGGAGAATGTTTCCATTCTTTCATCATGTAAGGTCTGATACCAAAGCCAAACAAGGACACAAGAAAGAAAGAAAGCTATAGGTCAAGATCCCTGATTAATATATTTGCAGAAATCCTCAATAAAATACTTGCAAACCAAATCCAGCATCACATTAAGAAGATTATTTATCATGATCAAGCCAGATTCATTTCAGGGTTGCAAAGATGGTTCAACATGCACAAATCCATAAACATGATACACCATATCAACAGAAAGAAAAACAAAACCCACATGATCATTTCAATAGACCTAGAAAAAGCATTTGATAAAATTTAACATTGCTTCATGATAAAAACTGAACAAATTCAGCATAGGAAGAACATAATTCAATATAATATAAGCCATATACAGAAATCTTGTGAACTAAATCACAATGAACAGAAAAAAGCTGAAACTTTCTAAGATCTGGAATAAAGACAAGGATGCCACTTCACTACTTTTATTCAACACAGTTCTGGAAATCCTAGCTAGAGCAATCAGGCAAAAGAAAAAATTTAAGGGAATCTATATTGAAAAGGAGGAAGTCAAACTGTTACTCTTTGTAGATGTCATGACCTTATGTGTAGAAAACCCAAAAGACTCCACCAAAAAGCTACTAGAAACAATAATGAATTCAGAAAAGTTGTAGGATATAAAATCCACACAAGAAAATCAGTAGAATTTCTATATGCCAATAGCAGATAATTTGAAAAAGAAATCTGTTTATAAGATCTAAAAAACAAAACAAAATAAAAACTTGGAATAAATCTAGCCAAAATAGGTGAAAGATATTTACAATAAAAACTGCAAAACATTGATGAAAAAAATTGAAGAGGACACACACACACACACACACACACACAATGAAAAGACATCCCATGTTCATGGGTTGGAAGAATAAATATTGTTAAAACTTCCATATATCCAAAGTGATCTATATATTTGTTACAATTCCTATTAAAATAATAATGATATTATTCAAGAGAACAAGGGGGAAAGATCAAAAATTTATGTGGAATCAGAAAGAACCTTGAATAACTAAAATAATCTTGAGCAGAAACAACAAAGCAAGGGATATTACACTGACAGACTTCAAAATAGACTACAGAAGGAGGAAGTACTGGGGTCTAAAATGGAATAAGTTACATTATATGCATTTATGAAAATATTACAACAAACCCCACTGTTATGTATAGCTATAATGCATATAGATGTGCATTATAATTTGACCATTCCAATGTCTTAGAGCATTTAAGACATTACACACACACACACACACACACACACACACAGAGCATGGTAAACTGGGTGTAGTGTCACATGCCTGTAAAATTCCAGTCACTCAGGAGACTGAGGCAGGAGGATCACAAGTCTGAGGCCAGCCTTGGCAAGCTGGAGTTGGAGGCCAGCCTGGACAATATAGTGAAGCTCTGTCTCAAAATAAAAAATATATATATAAAGGGTTAAGGATGTAGCTCAGTGATAAGAACCCTGGATTCAATCTCCAGCACTGCAAACAAACAAATAAATAAACACTGAACAAGAAACAAGAGCAAACAAGACCCAGACTGATACTGGCATAAAAACAGACACATAGACCAATGGAAAAGAACGGAGAGCCTAGAAGTGAATCCACACACCTACAGCCAACTGATCTTTGAAGAAGAGGCTAAGAACAGGCATTGGGGAAAGGACAGTCTTTTCAATAAATGGTGTGGGAAAATTGGATATCCTCACACAGAAGAATGAAACTAGATGCTTATCTCTCACCAGATACAAAAATCAACTAAAATTGGTTAAATATTCACATGTAAGACTTGAAACTCTAAAACTACAGCTAGAAAATGGGCACCATGTTTTAAGACATTGGAATGATTGAAGAACTTTTTGGATAATACTTCAAAACAGATGACAAAAGCAAAATTATACAAAGGGAATTACATCAAACTAAAAGGTTTTGCAGAGCAAAGAAAACAAGAGGAATATACAATCTACAAAATGCTAGAGAATATTTGTAAAACCATACATGTAACCAAAGTTTAGTAAACAGAATATGTAAGGAGCTACTGTAATTCAATAAGGGAAAGACAATTAAAAATTGGACCATTGACTTAGACATTTCTGGAAAGAAGACATACAAGTATATTTAAAAAATGTTCAATATCACTAATTATCAGGAAAAAGGAAATAAATACCCAGGAGATATCACCTTGTTTGAATTAGAGTGAACATTATCACAAAGACAAAGGTAGCAAGTGTGAAGATGGGGAGGAAAAAAAAATAAAACCCTTACATACCATTAGTGGGAATGTTGATTAGCAGAGCATCAGGCTATTATGGAAAACAGTACAGAGCCTCTTTAAAAGTTAAAAATAGAAAGCCATATGACCCAGCAATCCCACTCTTTGGCATATATCCAAAGAAATAAAATAATATGAAGATATAACTGTACTCCCATGTTTATTCAGCACTATTCACAATAGCCAAGAAATGAAATCATCCTCAGTGTTCATCAACTGATGAATGGATAAAGAAAATGTGATAGATACACACAATGGAATACTATTCAGTCATAAAAAGGATGAAATCCTCTCATTGTGGTAACATGGAAAGGACAGAAGAGAAATATGCCAGGCACACAAAGACAAATACCAAATGATCTTACTCATCTTAAAAATGGAATCTTAAAAATAATGACCTCACTAGAAGCTTAGAATAGAATGATGGTTACCAGAGGCTGGAGAGAGTAGAGGTGAGAGAAGAACCAGGAAAGTTTGGTCAACAGATACTGTTATAGTTAGATAGAAATAAGTTCTGTTGTTCATAGTAGGGTTACATAAGATAATAATAATGTTTTATATTTCAAAAAAGAAAGGATATTAAGTGCTTTTACCACAAATGATCAATGTTTGAAGAGACATATTTGCTTACCTTGCTTTGACCAGTATACAATGTATTGGAACATCGCATGGTACCCCAGAAATGTGTACAATTTTATGTGTCCACTAAAAATAATGAAAGGAAATCATCAATGTAACAATGAAATAAAGGAAACAATCAACGCATGAATACTATCAAGTATTTATAGATAAATACCTCTTAAGAGTAATTCATTCTTCACAAGTTAAACAGTAAGTCAAACACTTCGATTTCCAATATGGAAGAAGGAAAAATCATACTCATTTTCTCTTTCCCCTATGAGATCATTCTGGTACCTCCATTCAGAATAAAAGATAAGAACATGATTTATTATCCTAATTATATATCTATATTCTATTAATTTATGCTAATTTATACTATACTAATTTATACTGATTTTAATCTCTTATACCTATTGTCCAATAGTCTTGCAAATAAAATAATCTCTAATTCAATTAATTTTTAAATAATCTTGTTATAAATAATTCATTGAAAGCTAATAGTAGTTTCTGTTTTAATAGGACATAAGAATGGGTTACTGGTCAACTACAGATTAAAACATTATCATTCTTTATTCAATATACATCTAATGACACCTGATATTTTAGTTATATTTATCACAAATCATGGCAATTTAATAATATTAGTCAGTATTATTGCTAAGCTGTTGGATCACAAATGTGAAAATATCACATCGTAGGCAATGTTTACCCCTCTAGTAGGCAAAATGGAAAATAGAACCCAGGCCTAGACTCTTCCAGTAGTACTCAATCAGTCTAATCATTTATTGTCTTTTGCCTGGGAAGTCCCATGAAGCATGAAGTATTGATTTAGGAATTTTCTGAACATGAATGACTGTGTTGCAACTGTGTTCTTTTATATCACTTCTTAATATGTGATAAATTGTTCCTATGTATGCTGTGATGAGGCTGAAAAACAAATTAAGCCTGGCTATTTAATAAGCATGGAGTGTAAGCACTCATCTGCCTCCACAATTACTAACTGGGGTTCCGGACTTTCACTCCATGGTGTGCAGGACTGCACAGTGCATTTGTGCATGCCTATGTTGAGCATCTCGCTTTCTTTACCTCACAATGGCACAGCCTCTGGGCACCCCAGAAGGCCTGGGTGTTCCTCCTGATTCACCTGGGGATTCTCAAAGCCATGACTGGTGGAGGGGTTCTAGATACTGGGGAGGGGCTTAAGCTAGGCTGAGAAGGAGTTGTCAGGAGGAGTACAAGTTATTTATGACCAGCATAGAAGAGGAGTCTGGACCAATTATGAAAAAAAAGGAGAAGGTAAAACAGGAAGGATGGCAGCATGAAGGTAGAAGGTATTTCATGGCTGAAACCCTTTGCTCTGGACATGCCCATATAATACCCAGTACTAGAAATGAGGGCCGCACATTATTGCATGGCTTTAGTATTTATTTATTTTTTTGTTTGATTCACTTAGTCAGCATTCCCCTTTTGAAGGCTCTGGAGTCAGACTGCCTAGGTTCCAAACAGGCTCAGCTACTCTCTAAGGACGGGATCTTAAGGCATTTGCTTATCTTCCTTTGGCCTGGGTTCCTTATCTCTAAAAGGAGGATGAAGTACTCCTTGGTGAGAGCCTGTCTATAAATAGACACCATACTGAACAACACAGATTGAGAGGGAGAAACACAGTAAGAGAGCAAGAAAGAATGTTCATGGTTTGGGTTCTTGTTTCCAACCTTGCCTCACTGGAGTGCTCTTTAGATCTTCTGATTTCATGAGGAAATTGATTCTTTGATTTACTTAAACCCTTTTGTGTTGGAGATGCAACCAAATTTTACTGTCTAATAAAAATTTTCTTCAAATTGACTTGGATTATGTGGCTCTCTTTATTATCATTGACCTTGTATAGTGTCCTATACACAAAAGACAATATATGTTTATTAAACATGTGCTCTAAAATTTATAAAAGTTCTCAAAACCCATTAATTTAATCCCCTGTGCATCATCATACCATCATCCTAGGTAATCAAGTTCAATGTAAGTGTGTCTTCACAGGAAGCAAACCCTTCTGCAGAGAAACACAATGATGTAGTCCTGAGGACCTTGTCGAATGAGTAGGATTGCTAAGAAAACTGCCGGGAGAGGCCAGAGATTCGGTCGGAAAGACCTAGGTTCTTTTCAACATAAGCATCTCAGTGATCTGCTCAGTTCCTTAACCTTCCTGAGCACCATTCTTGCGCAGAAGGTGGAAAAATCATATTTACCTTACAGCTTAAAGGATCTCATTTATGGGAGGACTAAATAGGACAGAGATACTATTTGTTGTTCCCCTCCCCCTCAGATACCTGGGGTTCAATTGGTGATGGATATACACCTGTCACATCAGGAACCCACAGGCGTTAATGTTTTGTGTGCCCCCCCCCCCAGTGAAATGCACAATAGGTGTCACATTTCAAAAGGATCTGTGCAAACATATTTGGATCTGGGGTGTGATCTTTGGTGGATATTCCATGTACTCGACTGTGAAAGGGATGGTTTTACAGGCACTTTACCCACAGGTTCCCTTCAGCTCTGCTTTCTCAGGGCTCCAGAGAGTAACTGTAATGCAAGCTCCTAACAGGACCTCTAAAGGGCTTTGCCTGCCTTTTAGTACCTGGAAGCTGCTGCTCCTCTCCTCAGGGTGTTTTTGGTGGGCGTGGCGAGAAGCACCTGCTCCCGGGCTTTCCTTGAATCTTGCTCCAATTTCCTTATTTTAAAGGAGTAGTTCTGCAGTCTCCTAGCTATTCCCTCAAGTGTGCTTTATGAGATCCAGTTTCAGTCTCCCGGTGGTAGCTTTCAGGTCCCGTTACAATTCCCTAGAGCTCCGTGTGCATGTGTGCGGGTGGAGAGAACCAGGGAGAGAGAGAGTTGGGGCAGAAGGACCTAGGCTCCAGTTACCTTTCCTCACGGTTCCCGCACAACGCCGCCAAGTGCGCGGCGGGGCCAGGGAACGCCGCGGCCCCTTTAAGAGCCGGGCCCAGACCGGCTCCGGGGCCGCGGGAGCCCAGAGCGCCGCGCGCCGCGGAGGAGTTGGGAGCGGGCGCAAAAGTTTCCTCCCAACTCCGGCCTCGCGCGCAGCCGCCGCCGCCCACTCCAGCCCGGGGCCTGGGGCCGGCCCTGCCACCGTCGCCAGGGCCAGGGCCAAGGCCAGCGCAGGGCCCGGTAGGGCCCAGCCTGCAGTTTCACTTTGGCGGCGGTACAGGAACCGCCTTGGCCGGGCCGGAGCAGCAGCAGGAGGAGCGGGCCACGCACCGTCGCGTCCCGGGCCACCCGCCACCTGGGAAGTGGCCCTTCCCGCTGCCGCCCCCTCCTCGATTCCCACCCGCCCGCGGCCTCCAGCCCGGGTGGAAGGGGAGCTGCCGCGAGCCCCTGGCCCTGAGGGGTCTCCGGGGAGAGTGCCCGGTCTCCCGGCCCGCCAGCGCCTGGCGTGCCCCGGAGTGGGGGCTGCCCCCGCGGGGCCAAACACCTGTTCGGTCGGACCCGGCGGGGTAGACCAGAGCCAGGATGAAAGTGACTGTGTGCTTCGGCAGGACGGGCATCGTGGTGCCCTGCAAAGAGGGCCAGCTGCGCGTCCGGGAGCTCACCCAGCAGGCGCTGCAGCGGTACCTGAAGACCCGGGAAAAGGTGAGCGCCGCGCGGTGGGCGCGCAGGCGGGACTGGAGAAAGGGGGCGCGGCTGCTGCGCGGGCTACCCGCGAGTGCCCCGAGGCCAGTGCACCTGCCAGGTGCCCTGAGACCTGGTGGCGCTGTTCAGGAGACGCACAACCCAGGCGGCTATTGGGCACAAGTTGTGGCTGCAACTTTGATGTGTTACTAACATAAGTGACCCAGGTGCCTTTGGGCGTTTGTGTGTGGAATGGCAGCATCCCATCCGCCTCGTTTGGGGGCTCGTTAGAAATCAGCAATCTGGGACTCCAATCAAACCCATTGACTCTTTGCCCTTTAATAAGATCCCCAGGTGGTGGCAATACCCAAAATAGTTTGAGACTCTTAGGTTTAGAATTCCTTTGCTGGGGCATTAGGTGCTGCTCACCTGAAGTGTGGTTTTTGACCCGTTAAGGCCCGCCCCACTTAGGCTCCATGGAATTAGAAATTTGATTGGTGCAAATAACACCTACGCAGAGTTATAACTGATAAGGCCTTTGGAGTTTCAGCCTCACGATCTGTCCTCTCCGGGACTTGGGTAGGGACTCAGGTGGGAGGATGCCATTTGCCTGCACCAATCAGCCTACATTGAACGTGTTTTCAGTTTAACTGCGCATTCTAAGAGCAATTACTAACTAGGTGGGTCCTGCCGGATCTTGAGTGACTATTAAATGAGGAAAACGCCCTCAGCTCTGTCCCTGAAGTCAGGAACAAGTAAAAATTAACTTTTTTTTTTTAAAAAAAATAATGCAATTATGTCTAGGAAATTTAGCTATGCTCTAGAATTCACTCAGGTGGTTGGGTAATATGTGCCTTTGTGCTTTCCTTAAATGAATGCTTCTAAAGGCATCTTTTAATTTGTTGAATTTTCACATGGAAGATTTTGTATGCCCCAAATCCTCTTCAAGTAGAGCAAGTCACAAACTCTCCTTTTAGGAGCCAGTGGTTCTCTTGGTATGTGTTCTTATGTTATGGGACTGCCTAAATAGTCCTTTGGCCCATCTGGTGATGAAAAAATATAAGTTTTAATTTCTTTTAAGGTCATAGGTTATCCAAAGTATTAATTTGTTTCTTCCAAGTGTGCAGTTGAGGAATTTAAGAAATACCTGTACCTTCTATGCTTCCACTACAAATTACTGTATAGAAAAATTTGATTCTGGACAGATACATGTGTATATTACTTTGAACATCATTAACTGAAGGATAGTATAGTGAAAGGTTTATTAGGATATTAAATATAATCTGCAAAGCTTAACTCTCTACTGATAGAATTGAGATAGAGGAGGGAAAATTATAAAGTGGTCTATAAAGCAATATGTGAATCCACCCCATTTTTTATTTAGCATTGTTACATTAACGTGTTGTTTATACATATCATTTAGTTTAAAAAAGGGATCTAAATGTGTAACCATTGTCTTTAAAATTGTATTTCATTAACTTCTGAAAGTAGGCTAGGGTTAGTAGTAATATTACTTCAGACACATGATAATAGTATATTTCATTGAAGGGTTGTCTTGTGATGATAAATTTATTTTAACTCATTATTAAAAATAATTTAAGCAAGCTCCCAAATCTTACACATTTAGAAGTTCAGTACTGTTTAAGTTGTCCAAATATGGACGTTCACCACAGGCTTGTAAATAACATGCAGAGAACTAACCAGCTGATTTTTAATGGAATGTAAGTTGATTTTAAAAGGTGTTAAAAGCTGTTGAGATTCTGGACTGGAAGCATAATTTATATCACAGAACCTGTAATGTAATTGCATTGATCAGTTTACTATTAACAGACATTACATTTTTCTGTGTTTACATTTCTATGTTAGTGAATGTGACATTTAAAGGTCACCTGCAGTTTCTAAGATTTCCCTCATTTTTAGCTTTTAAAATTTCAATTTGACAAGTGGTGTTTCCCTCCTCCCTATATTCCTTTCCTCTGGTTTCTTTTTAAATAATATAATCAGAACAAAACTCAACTGATAAATGGCACTTAAAATGGAGCAAAAATGTCAAGAAATACTCTAATTCCCTGCATTTATTCATTGATTTTGAAAAATAATGGGAAAAGGCCAGAAATATCAAAATTCAGTTCAAAAAACGGTTTGTAATAAATTCACTTTTCTGTAAATTTAGTGAAAGATTTAAAAGACTTGTTTCCCTGGGCAGCAAAGTTTAAGCCCTGGACTCAATAACAACTAACGTGTGCTGCTCTTACTCCTTGCACCTCTATGCCAGCAACTTTACAAATATTATATGACTTACCCTTCAAAACAACCTCAGGGGAGATGTCCCCATTACGAATTGGGGAAAAAGAGGCATGAATAGTAAATTTGGATTGGATTTGCTGTCATTGACAACTTCACCTCATATATTTTGTTCTGGAATACATGCATCTTTTTACAGTTGATTTTGAAAAGACAATTTCCCTACTAACTGATGCCTCAAGATAGCAATCCCTACCCAATCCCCCTTAATGGGAATTGAACTCAGGGCCTTACACACGCAAGGAAAATGCTCTGAAACTGAACTATACTCAAGCCATGGGACATCAACAACATCCTCTTGATTATATCTTTTATAGTTCAAGCATACGTGTTATAGGGAGAAGGACAACTTCTGAGGCAAATATTGTAGGATTTTCTAAGCAACTATAATAGTAATCCTCAGCCTAATTACAAAAAAAAAAAAAAAAAAAAAAAGGCCAAGATCTTTTTAGACATCCAGGTGGAGGGAGCTGTAATGAAGCAAATATAGTGGCTGGAACATGAATTTGGATTATCTGCTTTTTGGTGTGGGGGTCCTGCATAATTGAGATTGGAGAAAGGCAGGTTTCAAGATTAACATGGAAGTTGTAGTTTCTGAGGTTTAGAGGGCAAGTGAAGCCCATAGGAGCCCTTCTGGAATTTGTAACAGCATTAGAGAAGTAACCATGACCTATTGAGAATAAACAAAGAAAACTGGTATTTGTGGAATGTTGGGAACCAGCTGAATCAACAGAACAGAAGTAGGTGAGATGCTGAAGAACCTGGGAACTCTTGAGAAGACTCTAAAGAGGTTCTGAAATCTGGGACTTTTGAGGTTCCTGCTGCCATCTGATGAACTCCATTGGAGAGGTGAGTTGACTGAGGGTTAAGAATCATAGGATGTCTTATCTTTGGATCCTGGTACTTTATCAGTGTCCTGGGCACTAAATCCAATTTAGTGAAGTAGTTAGTGGAGAGGTGATTGTCTTCTTAAGTAGTCAAGATGGGAATCACTGAGTAATTAGTTAAATTTATCATCAGAATTACTGGTGTCACACGTGAATGGATGATTGAATCACAACCTGTCGGGGCTCTGAACCCAGGCCTCCAATTTTAATGCTTAACATTTTGAACAGTACACATGCCTGAGCCCTTTGCCAAGATTTTCATCCAGGGGTGTGGAGTGGGACCTGGGCATAGGTATTTCAAAGAGCACTCCAAGTGATTCTAAGCCCAGACAGAGTTAAGAACAGGTCATCTAGCACTCATCTTTTGTTCTTGCTAAAATCCCTCGATTTTAAACTCTTTGGTAGTAGATTCTGTGTCTTAGATACCTCTAAACTAATCTTTCATTAAGTGACTGTCCCTGTATTCTTACCCTGAATCAATTGTTCTCATAGAAAGTACTCAAATTATTAAATTGTGTGTGTGTATGTATGTATGTATGTATGTATATGTATACATGAGTCTCGTGAGTCCATGTGAATAGGAAGAGATTTGTGTAATAATAAAAGTGTATATTGTGTTTAGGAGT
Organism: Glaucomys volans; assembly: GCA_020662805.1. NCBI lineage: Eukaryota > Metazoa > Chordata > Mammalia > Rodentia > Sciuridae > Glaucomys > Glaucomys volans. Next base: position 195,929 of record JAJEJO010005720.1, read on the forward strand.
TGAAATGATTGAGATAAAAAGTTCATGAGCTAGTGGGCATGCTAGAATTTTAGGAATGTAAACTTATGGATCTGACTGTATATATGAATATACTTTTTATTATAAACTAAATCTTTGATAGATTTTTCAAAATCAAGCTTTTCTGTATTCAGCTATTTTGCAGAATTTGTTTTTTTACAAGTTGCGACTAGCTTCCCAGAACTTAGAATCCTCTGATAAGACTAACAGCTTCTTGTCATGATTAATTTGTGAGATCAGGATGTAAGTGAATTTGTGCAGTAACAAAAATCTGGTACGATCTAGTATGGTACTAGCTGGAAAAATAGGCCTTAACTCTTAAATTTCTGAACTTTTTAGCATGTGATTCCTTGTTACCTAAATAGGCTTTAAGGTTCTTGTGCACATAGTTTAGGCCCAGACTGAATTCCTGAAATGCTACTCAGTTTATTGGGTACTAACTTACTTGAGTGCTTTATTTCCTATTCCGTCTTCTCCTCTTCTGTTGTGTAGAGTAGGTGTTCTTCCCTGCATGTGGATAGAACTGATTCACTATCAGCTCTAACTTACTTTGGCTTCTGCCACTGGACTAGAGCATTGACAAACCTCTATGTTTGTAAATCGAGGACTCCTGGGGTCTACTGTGACCCACAGACATATTTTCAGCATTATGTTTTTATTTAGTTGTCAATGTCTAAAATTTTTGAGATGCCATGTAAAAATCCGAATTTCCATCATCTTTTGGGGAAGCTCTGACAATACTGGCCTTTACTTTCCCACATGGTAACTATCAGTTGGAGCTGAGGCACCTCTTTTGCCTTTAGAAGGAATTATTAATGCTCCAGTCTCCATTATTGCCTAACCACCAGTGAGGGTAAGTGATTATTGTTGGGTTTACGTTTTCCCTCTGTTCTTATTTTTTACTTATGGCCCATTTAATGCTTTGTTGCTATTTGTCTGGTCTGCTGGCAGACATTTGAGTTTTGTCCCTGAACCTTCTTTCTCTCCTTCCTCCTGCCACATTTACAAGACCTGCATGCAGGGTTTGCTGATCAGGGGTTGGCTGCATTTTAGTTCACTTGAGCTAGGGTAATTGCTCAGTGTGGGATTAGGAGCCACAGCTCTGATATGGAGGTTGGCATCTTGGACTCAAATTAACTTAGTTAACGAAGCATTCATTTCCAGGCATTCTGTGTCAGATTCTTTTAGAGGAAGATGGACAAGTGGTGTCAGATTTTTATGAAACTCTTTTCTAAAGAGAGTTAAAATCATCTGAGGAATCTTAAAAATTCATAGATTTGGGTCTATCTTGAAAAGTCTGAAGAAGTGCATCCCAATAGAACCTTCTGGTATGATGGAAATGTTCTGCATCTGTGTCTAATAGAGTAGCTATTAGCAATATATGGCTGCTAAGTACTTGAAATGTGGCTACTGCAAGTAAGGAGCTGAATTATGTTTCATTTATATAGCCAAAGACAGGTTGCCCGTATGGACAGGCCAGGTTCTGTGCTTCTCTGATGGTTTCTCTAAGCCGCTTTTGAAAACCACTGCTCTAAAGCCTGGATCCCAAGCAGTTCTTAACTTGGCATACTTAATGATGTTGCCACTCTGTTCTAATAAGAACTTTGCCATTGGAAAAGGATCTTCATTGAGTCTTTGCTATTCAGAGGTGGCAGAGAGACTCTAAATCTGAAACCCCCTACCTAAACACTAGGGGGGAAAAAAACGCATCTGGACTGGAAAGCAAATCAAGACCTGCCTCAGAGTTTACCTTTGTGTACTAGTCTGAGAATGTACCTCCTGTATCTGGTACCAGGAAAAAATGGACCAACAAGGAACCATTGAATTATTTTCTGGATTGTTATCAGAACCATTTTCAGTGAAATTGAGATGCTGCTTGACTATTGGAAATACTAAATATTTGAAGCATATGTTTCCTATATCTCATACTTTCCTGATTTTCTGCCTACCTTATTGACTATTATCAGTCTCTGTTTTTTTCCTTCCTTCCTCCACTACAGCCTGATGTTAGTGTGCCCCAGGGCTCGGTTCTTAAACCTCCTCTGGTCTCTTCTTTTCCTCTGGTGAGTTCTGCTTAGTAATGCAACTCCAAATACCATTTGTATAGCTCTGGCCCAGATCTTTCCCTGAACTCTCAACTCCATCCAGGACTTTCCTTGACACTTTTGCTTGGGTGTCAGGTGGCCACTTAACGCTGGAAGCATATTCTAATCCTCATCTCCAAATCCACCTCTCTCACAACCTAACCATGTCATTAAAGGGTGATACCATCCTTCCAGTTGTTCTAGACAGAAGTTCCTATCTTCACTCTTTATTTTTATTTATTTATTTATTTATTTTTGGAACCAGGGATTGAACTCAGGGACACTCGGCCACTGAGCCACATCCCCAGCCCTATTTTGTATTTTATTTAGAGACAGGGTCTCACTGAGTTGCTTAGGGCCTCGCTAAGTTGCTGAGGCTGGCTTTGAACTCGCGATCCTCCTGACTCAGCCTCCCAAGTCACTTGGATTACAGGTGTGCGCCACCACGCCCGGCCTATCTTCACTCTTGATGGCTCCTATACTCTCATGATTTTCCTGTTGGGCTTTATTCATTTATTTATTTTTTTTAATTTTCAGTTCCCTATTTCTGCCCTCTATCCCCCCCACTATAACTCCTCCTTAACCCATAAACTAGGGTGCTCATTTAAAATCCAGTTGGATCATGCCACCCTTCTATTCAAGTCCTCTGATTGCTCCTATCTCTCTCATATGGCCTATAAAGTGCTCCCTGACCTGCCTATCTGTGCAGAAGTAAGTTGACATGGCAGGCCTGAGACTGCAATCCTTAGAAAGGCCTGCTTGCAAAGCTCGGCTCTTGGCTGGCGTCCTGTCACTTAGATTTGTGGAGAATTTCCACCATTCTCCTATAAGAATGCCATAACTGTGCCAAAACTGTTTATGCAAACAACATGGCTTTTGTCGAATACCTGCTCTATTTCAGGGGCCTGGAATGCTGGAATTTTCACACATGTTAAGCAGAGGGTGCCTTCCTGACCAATCCCTAATAACAGCTTTGGGTGTTGAGTCTCTAATGTTTCCCTGATGGGGTGTCCTTTCACATGTGCTATCACAATCATTGCTGGGGGGAATTGAGCATGTCCTCCCCACAGTGAAGACCTTTGGAAGCTTTTGCCTGGTTTCCTCCAGATTTCATGTCAAATGCCTTTTCTTTGGCTGATTTTGCTTTGGGTTGCTTCACTAATAAATCATAGCCATAAGCAGGACTCTATACTGAGTTCTTGGGGACCCTGACCCTTGACATTTTACCTCTCCAACCTCATTTTCTACTACCCACCTGTCTCTCCCTCTGCCCCAGCTTCTCATGTTTCTCCAACATTCCAGATAAGCTCACCTCACATGTTGTTTCGTTGCTTAAAATATTTTCTCCCCATTATCCACCTGTCTGCTTCTCTCATCTCTTCCATCTTAAATGATAGTTTCCTTCTCTTAGAAGCATTTTTGATTATGCTGTATACAATTATAGACCTCCAGCCACCCTCTCTATTGTACCTAGCACTCTTCTCAGAGCAGAGGCTCAGCAAAGATCTCCACCTTTATTAAACTTGGTATTCTAGTGGGAGGAGATAAAAGTTAGAATCAGCCTCATGGTAAGGAGGGATGAGTTCTGTGAGTAGAACTAAAGCCTGAAAGAATAACAGAGGGTGGTTGGAGTTATTGTTATAGGCATACAATTATGTTATGAATGCACTCACATTTTAGACAATTTGTTTAAAATATTTTGTATCAATTTTTTAAAAGTGGAGGACTTTCATAAAATTGGATAATGAATTAGATGCTATTAGTGTTGATTATGGGGGTTTCACACTCTTCCCAACTAATGTGTCCTCAACAAGATTATCAAGATCTGGTTGCTAAAATCCATGGTTACTTTTTGTGCTTTTTCTTGTTGATATTCCACCACTCTGTGAATTTCCCAGGATTTATAAATGCCTCTTTCTCACTTTAGTCATCAGAGGCCCCACCTCTCTGTGTGCTGATGACCAGGATTCCAGCCTTGTTCTCAATCTCATCTATCTCATCCTGCCCACAGATATGCACCTCTAGCCTTGAGTGTGCTCAGACCCTAACATCTGCCATCCTCTGGACTTCACCCCTGGATATTCCATTGCAGCACATGCTGTCTGTTCTCATGCATCTGCCTGCCCCATTTCACCTTGGTCTCTTGCTTTGTATGGGGTGCCATCATTCAATTGGTTTCCTAATCCAGAAACCCAGAAAACTTCTCATTGATGACCTTCCCTCCCTCATCCTCTACCACGTGCCCAGTTGGTCACAAATTTCCTTTGAGGCTTAGATGTCACATCTCATGCCTCCTTTCTATTCCAATGCCATACCACTTCTCATTCTATAGATGGAAATTACAGCAGACCCTTAGTTGACCTCCCCATTTCTAACAGCCCCAGTCCCTCCAGACCATTTCCCCTGTGGTGAAAATCTAATGATGCCCTCAGTGCTGCTGAGAATATTTAAGTGGTTCCCTTTGCTATTAGTGAAAACCCAAGCTTTGCTCCCCTGTCCAGTCTCTCTATTCTTCTACCCCCACTTTAAATTCCTACATGCAGTTTAGTATTTACTCAGGCTTTCCCCCATCCTGGGTAAATGCTGCCCATCCTCCAGAGTGAGTCTCCAGCCTCCTCTTTCTTAGGACCTCCTTCCATTTCCCTTTCTGTGTCTCATAGACCCTAATGCTTGTGTTCCCAGAGCTCCCCATGTCTGTGCTTTGACTTTATAAAACACACCTTACACTATACCCTTTATTAATCAGGATCTGCTGAGTAATGGCAGCCCCCAAATCAGTGGCTTATCACAGCAAAGTGTTTCTCAGAGTATGTGAAGGATTCCTTTCGAGGTTTGGTGTTTGGCCTGAAACTGGCAGATGTCACTTCTGCCAAAATTTTACTTTGAAGCACACTGGCTTGGGAGCAGTAGTCCACCTGCATACCACTGAGTAGCAAGGTAGGCTCTGCCACATGCTGTAGCCATTGTGTCTCCCCCACTACTCTGTGAGCTGGTTGAGAACAGAGAGTGTGTCTTATTTATTTTCCTGTCCTTGTTTTCAGCACAGTACCTGATTCATAGTATGGATCCCAAATATGCTTGTCAAATTATATCAAATTTTACATTTCTTTTATAAAAATGAGAATGACCTTGTAGTCAGCAGAGTGTAAGTTTTAAATTGTTATATGTGGTGGATTTAAAAAAAAAAAAAAACTTTAAATGCAACTTTTCTCTTGATTATCTTGAAATGCCTCATCATATCCACATTTGCTGTAGGCAGTAGTTTAGTGGTCCATTACACTGATGGTCTTGAATAACAGCTTCAAATTCTGACAGGTTGACTCACTTCTCAGATTTTTGAGACTGAGTGCTCTGTAACTGATTTTCAATGAAGCAACATCAGAGTGACTTTGCTTCATGAAGATTTGTGCAATGCAGTCTTTTAAAATTTGAACAATGTTTGATTTTCAGAATCGTATTCATTAATTTCATGTTGATTTTAAAGACGATGCTAGATGATCTCCATTTCGACAATTTCTCTATTTTTGAGAGGCCTGTTGTCTTGGGTGCTGCTAAAATTAGGTCTGCCTCCTGGTGCTGGGCTTAGCCATTTTGATTGTGGGGCTCTTACTGGATTGCAGTGCGATGCGATTGCAGGATATCATGAAACAGGTTGGTTAAAAAGGTTTTACTCTCAATTTAGTCTCTATCAGATGCAGTGCCAAGTGTCATCTAGATACACATGGCCTATGTTGCTCCTGTTCTCTGCCTCAGGGTGAGGTTATTAAACTCTCTGGGTGGTTCTGCACCTGTCAGAGTAGGCAGTGGGGTCAACTTGGAAATGAGGACATCCCTTCTGTCGTCTGTTCCCAACTTTTTGCTAATGTTAGCAAGAGCAGGGACCACACTCATGTGGCAAATGATCAGATCCATTTTATTGCCTCATTTGGGGCAGAAACTAAGGGTCTACAGGGAGTTCCATTCATAGACTTCTGATACCCTTTTAGGCAGATTTAAGATAAGTTTCGCCACTATTATTTTAGAGGCAAGAACCTTCTAAATATGATCTTTAAACAATGATGTGCTTTCAACAAAGAATATGAGATAAAATTTGTCTTTCCCTCTCTCAGCAGAGAGGTGGCCTGTTTCTACAGAGAGGTATAGAGGTCATGGGGTGCCTGCCTTGAGAATGATGGGAAGCTGAGTGTGAAGGTGCACACCTCTAATCCCAGCTGCTTGGGAGATTAAGGCAGGAGGATTGTAAGTTTGAGCCAGCCTCAGAAACTTAGTGAGACCCTGTCTCAAATTTTTGAGGGGCTGGAGATGTAGCTCAGTGGTAGAGCACCTTGGGTTCGATTCTTAGTACCACAAAGGGGGAAAAATAAAGGAATGATGGGAAATAGCTGCAGTCTCTTAATTCTATCTGCATCACATAAAAAAAAATTTTTTTTTCTTCAGTGAGTTCTCAGACCTCCAAGTGGGGGGTATGTTGCTACCATTTTCTGTAACAAACTAAAAGTCACTTTAGTCACTTGGGAGATGATATAGGGAGCAACTCTTGGTCAAGCCTTCATATTTTCTGCTTGGATTATACAGTAATATGAGGCAGGCTTCTGGACAAAGAGGGGCAGAATAGACATTGTTACTAAATAGTACACATCATGAGAGAGAGCTGTGGAAGTGGTGGACGGGGTAGCTTTGCTTTGGGCAAGGATCATTCTGAGCTGTACCTGGGCAGGCTTTTGAAGGATGAATGCATACTGAGATTCTTGCCAGGGTAGTGAAGGATGGGGAAGGGTATGGGGAGCAGACTGTTTCTGTCTGAAGGTGGGTATTTTTTTTTTTTTTTTTTTTTTTTTTTTTATGAGGTGGAAGCTGGGAAGAAAAGGATAGTGTTAATGGAAACTTTCCCAAGGGTGATTGTGGGAGGGAGCAGTAAAGGATGAGTTGGAGTCAAAGCCAGGAGGCCTTTGTTATGACTAGCTAATGAGTTGGAGGAGTCAAGTATTCTGGGCAGGGTGGGGACTTTGATTTGCTTTTGTATTGATTGATCTGGAAAAATGGAGATAGAGGGAGCTGAGACAGGGGGTGGAGGAACTGGCTCAGTCCTGCTGTGGGAGTAGAACTTAGATGCTTGAAGCCGAAGAGGAAATGAGCTTTGAGGCTTAGGGGGCAAAGCTATGAAGCTTGGGGTTGACTGTGTTCAGGGACATGTAGGTGGAATTGGGGAAGCAGTCTAAATTTTGCACAACCACGTTCAGTGGGCATTTCAGTGAGTCCACCTGTGTTCTAAGTCACGGAGGCCTGGGGATACAGAGATAAGGAAGGCATGGCCTATGCCCTTGTAGAGCCTCCTAGATAGGGCTAGGAGAGGCAGGAGACTAAGGACAGATAAAAGAGTTTATGAGGACTGCAAGGACCTGGCTGAGATCACAAGCCATGACTTCACAGAGATGCCAATCTTTTTCATCAGTTGTGCAGCATTGGATTAGATCCTTGATTTAAGATTGGGATTTGAATACAGATGTGGAAAAAATGTGTCCAAAGAGATAAAAGTTGTTAGAATAAATTAACAAATATATAAACTATATCAAGGGCTTTTAGACTATTTCAATTGTCACATCCTGTTTGCCCCTGCAGACCCACTCTTTACCCTTCTCCAGTCTCCCCTGAGGCTGAGCAGCATGGAACCTCTTACCCTCTGCCCTTAAGGAGAATCCAGCAATAGAACAGAGGGTGGGCAGCTCCTTTCCTGCCAGATCACAGTCAGCTGACTGTATCCCTTTCTACAAGGCCATGGCTCAGGTCTGGCGACCCACCCACAAGGCTGTCTCCTCTGTATCAAATCACTCCTTTTCTTGGCTCCAGACTATGGCAAAGACTTACCACTGTCTAAACACTTCCCCTCGATGACTCCTTGTAACCCTGGCAAAACTTTAGAAATAGTTTCTTCATTAAATTCCTAAGTGCCTACCATCTATTTCTCGACAGAATTTGAACTGAAAGACACAGTAAGAAATAATGTTTTCCTTTCATGACCCAGTACCCCAGCACCTAAAAACCTGCACAACTGAAACAAAATGAAGGAGTACTTACCTTTACTGGGAATGGAGCCTTTTGACTTTTCTATTTTTGTTTTACTTTTTTCAAAAAAGGTAATTGGAACATACTAAATCAATTTCACTGCCCACTAAAGGTTAGGGCCCATAGTTAGAAAACCAGTAGAGCTGGGCCATCAGCTCAGGTGACTCTGGAAATCCTCACAGCTCTAAGATCCAGTTGTTTTATGGATTAAAATAAAGAGTGAGATTGAAGCTAAATTCAAAAAGTGAAGCATGATTATATGTTTAAATGATTTTTTCTATGAGTTATTTCAAGTGCCTTTTCTATATACAAGAGATAAGATCTGGATCTTGAGACTTGTGAATGGCTGGCATGCTGGCAATATGAGCTAAGCTTCAACTCAGCCCAGAAGTCCCTGTGGCTTGATAAAATCTGGGCAAAATTGTGTTTAACTTGTCATCTCTTATTTCTTTTGTGACATAGTAATAGTATTGGTAACTTTAAATATTAGATCTGGATTACTTCCTTTTGTAGCAAAGTGTTGAGGAAATGTGAGATAGATAAATAATCCTTGTCTCTGTATTTATAGGCACATTTATAGAGATTCAGTGGGCTTGAGTTTTGACAGCAGTGTTTGATCAGAAACATGTTCCCAGAACCTTTTACAAAAAAAAGACCTAACTCAGAAAATTCCTAGTTAAATTTTTTTTCTATTATAACTAGATTTGCATTTCAGATTTCTTTCCCTTTTTGTCTTAGCTGAGCAAAGGCCAATTGGAAATGTGACTCTGAATAGAGAGAGAATACTCATTCTATTGCTGCACTAGTTTCTCAGGGCTGCCACTCAAAAGTAGCACACACTGGGTGCCTGAAAACAAGAGAAATTTCTCACTATTCTGAGGCTCGAGGTTCAAAATCAAGTTGTTGGCAAGGGCATTCTCCCTTCAAAGTCACTACCCAACAATCCTTTCTTCCCTTTTCCAGCTTCTAGGAGCCCTGGGCATTCCTGAGCTATGGCAGCAGCCCTCCAATCTCTGACTCCATCTCCACTTGCCCTTTCTTATCCATGTCTGTCTGTCTGTCCTTTTGAAAGTTCATCAAACTGAATTAGAGGTCTACCCTAATAACCTTGTCTTAACTTGAGTACATCTATAAAGGCCCCATTTCTAAATGAGGGTCACATTCACAGGTACTAGAAGTTAGGACTCCAACATCCTCATTTTGGGGGGAGGGCACAATTCAACCTATAGCAATTGATAGTCTATTTAATGTAATTTTTCTCTTTCAATAAGAGATATTATTGGGGGAAAAATGTATTGATTTTTCTATTGCCTTCCCCACAATGGTACTAGGGTACTTTCTTGATTCCCCTTTTCTCTCAATCTCTCTCTCTCTTTTGCTCTAAAGGGTCCTCCAATAACCCGTTTTCTGTTCATTGAGAATCCAGAGGTCTTATGGTATGATGTCACTTATCTATTATTTTTTAAATATAGAGATTTTGGTGTCTGCATGCTTGTTCTCATCTGCCTTTTCCAGTGATCCTTTTGAGACACATATCTGTCTCTCTCATCCCATGTCTTGTGTGGTCTGCTTTCATCAAGCATTGGTGGCAGCCCAGTGTCTTGTGTGAATTTTATTTCTATTCAGTCTAGGATTCAGTCATCTATGGAGGTGACAGGTGGGATGTTGATGAGCGTTTGTCACATGGTACACATGACAGTCCCTTTCCTTCTTTACTGTAGTTGGAAAGATGTGTTTGTAAGTTCAAAATGAAGAGAGCATCTGCCAGTGCCAGATGAGTTCCCTGCGTGTTCAGAAAGAAAGGATTCACATTAGGCTGGAATGGCCAACTACACAAAGGTGGACAGAATTTAGACAAATGGAGAAGGGAGTGTGTCATGTGGCAGAGAAAAAGGAAATGGAAGCATTGCAGTGGTTCTCAATTTATTGACCCTATCCTTCCTTTGCTCATATTTTAGAGGATCTGAAGTAGGATTCTTTTGTGTATTACATCAATTATATTTATCATATAACAAATTAAACCTAAGAAATTAAAATTATATTGATTTTAAAATAAGTTCATTGCAAGTTATTTTATGAAAAATAATTATTCATAAATAAATTCAAAAATAATTATTTTCACCAAATAACATTCTTGCCAATCTTTTGATGTTGGACTTATTAGATAGTTGTAGTCACATTCACTTTCTCATTCAGTCTATTTCAATATGTTGTTTTGGTTCAAACATATGAAGAAATCTTCCCTCACCATAGACATGTAGTTGGAAGAGGAGCATTTTAATAGCTTTGTCAGATAATTATAGATAGGCTTTTGGTGATATATTACATAAAGATCCAATAAGTAATAGTTTGATTCTTTTTATCCATAAACCAAAATACATGTATTATATCATAATTTCTGTGGGTCAGGAATCTGGCCAGCACTTAACTGAATTCTTTTCTTGGACTCTCATCAGACTGCAATCAAATGTCAACTAGGCTATGTCCTTACCTGGAGGCTGGACTGCAAACAACATGTTTCAAACTCACCATGGTCCTTGGTGAAGGTGGAACTGGTTCATGCAGCTCATGCAGCTGTGGTACTAAGGGCACTTGCTACTTGCTGGAGGTCACCCTCCTTTCTTAGAGGCCACCTGCAGTGGGCTAAGCCACCTTGTCCTGTGGCTTTCCCAACTCAAGCACTACTTCACTGAGCCAGTAGGGAGTCTCTAGAGTGAGTGGGCTAGCAGGATGGAGTATTATAGGACATACCATGATCACAGGACAGCAAGTCCACATGGCTTCTTAAAGGTTGGCTGCAATGTGGAATCTGAAACCATACCAGTGAAGTTTTTTCATACTGTTATAATCCATTGGTTTGTATTGTATTGTTTGACCAGATCATCTAGCATCATGAATTTTTTGTTTTTAACACTATACATTGGTCATTTGGAAACCATAAATTGACTGAGTTATACCAGTCTTCTAAGTGCTGACATGTGTCATTATACAATATCAAAAACACATGCATTCATATTACCATTGATTTCCTCAGAAAGTTCTAATTAGGGAAGTCTCAAATTGTGGATGCAAGTTTTCTAAAATTTAAAATTTTTGCTTTATCATTGATAACAAATACTGCTATTGGTTGCCCTCAAGGTGTTCAGTTGCACATAATTCATTTTCAAAAAATATCTGCCAAGGCTCAAGTATAAATAACCATAGTTTATCTGTGAGTGATTTTTTTTGCAAGTGAAAATGGTGCTCCGTGGAAAAGGCAGGTAGTTCAGTTTGCACTTTGATCACCTGAGGTGACCACTGTACCTCAGGATGCAGCAGAAATATTTTTAGGTGTACTTTACAAATGTCATATGATGTCTAAAGCATGAGAAGTTAATGGTCAAGAGTTGGTAACTTTGGTAATGCTTCATCAAAGGCATCTTTAGGTTACATTGGTGCCTTTTTCCCTTTAACTACAAATGAGTGACACTGAGCAGCAATTGCTGGCATAGTTTAGTGTCACTGCCTTGATCCAAGCTAAGACACTAGCAATTTTACCCACCATTGCTTTTCACCAGCAGTGTCAGTGTCAATGTGGTTGTTACAGTGATTAAACCATGGGATTTCAAAAGTTATTCAGCATGCTGACTGGTTCAACACTAGTGTTTGTTGACAGGCATTTGTTTAAAAATTCTTCATTTGGTATGAGCATCAGTTAGTCATCTCATAATCCATTCCTAAGGGAAAAGTAGAATTCCTTGTTGGGATATTAACTTGGTTTTCGTGTTTGTCGATGAACCTTTCACATGAGGAGTTAGTGTGTCATTGGGAAGTGGCTGTGTCTTGCTTTTCTACTGACTTATCATCCACAGGCAGTCCACAATGTCAATTGTTCAAAGCTGCTTTTGGTGTCTTGGTTATTGTGTGTGCTTCCTGGGCTAATACAACTGCTTGCCCTGTAAGATGTTTCAATGGCTTTTTCATTTCTACTTTGAAAAGATGTAACAATGTTTGTCTTTTAAAGTTCTCATCATGTCTACATTTAAAAAAAAATCAATTCCTTTAAATTCTTAATGGTTAGTTTCAAAATGATGCTACAACTTAACTATTTGAAGATGTTCTACTGCATGAGACCTAAGAAAGCAACACAGTATCTATAAAGACAAAAGTAGCATTCATATTTTTCTTTATTTAGTTTTCCCTCCAGATTCTTCCTTTATATGAATCAGAGGTCTCTAATGTATCACTTTCATTTTTTTTTTTTTTTAGTATCTTTAGACTTAGAATAGCTGTGGATTAAGAAAGCAGGTTTTTAAATTCCCCCTTTTTATGTTGAATTTTTAAAATGTTAAAATGTGTGTGACATAAAATTTATTGCTGTAACTGTTTTTAAGTGTCCGTTTCAGCACCACACAGTTCATTGACACTGTTGTGCATCCATCCTTACCATCTACTCCACAGTTTTTAAATTTTCACTTCCATATTCATCAAACAGTATTTCCCTATTCCTGGTTCACCTCAGCCTCTGGCAATCACCTTTTATTTACTTTCTGTCTTATAAATTTGACTACTCAAGGAATTTTATAAATGGAATCATAATATTTGTCCTTTCAAATATTATATTTATTTAACATAATGTCTTCAAGGTTCATCTGTGTTATATCCCAAGTCAATACCTCCTTCCTTTTCAAAGTTGAATCATGTTTCCTTGCATGTTTGTGCTACATGTCATTTGTCCACTCTGTTGATGGACACTTGGATGGCTTCTGCCTTTTAGCTATTGCAAATAGTGCAGTGATAAAACACTGGTATACAGACACTTTCTCTAGTCTCTGCTTCTACTTTTTCAGGTTTATACCCACATGTGGAATTTCTGGATTATAAAATAATTCTATATTTAATTTTTTGAGGCACCCCATGCTGTTTTCCACAGTTGCCAATATCATTTTACATCCCTCCCAGCAATGAACAAAATTTCAATTTCTTCATGTCCCTGCCAACATTTATTTATAAAAAAAAATAGCCATCCTAATGGGTTTAAATTATTCAATCTCCTCCTCATTTGAACCAGTAATTTGTCTTTTAATATAAAAATTCATAAAGTTACTTTAGAATGAAAGAGTAAATTCTAAATCATATTTTTCATAAAATTAGAACTTTCAGAAGAATTATTAAAAAATTTGAAGTATTGCAAATTTGTTTGAGGATTGATAAAGGGAAAATAACCTTTTAAGACCAGGGGAAGGTTTTGGCCTTGGGCTTTCCAGGGGTTTATAGGCTGTACATGGAGGACTGCTGCTGAAGTATACTATGGGAAATATATTCACAGCTGGTTCAGCACTATTCCTATAGGAGGGTAAATACCTATTTCTTGTTTTATAAATGTATTTACTGAGAACTTCAAAAGAATCTTTTTTCATGATTTCTACCAAAGATTTTATTTTACAACAACAGAGCAAGGAATGACAAATCAATCAGTTGCCCTGAAATTATGGTTGGGAAGGAGGAATGTTATGTCACTGACCTATGTGGGAACAGCAACAGAAGGTAGAAGTAAATCACACTGTTCTAAAAATGAGTATTTTAACTCTGTTCTAAGTTTTCTTTAATATTTTAAAGATCTTCCTACGAAAGGTATATGTACACACACACACACACACACACACACACACATAAACATTAGTCTTCAAGTTAAAGGATTTCTCTGAAGCAGCAATTGCAATTATTTAAAATGGGTTAGAATTGGTATTGGGGCAATTCTACCATAAATTTGCCTAGATTAAGAAAACAACAAATTATTCTCTATTGGATTAGATGATGACATGAAATACTTGAAATCCTATTAATGAAAAAACTACAATAAAGGTTATGCATATGATTTTGTATTTTGTAACCTAAATGTATCATTACTTAAAATTATATACCAAAAATTTCAACATTTAAATAGTAGTTTTTGCCATTAGCCATCCATTGAACATTGGAAGTGGAGGAGCTGAATCACAGCTCAGCTGAGGTTGGGGGCTGCTGGGCCTTTTGTGCTTTCATCACACAGTTTACAGATTTGGGGCCTCTTGGAAAGCACAGCTATTAATTTTTCAAATTGTCTCCACATGCTTAGCTCGTACCTTAGTTTTTAGGAAACCAAAGGTGGGGATCACTCATCATTTTACTTTAATGTAGACACTGTTTAAAAACCATAATGCCTTTTTTGTAAGTTCTGATTCATCGAGTTGATTTATGTAGTGTACACCTTTAAATAATATTATATATAAGATTATATTATGTTTCAACATGTAAGTTGAAATGACCACATGGATCTGTATAGAGTAATCATCGGTTGGTTGATGGACATCCATGTGATTACTGACTGGGGAACAGGATTGCTCATTTCTCTATAAAGGTGAATACCCTATATCCACAGAGTGGGTGGTCTTTCATGGTGCTGCCTGGCATTTTCTGCTCTGTCTCTCTCTCTTTTTTTTTTTTCTTATTGTGTGATTTTATTTAGGTAGATAGTTGTGTAATAAGATAGTATATGTGTCTTTGTAATTATAAATTTAAAATTTTAGTCTTTTCCCCCTTGACTTTAACATTGAGAGATATTCAATTGTGAATACTGTTGTAAATTGTTCCAGGCAGCCATAATGACAATCAACAACCCGTCAGGGGGCGGGGTAGTGAGGGCCCTGAACAAATAAAAACTACACATTTGTGTAGAGTGTAGCAAAAAGAGGGGAGACATGCTTATTGTGGGAATGTCTCTGTGCACAATGGGCCCCTTGCTACTGTCACCTCAAAGGTCATGAGGTCAAACATCATCAGTATGGCACCAAAAAAAGTGTTTTTGCTAAACATTTCCTGCCAATTGAGTTGAAAATTTTTAAAATTGGTGCCTAAGGTGTATACTGGGACCACAAGAGACTCAGAATAGTAGTTCTGATAATTGGAGTTGTCTGCTGAGCCATGATGATATGGCCAACATATTGGGTCCAGTTTTGGGGAAGGCAACATCTGACAGGGGAGAGATTTTATAGATGAAGGCTACAGAACCACCAAGTGTGCAGAACCCCATCAGCTCAAGTCAGTGTGAGGAAAAGCTTTCTGTACTCTGAATGTGGTGAGCTTTGTTTCTGAAGAGTGTTTGGTTCATTACTCCCAAGAGGTGCCACTGGGAAAAGTGTAAAGAATTTGTCCACATTTGTAAAGGAAAGAGCTCTAATTCTCCAAAGGGCCTGGGTCATACTCCACTTCTCTAACTGATGTCAACCTTTAAGGTTGACACACATGCTGCTTTTTGCTCCCTCCTATCTTGGCCCAGCAATGAGTAGTGGGTGGGGTTAAGTTTGCCAACTGATTTGTCCTTCTAATCATGATGAAGTCCATCTCACTGAAATAAGGAGCTCATTCTCAGAACAGGTAGTTGAGAAAATCTTTAGGGACTTTTCAAGAGCATGGAATCTTGATTGACTGGATAGGAATTTTATTTCAAAGGCAAAAAAAGCATGGAATGCTAAATTTGGTCTTTAAGGCAGGTGTCAGGGGTCAGTGTACAGGAGGTATTGGAAGTGGGAAAAAAGGAAGATCAAATGGGTAAGTCATTATTATGGAGACATGTAAATCCTACTGGTATTAGATCTGATTCCTGTATACTTATTTTTATGATTTCAGGCAATATTTAGAACAGAAATCCACTGACTTAGACTGGATGGCAAAGAAAGTCAAATAGATCCTTATGGGATTTTTGGAAAATGCTGGACTTGGCATCTGGGACTGTGGTATAGCCCTAGATTCTCTATGAATATGAACTAGCTCTGAAAACATAAGCAAGTCCCTTGAACTCTCAAGACCTAGGTATAGTATAGCTTATCTCTAAGGATCCTCCTCAGCCATAAAAATGTCTTCTAGTGTCTGATTTATTATGTTCAAGCACACATTTCTAAGTACTAACCTCTACATGCTGCCAGGGAGTGGTCTTTTGGGGGCCTCATTACGATGAACTATGATGAATGGATGACTCATTTATAATTGAAAAGTGTGTATTTCCATACAATATCTGAGATCTAAGTTTTTAAAATTATTTTTTTCTCCTTTAAGTAGGATTAAGCCCTTGAAATTTTGTTCGCATCTTTAATTTGTTTGGAAAATGATTTTTTCTGAGATTTACATATCTCATAACCTTAATTAGATTGTAACCTCCTTGAAAGCAAAAACCTCATTTTGTTTGTCTGTCTGTTTTAATCCATCATAATGCCTTAAATAGCACTATGAATACACAAAGTACTTAATAAAGTATATGAGTAGCCGGAACATAAACTTGACTCTAGGTCAACTTATCATGAACTTTGAAATATTGTAACATGAATTAACAAAGGTTTGGGTTTGTGATACTTTATTTCTGTCCTGAATTAAACGTGTTTGTAATTGTCTTTGCTTGGCCATATGTAGGTGTGACTGAGAAGGTCAATCACATTAAACTGACACAGCAAAAAGAAAAGAAAAATCATAGGGGTTGACTCATAATTGTGTAAATTCTGTTCTTTGCACCGAAAGGAAATGTTATTTTTCCAAGATCAGTCTTTGAGTAACTTTATGGATCCAGTACAGTGCTTCAAAATTGACAAAGGGGGAAACAAAAAGTAAAGTCAACAGTTCAGAAGTGATAGTGGTCGATTACATAGAGAACAAAACATGGTTCATGTTTCTGGCCAAAAGGAAACAAAACAAAACAAAACCCTTTTCTTGATGAGAGATGCTTTTTGAGATGAAAGCTTTGTAGGATATGGGGTGCCTGACTTCTGCATGTAGTCTCTATAGGAGTTGAAGACCAGAGAGGATGAAAAGAGAAACTTGAGGCAGGATGAAGAAGAGATATCCACAGTGCTGATGAGGGGCAGAGCAGCAGGCATTGTTGGGGAAGAGGAGGGTAGAAAAGGACCACACCGAAGGGGCTCCTCAGGCTGGAGGCTGCAGCCCTCCTTCTCCATAGCTCCATAGACTGTCCTAATTGATGTTCACAATGATGAATCTGACCTGTGGTTAAAGAGAATGGGGCTGCTTGACCTATGTTTTAAGATACTGCATCAAAAGCCAGTTTGAGGAAATACTTAGATTTGTATTTTATTTACAGAAACATTTGTATGAACACAATTAATATATATATATGTTCATACATACATACATACATACATATATATGCATATATATTTTTTCCTGACAGTATCTCTGAGAAAATGAGCTTAACAGGTGGATGCTCCAAACAGCTGTTTAATTTTTTCTGGAAAGTGTGTCAGAAACTTTCCCAGTCCATAGAGCTGCAATAAAGATGACATATGATTCCTAACTTCTTGTAGGATATTATAATTGTGATGGTACACATCACATTATATGCATCTCAGGGGTGGCACTTGGAAATGACCACTTGCTTGGGGAGTCAGGATTTCAGAAGACCTGGAGGAGATAAAACTTGAAACTTTCCTGCTGCCTTAAATTACTGACTCACACATGTGATTTGTGGATGAAGCCACAGAAACCATGTGTCAACATAGATGATGACTGAGGACAACCTAACTTGGTTGGCAGCTAAACCATTCTGTCATGTCTGCTCTTTTCATTTATGGTCCAGGTCATGTCCTGCTTCAAATGCTGTTAGAGGCATATGTAAGGGGCTCTCTGAAATTGACCTAGGTCTCCACACTCTGCAGTCTCCATACTTTCCTCATCTGTGCTAGTTTTCACTCTTTCTTTTTCCTACTAGAATGTGAGCTTCCCTGTGGACAAGATAACCATAGTGATAGTGATGGTGGTGGCAGTGGGTAGGTAATACCTCACATTGGCTGAGCATACTGAGCACCAGACAGTGCGTATGCATTATCTCATCTGAGGCCTTCTGAGTTGTCATTCTCTCCTGCCCTACCACTGATGTCATTGAGACTTTGAGAGGTTGGATGACTCTCCCATATCTGTCTGCGGCACAGTGGAAGTAATGGTCACTTGTCTGTTCTTTTTTTGTGGCAAGTACTTAATGAGTGGTTGATTCTGCTCTGTAGCCCCATTATGCTGCTTGGTCTCCTCCTTGCTCTGTTGGCATGCTGTCAGAGTGCCCCATACCTTCTGGGGCCCAGGCATTGAGAGACAGGTCAGTTTGTCCTTCAGCCTTGCTCTTCTGTTTTTCTTTTGCCTTCACTGTCTCCTTTCTTTTGTCAGAGTGTGTGCAGCTCAGCACTCCTCCTGAGCTTCTACTCTTGGGCTTCACTGCCCTCATGCCCTTCTGCTTTAGTGGCTAATCCCTAGGGCCTTCCTGCCATTGCTGACCTCTCCTCAGCCTAGGCTTCGTCATTAATCCCTCTATCTTATAAAGTCTCCAGTTGTTTGTACTGCTCCAGGTTGGAGCTATTTGATAGCCATGGTGACAGAAAAATGCTTTATTGCATTAGCGACTGTTGATTACAAACAAAAAAATCTATTAATCTCCTAAAACTTTATTTCCATTTCTGTCAATTCTTAAATTATGGCAAAATTTATTTTATGAAACCCAGCTAGCAGCTATCTCATACTTTTTTCATACTAATTTTGCTTGAATACATGTATTTTGTATTTTTAATTCTGATTTTGATAGAATTGTCAAGATTCTTGGTCTGAGGTTCCACCCCTGGTACAGGGACACCTCATTGCTGAGCAGCAGCATAGCACAGTTGCCATTCCTCCACATAGCTCTGGAGGAAGGTTGCTCAGGTTCAGATATAAGTTTTACCATATGATGATTCTATGACCTTGGGTGGCTTATACTCACTGTGCTACCATTGCCCCATCTGTTAGGTAGTTGCTTTGGAAGACTAAGTGAGGTTACATTCCTATGCATAGACGATGTTTCACACACACTAACAACCTAGGTTTGTCTTCAATATCAAGTCTGTGTTTCTCAGGTGGACTGTGAGCTGCTCTGGCCATGCAGTCTATCCCAGTACCTGAGAAGGGCCTAACACATACTTTCCAGTGAGAGATTTGTTGACTAGATACATGAGAGTACATTTATACAGTAAACCCTCTACTCAATCTCGTGAGCGCTTTAGTTTTTTTATTGTTGGTTTTATTGTTTTTTAATTGGATAAGTTTTTCTTCCAGTCTCCAGTTCTCTGCTCTTTGGATGACTCTGCTTTAGTTACTGCATTTTCATTGATTCATTATGATTAGTTTGTTGATGTTCTTTCTGGCTGTCATGGTAGCAGTCGCTAGGACACAAGAAGACTCAGCAATTTCACAAGAACTTGCTTTTCTTTCCAAGTTGTCCAAAAAATATAACTGAAGACATTAATGTACATGGTTTCATTATGATCTCTATGTTGTTAAACATGCATAAATTCTAAAATTATGAAAATGGTCATTCATTACTATGTTACTCCTAATGCTGTACTTCAAATAATTTGTTCTTTTTTTAAAAAAAAAAACATTTCGTTAACAGTTATTATGAGCTCTTAAAATATTAATTGCATCTTGAATTTTAAATTCCAAGCATAAAACCACTCATGAAAACCTTAAGTTACAGAGAACCTAAAATTAACTTGTATAGTTTGGAAAATGTGGGATGCAGGCTTCCCTTTTAGTTTAAGGGAAAAATTTATTGATCTTCTGAAACTCACTGATGCTAAAAAAGTTCAAAATTTCATCTTACATTTGGCCCTCATTGATGTAATTGAACTGGCACTTTCCTTGCCTTTTGGGTGGGATGACTTACATAGAAATGTTTTTGAATGATGTGGTGCTGGATCTGACAGCACAGCCGGGTCTGATGTGAGTGCAGTGTTCAAGACAGAATGAGTGGTGCTTGGACACCTTATTCACATAGTTCAGTTTGTGGTCTTGGATGGTTCCTACTGTGTCTTTAGTAGAATCAGTATTTGCTAGCCACTTAGTCATAAGGCCTTATGGAGATCCAGGTCTGTACTCCTGTCCCATGACTTGACTCTTCAGGTGATTCTAAAAAGGCACTTGCAATGGAAAGCCTTGATACATTGCTTTTAGACCCTGAATATTAATTGACCCTGCTATTCAAATATTGTATCCCTTATAATTTGTAGGGCCCAGGTTACAGACCTGTCTTATTTCTTCCTTTTGAAAACCCTTTTTCCCTTCAACCTCTTTTATTTTAGAATTACTAAAGTAAGAACTCAAATTTTGCAATTAATACCTCTGTCCTGACAATATTTAACCTTTGATCTGTTTTTTCTTATTTTTTAAAAAATTTTTTGGTTCTTTGTAAAATTACGCAGTAGCTTGAATAATTGCATCCTAAAATGATTGGTAGGGACTTGTCCCACCAGCAGCTGGATGCTGCTGTCTTTGTAGACTGGCCTACCCTAATGTGTGCTACACTTGGTCCTTTGGGGCATGACTAATGTTTGAATGTGTTTCCCTGTGGTCTAAGGCAAAAGAGGGGGAGATGAAGGGGGTGGGAGTATCTAAATTTACTTATATACAGTATGTTACTTTATACAGTGTGTTTTGTAAATCCTTGGATACCTGAACATTGTTCAGCACCCATCTTAAATTAGAAATACAGAACTAGCACTTCCTATCTGAAGCTAATGCTGAAGGTCAGTGGCTTGCAGCATAACAGCACCAGGTGCATGAATGTGTCTTTCATAATTGAAGCACCAATGATGCTTTCCCACAGTATACATATCTAGTTTCTACCCCCTACTACCTATTTGGTTTTCCAGGGGTGGCAGTGGCAGTGGGTGTTTCTGAATCATCTTCTAGATCTCATCTCCTTTCTTTTGTGGTATATTTAGACCATAGTCATGAATGGCTTGTAGTCATTGGTTGTGGGTAATAATAATAAATATAGCTAATTATTAAGCAATTATTCTGTGGTAGGAGGTGTGTGGTGGTTTTAATGTATTTTTTAAAAAAATTCTGAGCTAGGGCATTGGCTTTATAATTCTAACAATAGTATTAGAATTTGAAATACAACTTAAAAAAACAGATGCACATATAGTCAGGTCCACAAATCATCTTTTCTGGGTGGGTAAGTGGGGATGTGGTAATTGGGCCTTGGGCCTTATCAATTAGTCAGATTGTATTGGTTATAGTTCTGGAGGAAAAAAAACATACTCTTAAAATGTAGGCCACAGCTAACAAATGTTTACTAATACTATAAGGCAGATTCTAACTATGTGGCACTGTTGATGCTTTCTATGTGGCAGACGAGGAAACCAAGCAGAGGCTGTTTAAATGATACCATAATAGCATCAATTAATATTTAACAAGTGCTCGCTCTGTGCTAGGCGCTTTCCAAGTCCTTTCTACCTATTAACCTACTTAATCTTCACAATTCCATGAAACATTTAGTATTATCATCACTACATTATGGGTGAAGAAACCAAGATCTGGAGGTTAAATGCCCAGTCCAAGGCCACCTAGCTCTTGAGCGGCAGACCCAAGTTCCAGGCCCAGGCCGTCTGCTCAAATTGCCATCTGTAGTCAAATGGGGATTTAAACCTGAGTCTTTTTTCTCAACATTTTCTCTTTTATTAGAGCTATATTGCTTCCAAATCTTAAAGGGGTTTCTTGTTTTCATGTGATGGTTAGCAAGGAGCAACAGTTGGTTTAGGTCAGTGACCCTCTGGTGGGGTTGGTTTTGTCCTGAAGGGCAATTTCTGGAGCCATTTCACATTGTCACAACTGGTGAGAGGACATTGACATCTGTCAGAGCAGATGTCATGCCCCTTAAACATCTTACAATGAAGGGGCAGCACCACCCACAACCACGATGGGTTGCTCCTGAATGTCAGTAGTGCTGAGATTGAGAAGCCCTAGTTTAGAGTATTTTGAGCTATGTCTTTTCTCTCAGAAACATCAATATCTGTTAGTTTAAATTTGTGCAAAAAAATGGAAGTTTGGGCTGAAGAGCGTAAAGGAAGAAGGATAGAGCTGATGGTGAACTTACATAGGACAGTCCTGACAAGTGAGCTGGATTAATTCTTATTTTAAAATCAGAGTTTGAGTGAACTCATGAGATCACTTAAATTACAGATTGAAGGGCCTTTCACATTCTGGAAGATAGGAGGACAACCCCTTTAGTCCATCCATACAACCAGATTAGAGGAACTGCATGGAGTCTGTGTCTCTGGGCATCTGTGTAGTGAATACATCTTTGTTTATAATATTTTTTGTGCGTGGTATATAAGAGTGACTTCATAAAAGACAGCTTCTGCCAGAAGTCAGAACACAGCAGGTAATGTACTTACTGAAGAGGTAAGAGTATGAGTAATTCTTGTCTCATGAGAAAGATGTAAACTAGTTTATTATAATGATGTAATATTTGGGTGCTTGATTTATCATCCCCATCTCCAATGATGCAAAACCTTAAGAACTAAGCAGCTTATAAAAATTCAGAGTGCATCTTTGAAGTCTGGCCTTTCCCCTCAGCAGTTCAAAGTGTCCCCTTTGTCCTGATAGTTTGCTGTTTTTGGAAATTTCCATCGATCATGGTTAGTGTGATCTATGTGCTGTATGGCCAGAACTTTTCAGATTCCTATTCCACGGGAGAAATCATAATCTTTTGGGAAGATGGGGTTCTTCCAGATAACAGGGTAGAAAAGTGTCACAGGAAAGTTGTAGGCTCAGGCTCATGATAGCTTGGGGGAGTGCTATGCTGAGGAGAGGGTACCCAGCATAGGGAAAGTGGTCAGGGAGGAGGGGGCCGTTGAATTGCATCTTGTTTAAGGAGAAACTTAGAAGTGGTCAGTGTTGAGTACCAGCTTAGGCAAAAGTGTGGCCTCTTGAGGGCAGGTTGGAGAGGGAAGGTGAAAGGAAACCTTCTTCTTCCTCCTCCCCCTCCTCCTCCTCCTCCTCCTCTTCTTTCTCCTCCTTCTCCTCCTCTTCCTCCTCCTTCTCCTCCTCTTCCTCTTCTTGCTCCTCCTCCTCTTCTTGCTTCTCCTCCTCTTCCTCCTCCTCTTCTTCATCCTCTTCTTTCTCTTCCTTCTCTTCCTCCTCCTCCCCCTCCTCTTCTTCCTCCTTTTCATCACCACTACCACCATCTTTGCAAGAACAACAATCATGACTGACATTATTGAGCACTGCTATGTAAAGACAGTACTGTAGAGGCTTTGTGATAGACTTATCCTCACAGCAGTCTCAAGAGGTTGGTATTGTAACCATCACAGATAGGGCAGCTGGGGTCTAGCAAGTCCAGTATCCTGTCCATGGACACAGGCTCCTGTGGGCCTCAGGCAGCATCCCATCTTGGTACTGCTTGGTGGTTCCCTGTGTGACCAGGGAGTGACATGAGCATAGTCATGTTGTGGTGAGACAAGTGGGACCCATGGAGAAATGTCTCAGACACAGAGCTTTTTCAAGAGGAGTATACTTGGGTTTTGTTTAAAGAAACTGGCCCTGGTATATTCTGTATCATATGAATTCTTGGAAATGTGTTGTGGTGACCTGGAAAATTGGAGAAGTATGGTGTGAATTGAACTAGCCAAAGTGATTAATTTGGGAATTTGGGTATGAGAGTGGGCTACAGACCAAAAAAATGGTAATTATTACCATGAAGCTTTGCTCCAACAGAGAGTTGGGGTCAAGGCCTTCTGGAATCTTTGGCTCTTTGGATTAACTGTGAGTCCTCTCTGATAGCAATTCAGCCTTCCCCTCTACCCAGAGAAGACACCGTGGTGGGATGAGGGAGTAGAGGTGGAGAAGCAGCTTTCCTTGCTTGACCAAAACAGCCTAGGTTACTGTACACTTCCACTCAGATTTTATATCTCCTCCTCCCTCCTATTCTCATAACAATGAATTGAAGGCTAGGGGTTGTTCGGAAAAGTAACAAGTTAAGAGTGCATCAAAAAGTTGTTCCTTTGTATTTCTTTAATTCTTCTTTGAAGCTACTGTGTTACAAGTGATGTCTCTAATTTGACCTAGGGCTCAAAGAGAGTTCAATTCCATCTTTTCCTTGTTCATTTATCCACTGAGAGTTTACAGCAAGCTGGTCCTTGACCTGGAGAAGCTCATAGTCTAGACTGGAGGTGAAAGGACATGGGAACCCCACACTTCAGCTGTGGGTGTGAAGAATGAAGAGACAGAGGGCAGGACAGAGTGCTCACAGGCCTCTAGAAGCAGGGAGAGGCAGAGTGTAGGAGGGAGCACTTAATTCTAGGGGTCTCCTCTGTCCTGTACTGATACCCTACCCTCCAAACCCATGATGTTTTCCTCTCTCATCCAGAGCAAGCCTCTGGGAAGCCCAGCAGGGTGGCCACCACCTTTGTGCTTTCTTCCTGGAGGGAGGGATCTTTCCTCTCCTTCCTTATTGCTCATGCCTAGAGCCGTGCCCACAACTCCACTGCCTTTTTCTGGTACTTAGTTTCTTCCACTTCACATTCTTACCCCTTTTTTTGGTCATCTGACTCCCACCAGTTCTGTCTCTTATCATGTTGGTGTCCAGAAACATGGGATATTGAAAGTATTGTGCCAGAAGATACATAGCACATATACACGGATAACTGCTTGGATAAGGGAGCATGTTATCATGTTGATGTCACCTCAGGTTCATAGTGCACCTTCTTCCTGAGTTTCTTTTTGGAGTAATTCCTTTCTTTAAAACACACTATAAAAGTATTGTTCACAACTGACCCTGTCAACTTAGAGTACCACAAGTTTGTTACCTCTAGGGTTATGAAAAGTCTCTCTAAATGAGGCTGTGACCTTGTCAAACCAGTGCTAACATTCTGTGACACACAGAAGGAATTCCTCCCTTGGAAAGGGAATAGAATCATAAATTTGGATGCAAAAATATATTTTTAAGTATATTTTTCAATTAGAGTACTGTTATGGAAAACAGGTGACATTTCTATCAGAATTCCACATTTATGCAGATAGTTTATTCTGCTGTGGAAAGCCTTCTTTCTTTTGCTAACTTTCAGATTGCATATTATAGTTCTGAATCCCTGAGGGTGACAAATGCAAGTCAGTGGATGTGTCTTACTACCTTTTGTCAAACCATAGATTATTTCAGGCTCAGGCTCCATACACAAGAAGTCTGACCTATGTTAAGCCAGTTCATTTATCTGGACGGGTTTGGAAGAAGTGAACCACTTCCTGTTAGATCTCTGTGCATGGACTTGCAGGACTGTGCTCTCTAATGCAGGTCTGTTCTTCTGAGGTCTTCTAACTCTCCTACCAGGGTTTCACATGTTGGGTTGCAGTTATAAGAAAACTATGTCTTCTTTTTTTGCCTTCTTTACTTTTTATCTCATAGTCATTAAAACCTTGCTGTGTCCTTGTTATGTGTTGATAAATGATTTGTAATTACCCTATAACTAAAATGTTGAACTTGAATGGTTATATGCATTTTTATTTATTTTTGGAAACATAACTGGAGAAAGGCAACATGGTGGGGGAAATTAACAGTGTTGGAGATGTGTAGAATGCAGGAAGCAGGTGTGGTGGGGGAGGAATGGCAGGAGTTCCCCGCCCTACCCATCCATGTCTGGAGTCTTCAGTTTACCAGGTCCCTTTATGTGGGTTTTCCATGTATGTTAGGGATTCATATGACTTTTCTCCCTTGATCCTCACAAGAACTCTATGAGACTGATAATACTTCCATTTTAAAGATAGAAAAACTGAGGCACAAAAACGCTGTTTGTGTTGCCCAAGGATACTCAGCAAGGAAACAGTTTGAATCCAGACGATGTGTTTACTAGAAAGTTTTTAGCTAGAGAACTAATTTAGGATTGGATCCACCCAAGTTTGAAATGTATCCTGTCACTTCCCAGTCATGTGAACTTGGGTAAAGTTATTTTAACCCTTCTGAGACTTTTCTTCCAATTCATAAGAGGATATATTAATACTTTGTAGCCTTCGAGTGTGGAGAGTTTTAAATAAGGCCATGTGTGTAAATGGTTTGGTTTTGTGGAAGAAGTTTGGTGAATGTTACCTTTAAGTCCTTCCATTTTCTTTCCTGGGGCAGTGGTAGTGACAGACTGCAAACTTGACTTTTCCCAAATGTGCCCAAAGTGTCAGGCACCTCTGAGAAGTCTTACAGCTTTGCACAGGTTGTAGATCAGTAGTAAAGTCAGTAGTAAAGCCTCTGGGTTTAATTTGGAGCACCCCCCCACCACCAAAAAAAAAAAATTATGTCCATCTACTGACATCTGGTGAAGAATGGTTGCAGTTGGTCTGCTTGTGTGTGTGTGCACAACTAGATAGCATGCTTTCCATGGAATGTGAAGGGATTTTGACTAGCACCCTTAACTTCTAAAGGCATTTATCTCTATCTGATTTCTTTATGAGGATTAGATTGTTCTTGATTATTAAGAAAGAGAAGAAAATAGCTTGAAAATAGGTTGTAGTGTCTTTAATTTTTTTTTCTTTTGCATATTGTTCCTGGATCTCCTAAAGGTCAAGAGTAAGAGATGACCCCCAAATTCTTGGGTTTCTCTTGCAAGGCAGGGGTGGCATGTGTGGATTAGTGTATGGTTTTGAAGGCCTGAGCCAGGCTTGGTTTATGGACATGCACTCCCACTGCCCTCTCAGCTAGCCACATTCCTGCCTATAGTTGGTTGGATCATGGAAGGTCTTTATACAGCTAGAGAGAAACATTTGACAGGGTATCCGCATGTTTGGATTGATGTCCTTTGCTTTGTTAAAAGCAGCAGAGTTTGTACCTGTGACATTTACTAAGGTGTGGTCTGAAGACTATCTCCATGAGAATCCCCCCAGGTTTTTATTAAATAAAGAAATTCTTGGCTCATCCCACATCTGTTGAATCAGAACTATAGTGTTGCAGTTTTATGGTTTTAAAAATATTCTTTTCATGTGCTGATCAAACTTTTCTTTGATGAAATGCAGCAATATACATTTATCACCTCCTTTTACCTTGTTCAGATCATGGCACATCTTTGCAGGGCTAGTTTTCTCCCGCTGTGGCGTGTTGCTGCCCGTGAGGGCCTGCTTGCCAGAGTTCCAGGTGACCTCATTGTTGAGCTGTGCTGGGAGGGGTTGGTGAGCATGCTGGGGAGAGGGGAGGTTATAGAGGGTTGAGGCCTGCAGAGCAAGGCAGGGCCACAGCTAGGAAAGCATGGTTCAGGGAATACATGCATGACCTCTCCCTTGCCCACTCACCAAGACGGGTGGCCTGTGCTCACAGGAGTTGAATTCACCAATCCTTGTGGGCAGAGAAGGGACAGTGGATTCAGCAAGGTGGGAGAGGCCACAAGAAGCTCAATGAAAGAAGGGTGAGGTGTGGCTATGGGGCCAGACCTTGGACCAGGGACCTTTGGAACCAATTAATCTCATGCCATTTCCTCAAGGTGTTTATGATATGACTCTTCAGTGTAGCTACTAGGCATTTGTTTGATTATTGAATGCTTGCCAGTGAGTATCATGTGTCACATGGTTGAGTGTATCTGTTGCTTACAAGTGAAGAGTAAAATTGAAAATAGTTAGTTGAACCACAGTAGAACTACTAAGAACAAACTGACTTAATTTTTTGAAAATGTACCTATTCCTACTCTAAACCTGTGTCTTAGAAAATTCTAGAAAAACCAGGAGCACACAGTCAAGCATTCTAGTGCAGTGGTGACCAAACCACACATGGGAACCATCTGGGGAATATTTTTAAAAATATAATAATGGACATTCAGATTTAATTGCTATGAGATGTGATATGGACATTGGGTGCCTCAGTTAACTTTTTTTGCCATTGTGACCAAAAGACCTGACAAGAACAATTTTAGGAGGAGCCAAAGTTTATTTGGGACTCAGAGTTTCAGAGGTCTCTGTCCACAGATAGGCAGCTCCATCCTTGGAGCCTGAGGTGACGCAGAACATCATGGCAAAAGAGTGTGGTGGAGGAAAGTGGTTCAGAAAATGGTACCTGCAAGCAGAGAGAGATAGGCCCAGGAACCACAGTCATAATATAAATCCCAAGGGTCTACTCCCATTGACCCACCTCCTCTAGCCACACCCTGCTTGCCTGCAGTTACCACCCAATTAATCCCTATCAGTGGATTAATGCACTGATTAGGTTACGGCTGTAATAACCCAATCATTTCACCTCTAAACTTTCTTGCATTGTCTCACATATGAACTTTTGGGGGACACTTCACGTCTAAACCGTAACATTGGAATTTGAACAGCTATTTAGTCCTTCATTTTGCAGATGAGGAAATACAGGTCGATAAAAGTTGTGATATTTTTCCCCAGGTCAGATTGTTTAACTGTGGAGACAAGATTAAATCAACAAAGGACTCGTGACACCTTAGCTCAGGGTCCAGAAATCACTCCAGGCCTTGCAAACAAAAGAAATTTGAAGCAGGGCACTGTGGGCACAAGTGATGCAAGAGTTGAGAAGGCAGAAGCCAGGTCTGGCAATAGCAAGAAACAGCTATGTGTCTCCAGGGCGGGAGCAGTTGGGAGAGCAGTGCTGTGCCTCTTGGGTGCTGAAACTGTGAGGGAGCTGGAGATGCCTTATGAAGCTTCAGAGGGAGCAGGACAAATATCCTCATTTCTGCTTTCCTCCTTCATGCTCTCCAGTCTTCCACCAGTACTTCCTGTTTGCCAGATCAGTTGGGAAGTTTGGTTCCCTTCGGAGTAGAGGAGGGAAAGGGCCTGAGAACTAGACAGTGGGTGTGACTAGCACTGAGGTCTTTCTAATGTTCTGAGGTTTGTGTTTGGGGCAGACTTCCCATGTGGACTCATGTCCATGGAGGAGGGTCTCAGAGGAATTTTTCAGTAAATTGTAGGTGGGGGAATATGCTAGTCCATTTATGCTGCTATAACAAAATACCACAATCCAGATCATTTATACAGAACAGAAATTTATTTCTCACAGTTCTGGAAACTGAAGTGCAAGATTTAAAGGCATCAGCAGTTTGCTTGTCTGGTGAGAGCTATATCCTCCCAAGGGGAGCATGTTCGCTCCCTGGAGGAAGACAGAGGGCATGTTGGTGATGGCTGCAGGAAACCTCATTCAAAGGCCTTACTCCAGTTCCAGAGAGGAGGGTCCTCATGACTTAATTACCTCATGAATTCCCACATGTTAACACCGTCACATTGTCCAGTAAGTTTCAGCACCTGAATTTTGGAGGGCACATATTCAAACCATAATAGTAGGAAAGAAACTGCTCCTTTTCTTTTTTAGGATTAACCATATTAAAGCAGGTAATTTTTCATATCCATTTGGATAAGTGGAGTGATTGGAAGGCTTATAGACGGCTTTAATATGGGTGTGCGTGTTTTATTATTAGTATCTTCTTTCTGTAGCCATGCAGGCCCGTATCTTTTCCATTCAACATGTTTACACTTTTATAGCCTTTATATTTAACGTATGTATAGCTTTAAAAAGACCCATTGGTAATCTTATCTGCACTAAATTTTAAACATTTGTTCCTTTGAGGACTAGTTGCTTTTTAGATATATTATCTAAAACCAGACAATCTCATGTATGCATATGTGATGACAGACCTTGCTTTTACTATATTGTTTAAAGGCATTTTAAAGAAAAATGGAATTATAGTGCACTGCATTTTATTTGTTCTGCCTGACGGGCCAAGTGCTTTGCACCCAGCGGAGCTGAGCCTTGCCATCCTGCTGTTCTAACCACAGCTCCCCTGTAGAGCACAGCATTCTTTAGACTTGGATAATGAGTCTGATGTCATAAAGGGAGCTTTATTAAAATAAATACAGTACCATATTTCCTTTCTAACAGCATTATGATTAATTCCAGCATAAGTGCATACCTGGGACTCTCTTAATCAGTAGAAGTAGCAAAGGGACTTTAGCTAGTGGTACTGAAGGTGTCAAGGTGCCTTTAGTAGCATGATTTTACTGATGCCTACTTCCGCATGCTATTACATGGAGATCTGAAGACTTGTGTGTAGTTGAACTATCTCTCACTGAGCTGCTGTGAGAGTAATTAAATACTACAGCTTACCCTCATTTTGAGGATGTTGCTACTTAAACACTAAGAGATTAAATGTTGCCCCAAGGCTACCAGCAAGGGAGCTTGAGAGGCAGAGTTAGAATTGGTTCCTAATGTCTAGTCTTGGGTTTAACTTGCCAGCCAAAGGTCTCAGCATCCTGTTTGGACTCTGTCTTCCTTCAGAATTAATCCATGGTTAATGATAGCATTCACAACCAAAGAGAACATGGGTGTCTGGAATTTATGACTTCCATAAAATACCTACAGGAGTGGTTTCCCGGGGAGGCGGTTTGTGGTGCATCCATTTTCCTTTAGTTAATTGGACTGTTTTTAGTGTTTGGATGATTTTATATTTTATCATAGGACATGAATTATTAATAGTACAATTTTAAATATAGTAAATCTCAAACTTTAGATGTTTTGTACCACCACAAATTTTAAAAATACATGTGACTAAAGCTGAGTCTGTCATGTTCTAATGAGTATTTTATTTCCGTTGACTATTTCTAACAGAGAAGTTGTGGTCCAGATAATGTAATGACTTCTTGAAATATACAGAGGTGCTGGTTAATGGCACAAACCCAGATCACACAGAACGAGCTGCAGTATAAAAATGGAATGGAAACATTCAGTTTTAGGAAGTTACTGATTCTCATGTCTTATAAAATTGTGTGCATGCATGTGGGGAATTTTTTTTTTTCATGCTGGAGGTGTGTCAATGGGACTATAGAGGATATACCAGTAAGATACAGAAGACATGACTTATATAGAAAAGCCACAAAGCTCGTTATAAGAGATGTTTATAGGATAAATCTTATCTTTTACAGGACATAAGGAAGATAAAAAGCTATTTTATGATGGTTAATTCTGCTCAGATTGCTGCATTATTTAAAACTGAGAGAATATTTTAAAAAGTTTAATTTTCTATTTCCCATCTACCTTAATTACTTTTCGGGGTTTTATTCATTGTGGGCAATGAATTGTCCACAGATAAATGAAATTGTTGATAGACACTTTCACTTTGGAGCTCTTTAATTGAAATGTGAATATATTTGAATTGCTTTATGGGGGCATTTAAATAGAAGTGAGTTTTTTTATGTTTTGGATCAAAAGCAAAGAAAGTCACTTTACTGATTCTAAATTCCTTTTGTTAAAGCTTCAATTACTAAAATCAGGTTCATTCAGCTCAAATACATTCAAGTGTTTTCTGTTTTGCTCCCAGGGAGAAGAGCAGACTGGCTATCTCCACTGCTTTATTTGCTCACCCCCCTTCCACAATACTCTAAAGGTGCATTGGGGTTATTGTGGTATGAAGTGAAAACACACCATAACAAGTTACAGTATTTGACTTTAGAACTCAAAGCAATTACTTCTTGTGGTGCTGTGAAGTTTGACTCCTAGGCTTTTTTTTTTTTAAATTATATACATATATATTTATTTTAGTTGTCAATGGACTTTTATTTTTATTTATTTATTTATATGCAGTGCTGAAAATTGAACTCAGTGCCTCACACATGCTAGGCAAGAGCTTTACCATTGAGCTACAACCACAACCCCGACCCAAGACACTCTTGGTCGTGTTAGATTTTGGATTTTTTTCTGCAGAACAAACTAAACAATGTGCTGGGGTTACAGGAGCCCATTTATCATACATAGAGTGAACTAAAGCTGACTATAATTACACATTGTTTTTTTAATTTCAAGGGTGCTTAAACTGCCGGAGTAAACAGGTAACCTATGTGTTTCCTTCAAGGACTGAAGTATAAGAGCTCATCTTGGGAAAGGTTCTCACTATCATTTGGTGCTGAATTTTTATTCACTTCCATTAGAAACATTCTTTCCCACTATTTGAAATGCAAGTATTTCCACTGGACTTTTAGTTTCTTTTACAGTTTTCAAGGAGATTACATTATTATATTTGGTAATTCCATATACCATTAAGATATTCCTCATTTTTAAGTAAAATTTTACCCTAGAATACTTCAAAGAAAGGTGTTTTTCTTCTTCTTTCAGTACTTAGAATATTTCACTTAAAATGGATTATCGTTTCCTTGAGAAATGAAGAAATTGGAAGAAAAATCTCCCTTCCCTCCTCAAAAGAAGAGTCCCTGCAAAATATTTTCTTTCAATCATAGCATTAAAATAGGAAATTATTGACACCAGTTTCTAGTTGATGCAGAAATCTTTGAGGTTCATTTGCTAGAGTATATAGAAAGGTCTTCAGGATGTGTACTTTAATCTAAAAATTCCCTGTTCCTTTGACATGCCTTCTAAAATGTCTCCAGATGACTCATGGCTTTGGTTTTCTCTCCTTGAGCTCTTTAGGATAACACATTCAAAAAAGTACTTAGCATGTGTGATTAAAGTGTTTTTTTTCTTCATTTTATTTGTTCTTTTTATATATACATGACAGTAGAATGTATTTCGACATCCATACATGGAGTATAACATTCCCATTCTTGTGGTTGAACATGATGTGGAGTTACGCTGGTCAAGTATTCATATATGAACATAGGAAAGTTATGTCCAACTCATTCTTACTGACTTTCCCATCCCATCACCTCTTCCTTCCCTTCATTCCCCTTTGTCTAATTCAGTGAACTTCTATTCTTCCCTCCCTTCCTCTTATTGTGTGTTAGCATCTGTATGTGGGAGAGAGTATTCAGCCTTTGGTTTTTTTGGTATTGGTTTATTTCACTTAGCATGATAGTATCCAGTTCCATCCATTTACCAGCAAATGCCAGAATTTCATTCTTCTTTATGGTTGAGTAATATTCCATTGTGTACATATACCACATTTTCTTTATTTATTCATCTGATGAAGGGCACTTAAGTTGGTTCCATAGTTTAGCTATTGTGAATTGAGCTGCTATAAACAGTGATGTGACTGTGTCACTGTAGTATGCTGATTCTAAGTCTTTTTATTATTCTGTTGAGGAGTGGGATAACTGGTCAAATGCTGGTTCCATTATAAGTTTTATGAGGAATCTCCATAGTGCTTTCCAGAGTGATTACACCCATTTAAATTCCTACCAGCAATGTTAAAGTGTATCTTTTTCCCCACATCCTCACCAACGTTTATTGTTACTTGTATTCTTGATAATTGCCATTCTGACTGGAGTGAGATGGAATCTCAGTGTAGTTTTAATTGGCATTTCTCTAATTGCTAGGGATGTTGAACATTTTTTCATGTATTTGTTGACAAATTATATGTCTTCTATGAAGCACCTGTTCAGTTCCTTTTCCCATTTATTGATTGGGGATTTTTTTTTTTTTTTTTTTTTTTTGCTTTTAAGTTTTTTAAGTTCTTTGTATATCTTTGTATATCCTGGAGATTAGGGCTGTGTCTGAGGTATGTGTGGGAAAAAATTTTTCCCATTCTGTAGGCTCTTTCTTCATGTTCTTGATCATTTCCTTTGCTGTGAAGAAGCTTTTTAGTTTGATACCATCACATTTATTAATTCTTGATTTTACTTCTTGTGCTTTAGGAGTTTTGTTGAGGAATTGTTTTCCTAAGCTGTCATGATGAAGATTTAGGTTTACTTTTTCTTCTGGTAGGTTCAGGGTCTCTGGTCTAATGCCCGAGTCCTTGATCCACTTTGAATTGAGTTTTGTGCAGGGTGAGACATAGGGGTCTAATTTCATTTTGCTACATATGGATTTCCAGTTTTCCCAGCACCATTTGTTGAAGAGGTTATCTTTTCTCCAATGTGCGTTTATGGCACCTTTGTCTAGTATGACATAACCGTATTTATGTGGTTTTGTCTGTGTCTTCATGTCTGTTTTGGTACCAGTACCATATTTTTGTTACTATAGCTCCATCGTATAATTTAAGGTCTGGTACTGCGTTGCCTCCTGCTTCACTTTCTTGCTAAGAGTTGCTTTGGCTATTCTGGGCCTCTTATTTTTCCAAATGAATTTCATGATTGCTTTTAGTATTTCTATGGAGAAAGTTATTGGAATTTATAGAAATTGCATTAAATCTGTATAAACCTTTTGGTAGTATAGCCATTTTGACAATATTCTGGCTATCTAAGAACATGGGATACCTTTCCATTTTCTAAAGTCTTCTTCAATTTTTTTTTTTTAGTGTTCTGCAATTTTCATTGTGAAGGTCTTTCACCTCTTTTGTTAGATTGATTCCCAAATTTTTTTGTGGCTGTTGTGAATGGGATAGTTTTCCTGATTTTTCTTTCAGCTGGTTCATCATTGCTGTATAGAAACATGATCGATTGCTGTTTATTTATATCCTGCTGCTTTGCCACATTTGTTTATGAGTTTGAGAAGTTTTCTGATGGAGTTTTTTGGGTCTTCTAAATCTAGAATCATGTTATCAGCAAATAGGAATAGTTTGAGCTCTTCTTTTCCTCTTTGTTTACTGCTTTCATTTCTTTTGCCTAATTGCTCTGACTAGAGTTACAAGCACTATGTTGAATAGAAAGGTGGAGTAGGGCATCCCTGTCTTGTTCCAAGTTTTAAAGGGAATGCTTTCAATTTTTCTCCTTTTATAATAATGTTGGCCTTGGATTTAACATATGATTAAAGTTTTAATACAAGACCAGAGAAGTGTTTATCAAGAAACTTCACTAGTGTGCTTAAGGGAGACTACCTGCAAGTGAGACCAGTAGAGACCTGGGAGAAGACTCTGCCAAGGAGTTGCATGTAGTTCAGATGATGACACTTGTTTTCGTGGTATACGCGGGATAGACTATAAGATTTGTAATTAGGTAACAAAGCAGGTTTTAAAATAAGTGCTAGAAATAGAGCAGTTGGAAATGTTCATGGGAAGGGAGTGGGCAGAACTGAACCTTGATAGATGGATGAGAAACTGAGACACATGTGTGGGTACAGAGTTGGAGCTGATGACTGCAAGGAGACTGATCTGATGAAAATATACATTGGAGGATAGTAGCAATAAGTTAGGAAAAATCGAATTGGACCAAATGACCAAAGAGGTGTCAAATGTCACTGTGCTGACATTGAACCAGAGTTGAAGTTACTGGGGAGCTAGTGTAAGCCTTTCAGTATTGATGTGGTCAAACAAAGGGAGACTAATATCAATATTATTTCTTCTGAGTCATTCAGAATGCTCTGCAATAGGAACTGGATAGAATTTAGGAGAGCAAGTGAAGATATTGCTTGAGATTCTGGGCACTAAAGACATGTTTGACCCCCAAGAGGTCCAGGTTGGGATGCATAGATCTGAAAGGAAAGAATCAAGGTAAGAATCAAAAGGATTATTGCAATTTGGCAAGGATATGGGTTTTGAATCTAATGTTACTATGAGTTTTACTGTAGGTGCCAAGGAATAAGTTGGTGCCATTGAACAAATTTGGAGCATTATTTGGTTTAATATTTCAGAATTGAGGTATGGAATTGAGTGGGCATGTGTTCTTGGATAAATAAACTTTACTATATTAGATTTTTTTTAAAGGCAACACATGGAATTTAATCACCCTTAGAAACATGACCATGTAAATCAAATAAAAAGACTGGACTTTAAATTTTTTGTGAGTGCAAGATGTTGATGCTCTTAAAGGAAGTGATGTGGTATCAGACAGGTAATGTGTTTGATATGAAATATAAGGTCAAGGAGCTGTTCTCCAGCTGCCTGGTGGTTTGTTTCAGTATGAAGCCCCGGATCATCTTCTGCTCTTTGCCCCAAATCACCTTCTGTGAAAAGAAATCTGGTCATTTCCTATTCAAAAACTCCCTTTTGTTTCCTACTGTCCATCGCATGAAACTCCACTCCCTGAGCATATCCTGTGGGCCCTTCACATTATGTCCCCAAAGACTTTTTAAAAAAATTATATGATAACATTAGTAAAGGCCCACTGCATGCCAGGTATTGCATTGTGTTATGCTTGCACGGAGGTGGAGGTCCAGTCTCAACTACCAAGAGTCTGTCTTATTGTCCAGTGGAAGGTGCAGATTAACATTTGATAACAGCTGGATGGATAAGGTGCTGTGGAAAGAGAAGTATCTAATACAGATATCCTTTCTGGGGAGAGAGAGTCAGTGGAATTCCTAGAAGAGGTGACTTCAGAACTGGGTTTTAAAGTAGGAATCAAGAGGAAAATAATTGAAGGGAAAGAGTCCTGAATGGTATTTATAAGGGTGTGTTTAATCCTTTTAGGATACTGTCAATTATTAATGCATTTAGAACTTCAGTCATGCTTAATTATCCTTGGCCATTCCCAAACACAGGAGAGGGAGGCAGGGGGTGGTCCTGGACCACGGGAGGAAAGGGAAAACTAAAATCAGGACTCCTTCAGACTGGTCACAAAGGGCAACCTTGCAAACTTATTGTTCAGACTGAGGTCCTTTGGGGAGTCAAAGGCGTGCTGATAATAATTATATCTGGACTGGTGCCATAAACTTTGATGTTCTGGACAAGGCAGAATCTGGTTGACTTAGGTAGAGATAACTTTCTTCTGTGGTCACATCATGACAAGGCTGTTCTTGGATCTGAATTGGCCTGTGAGCCATAGCTGCACATGTTCCTCATTGCCTGTTCTTAGGGACAGGTCCTGGGCCCAGTTCTGTAGAACGGCCTCCTTAGTGAGAAAAATGGGAAAGCTGTGACTGGGGGTGGAGTTAGGATAAGTACCATCTCCCACTCCTGGAGGAGTGATGGCAACATTCTGAGTGGGAGGCAGCATGGAGGGCCTGGTGGGCAGCAAATCCAACGTGGTCCCTGATTTGACAGTTAAGACTGGGCTCAGTGGGCTGGTGAGGGATGTGAACAGGAACTTGCATCTTAAGAATTAGAATTGTGGTTTTTGTTCTGCCACTGATCAACTACTATCCTGAGCATGTCTCTTCCTCTCCTCATTTCCCACATGCGATGTGGGAAGGATAATGGGCCTCTGCCTAGAAAGGGAATGCCTCAGTCAGTTTTGGCTGCTGTAACAAATTTGCCACAGGATGAGTGCCTACACAGCACACGTTTATTTCTCATAGTCCTGGAGGCTGGGAAGTCCATGATCAAGCTGCTGGCAGAGGAAGCTTCTAAGTTTGCAGATGGCCATCTTCTGTGTCCTCACAAGGTGGAAAGCAGAGGGAGGGGAAGCAAACTTCCTTTTGTCTTTTCTAATAAAGGCACAAATCCCATCATGAAGGCCCTGTCCTTATTACCTGGTTACGTCCTAATACCATCTCATTAGGGGTTGGGGTTTCAACACCTGAATTATGGGGACTGCAACATGCTGTTTGTAACAGGAGTTGTCACTGATGTGGGAGGAAGTGTTGGAGAGAATGCTGTGCAAATGGACCCTTTTCTTTATGTAGCTGTCCACTGTCATTGACGTGGGTGTCAATGCAGTGGGTGAGCCATCATTAAGAACCCTCCGTCCTGGGCATATGGCTGAGACTGAGACCTTGATGGCTGGTCTGGGAAAAGAGGGGGCTGGGAACTTGTGGGGAAGGACCTCCTTTGTCTGTTTTAGGACCAAGGGAGACATTTCTCACAGCCAGATAAATAAGAGATGTTTCTAGGAAAATGTATTTTGTAGATTTGTAGGATTAGAACTTCTGTTAGAAGGACTGTGACTCAGCCTGTTAAATAAAATGTCCCTGCCTATGGCTCTCTGTATTTTGAGAATTAGTAAAAATATCTGATTTTTATTTCTTACGAAGGGTAGAATTTGCCACTCTTTACCCCAAATTCTGAATATCAGTGACAATAAGACTGAAAAGATATTTTCAAGTTAAAGATATGATATAGAACAGGATTTTGTTTCAAAGATAGTGAGACTTTTTCTATGTTATGGGTTTCATCAGCATCTGGTAATAAATTTAATATCTCCAGTTGGGGTTCAATAATTTAAAGGGAAAATTTGCTATTTCAATAATAGGCACAGGTTGACTGCCTACTTTGTCTTTTGTATTAAAATGAATGTTGCAATTACTGTGTGTTAATACTCAGTAAACTATGTTCCATTTTCATCTGAAACCAAAGTATTACTTCTAAGCGCGCACACATACACACACACACAATTTATCATGGTAAATAAAATAATTCTAAGTGTGCCCGTATATGTTTATTATGAAGCCATCTTTCAAAAGGCACCAAATGGAAGGAGAGAGAAGCTGATTGTCTTTTATTGTGGGGCTGACAGAATGTTTATTAATGGCCATGGATTTGAAATGAGCATCTTACTAAATGGAAGTCTTTGGCCAACCTCTGACCCTTTTGTCTTAAAGGTTTGAGAACAGATAATACGAAAGAATACCAGCTTTTTCCAGATGGCTGCATGCCTGATGCTCCTTTATGTTTAGCTGTCATTCAAATATGAATGCCCAGTGATTATAAGTGTCTCTTTCTCTTTTCTGGACTGAAATGAAACCTTTTATGCATTGTGTGTTAAAACAGATTAACTGTTTGGCTCATCAGTAGGGAAATTAGAACAATAGCTGCCAACTCAATGGTATAGTAAAAGAATGTCCTTTGGGGCTCAGGGGCTAAGGTTCAGAAGCAAATGGTGTATCCAAGTGTCAGGCTTGGAAAGGAAAGATGAGTTATAAGAATAATTCTTCTGAATTTTAATTTTATGACTACATCTGGACCAGAGTAGTAGTATCTTTTAGAAGCATGCAGGATTTGCATAAATTTTCCCAAAGTTTTACATACTTTTTAGTTGTCCCATCAATAATTTCTTGTAGTGTTACTGTGGAAGAGGAACTAAAAATGATGTGTTACATATGTTTCATCATGAAGGCACAATGAAGAATTACCATGTTTTCTTCCTGTTATTGTGCTACAGTTGTATTTCACACATACATTTTTTATAAGGCACCATAATGGATAATCAGAATGTCACTTTTCTAATACTAAGAAATTTTATAATCAGAAAACCAAGTAAAGGTGGACAGTTATCATTTAGATATGGTTGAAGTGCAGACCTGCTTGGGGGGCAGGGTGGATACTGGTGACCCCTCAGTGACCTCTGTGGTAGAGGCATAGGAGAAGGCTAGAGGCCAAGGGTTTGCAGAGGTCAGCCACATGCCTTTTCAGAAGCCAGGCTACTTTACAAAATGCTGGACTGACTCTCATTCTCAGCAGTGAGCTGTAAGGTGACCCTGATTTTTCTCTTGAAATTCATGAAATGAATTAAGTGTGGTAGTCTTATGTCCTAGTAGAAGATTCATTCATTTGACTCCTACTTCATGTGACTACAGTATACTGTGTATTTCAAAACAGCTAACATCTAAAAGAAAAACACTGAACATTTTTGCCATAAAGAAATGAAAAATGTTTGAGGAGATAAATGTGCTTAGGCTGATATGAAAATTATAGGATACACATATGTATTGGAATATCAATGCTACCCAATAAATAGGATCAATTTTTGCATGTTAATTAACATTAAAATTATTTTTGGAGCAAAAGGCATGTTTTATTGTTATTGTTTATGGGAAACCACACAGGAAAGCCTACCATGAGATTCTGTCTTAGGAACAATTGTGTTTTCTGAAACACCCAACGATGAAAAGAAGCTTAGATAAGCCATTCCAACTTTTAAAGTTTAGCCTTATAGATGTATTTTGTATTTTAAAATTTTGCATTTAAGCCTTTTTCATGATTTTTTATACCCAGTTAATTTTTATAGATGCTTTGTTGAGAAAAAAATTCATGTACCATAAAATTTATTCATTTGAAAATGTATAATTCAATGACTTGTGTCTGTGGAGGTGTATCCATTGCCACAGTCCATTTAAAAATATTTTCCTTGCATCAAAAAACAAAAAAATCTCTTTTCTCCTAATTCCCACAGCCCTGGGCAACCACTAGTCTACTTTCTGTCTGTAGATTTGCCTAGTCTGCATATTTCATGTGAATAGAGTTGTATAATCAACATTGGTCTTTTGTGACTGGCTTCTTTCATTTGACACATTTTCAAGATACTTCTCTGTTTCAGTGAATGTCACTACTTCATTCACTTTTATGGCGGAATAGTCTTATGTGGATAAACATCTTTCATTTGAGGGATATGAGTTTGTACTTCAGGTAGTTCGGTTTTCAAAAAATTATTTCCATGGAATATTCATCTTTTACATGATATGTCGTCTGTTGGATTTTAAATGACTGAAAAGCTTTGTCTCGCTTACGTTTACGATGGCTACTAAAAGAAGTACAGAGTCATGGACTGCTGTATCAGGTCTTGCACAAATTCCAGTAAAACCGCATGGACTGCTAGGATCTGAGCACCCTCACTATGTTGAAGATCCCAAATCCCAAGCCTGGGAGGAATGCTTATGGGTAGCGGTTGAGTGTAAGTGGAAAGGTAGATGTGCTAGTGTCTTGTACCCTCTACAGCACCCTCTACGATGTGCACAGCAAGCAGTTGTCACTCAATAAGTACTTTGCCCGAGTCCTTTTATATATATATAATAATCTCCTCTTTAAGAGGACAAATTTCCTAAAATTGTGCAGGCTCCCAATTTTCCCAGTATAAATTAATGCCCTCCAACTTAAATAAGATTTATCTTGCTATTATTTATAGCATGAATACTTAGTCATTTATAACATTTTTATTTACTTCATATTATTTTTCTGAGTAGGAAGTAATCTCATTTACCAGAAAACTTAGGAATCAAAAAACATTTAGTTAAGATCTTACTTCTACTACCAGGTCAAACTTGACCTTAGTTCTTGCAGCTGCAAATTTGTATTTCTTCTCAAGCACCCTGCTGCTTGTGTACCTCTGTACCTCTACTCCTATATTCTTTCTCTTATCATAACCAGCATACTCTAAAACTTCAGCTTTGCTATCTGAATGTTTTAGTATGGAAACAACCTTACTGAATGTTTTAACTTAAGGAGTTCCACAATTGTGTCCTGATGGTTCCCTCAAATCCACAACTGTCATAAATACCAATATTATTAGTATTTATGTCACTCCACGATGCCACAGAGTGGTCCCATGAACATTTACTGCCTGAGGCAAAGCCCAGACTGCATAAATGTAGAGTCCAAGATAAAGGACCATAGTAAAGCAGATCATGGATAGAAAGAATTTTTGTGATTACTTTCATTGCTACTTGGGGATGAGGTCATATGCTAATGCCAAGAGAATCAGGACACACACCTGACTCCCTAAATTGTTGTCTTGTTCTTCACTGATCACCATGTCATCTTGTACATTTCAGAAAATAAAAATCTATAATAGCATCTTTCTAGCATGAGGATACATAGTGCATGGTCCTTCCATACTATTTCTAATAATAACAAAGAATTAAGATGGTGATCAGCTTAAGTAGGAAGCAAAAGAAATTTATCAAATATGAATAGTGACTACATGTGAGTTCAGATATGTATCATGACCTTACACATCTGTTGAAATAGGTACTCTTATTTCCGTCTTACAGTTGAGCAAACATGGGTAAGTTATTTTAGCTAACATCAAACAGCAAGTGGTAGAGCCACACTGTCCCCAAGCCATGAACTCTAGCTTGCATATGTGGGATCTCAGTGATGAACTGCCACCTGTAGGTGACCCTAAATCCTAATCTCCCCATTAATGTTGCTCCATTAACATGCTTTCACTTTGAACATGCTTTCAAAGTGAAAGTAATAAGATAGGTCTATGAATAGTCATTTTATTCTTTGAGCTATGAAGGTCATTCATGCTCATTGGAGAAAAAGTCAGAAAATGAAGTATAAAGAAGAAAGCAAAAAGTACTCAAAATCCCAAAATGTAAATAGCACAGAACTAAAGAGACAAAGGCTTCAACTCTGGTGATGTTTGTGAAGTGGGGTGATCAAGTGTGTTCTTTCATTTTCTTCCACCTTCCACTGTTGGTATCTGTAAGTGTGGAAATCCTAAAGTTGCCTCCAGTGACCTGGCTAGAGAGGTATCTAT
Source organism: Glaucomys volans (assembly GCA_020662805.1). NCBI lineage: Eukaryota > Metazoa > Chordata > Mammalia > Rodentia > Sciuridae > Glaucomys > Glaucomys volans. The sequence goes on from JAJEJO010005720.1 coordinate 237,853, forward strand.
GCCTTAGGGTCATGAGTCTATTTTAAAGGACTGTTTCTAAGAATTTCCCTGACTTATTTGCAAGTTTGTCCTTTGTCTCCTTGGATACCAGGTGCTGCATCAGTTGAGGAAATACCCTTTGAGCCTTAGTGGGCCTAAATTACAGGATGGAGGTGTCTTTGTTTCTGTAGGAAAATTCACTTAAAAAACCTGCTCGAGGTGCCAAGAAGTTTCACCTCTTCCACTATCTCTGAAGGAGAGCAGAGCAGAGTCTGTTCCCTGTTCCATCCTTTGCTCCCCCTACCCTGGCTGGTTGGGGCAGTGGGAGTGCTTCTCCATCTTAAACCATTGTTGGTGGATCTCATGATGAGACCAAGTGTTGAAGAGAAACAGAAATGGAGTTTGGTGAGGGCTTTGACAGGGACAGTCACTTAACAAGAGAGTACTCAAGCCTGGATTCTTCCCATCCTATCATGTTGCTGTACCTTCCCTCAATGCTGGTGACTGTGCTCATAGAATATTGGTGATGGGGAATGAGGAAGAAATTGGGAAGAAAGCCTCAGTTCCCAGAAGAATATGAAGCATTATTGTCTGATATTACTTTTATCTGTATCTGTGTCAATGCATCTGTCTCCCATTATGCTGTGGCCTCCTATATGGAGGACACCCACTTAAGAACTGAACTTGAGCAACAAAGCTACCATAAATGGTGTCTTTGTTACTTGATTTGTTTTTTAGGTTTTATTTATGTAGGATGCCCGAACATAATGTGTTAATGGGTGGGTATTTTCTCTATTTTAGCCAATTAAAAAAAAGTCATTGTGTGAGGCTATTTTCATCATTTCCTTCTGAGGAAATGAAGATTCAGAGTCGAATGTATTTGTGTAAAGCTGCGTGGATAAAATGAGGTTGCCCTCTAAATGTTCTGACTTTGTCTTATGTTTTGTGGTAATTAGAGACCAGGTCAAAGTGGAGACTCAATTTTATTTTTAAAGGAAATGAAAGAATGCTGTGCTCTTGGGCTCCATTTGAGTTCTCCAGCCACACAAAGGAATGGGATTTTATTCATTCATTCAGCAAACTCTGTTTTCTCTCTCTTTTTGATCAACTGATGAGTTGCAGGTGCTAGGCTAGATGCTGCGAGCAAGACATGTGCTCTTCCGTCATGCAACTCGCTGACTACTGGGTATAAAGACAATTAAGTAAAAACAATGCAGCACTGTAATGAGTCTTGTGATGATGATTTTTTTTTTTTTTTGCTAGAGAATGAATTTAATAAATACTTACATTTAGAATTATGGAATCATGAGATAAATGAATATAATGTCCTGGGTTATTATTGTCTAATAACCATGATTGCCTCCTTCTTTTCTTTGAAAAAAGTCCATTTTATTGTGAAAAGTTTTAAACTTATTTCAAACATAGTCAGAATACATTATGACCCACTCCCTCCCATCCCCCCACCAAGCATCCATCTCCCAGTCCCTCAAATCATCCACCATTGGTCAATCTGGCTTCATCTGTTTCTCTTTCAGTATTTTTTTTTCCATTTCATTTCTTATTTTTCCTTTTGGAGATGCTGTGAATCTTGGAGGAGGGCTTTAGCATGATAATAGAGCCATATTGAACATTATTTTTCAAATGACTTCTTGGATCCTTTTTATTTGACTGTTGTGAAAATGAAGAATGCATGAACACATCACGGTTATTTGAGTTGTTTAATGAAAAGACAACAAAATGGTTATTTGACTTCAGGGTTCAAGGATGAATCCTGCTGCTCATAAAGGGTCCCTCCGTTGCTAGCTTTGGAAATTTGTTTGCCTGGCAGAAAAGCATATTGGTGTATTGGAAACAAACAAACAACAAAACCCAAACCCTTGCTAGGTGTAATATAGAACACTCTCTAAATACTCTTTCAAATAAGTTAAGCCTAACAAGAAAAATAATTATAGGGAACATTTGTTTTTGTGGCCTATATATATGTGTATAAAGGCAGCACTTTCAGACTTCCCAGTACTTAATCTGGCTGCAGAATTGGATATGGGAAATTAACTTGCTTAATTCTCTGGTTCCATCTTTGTGGTGCTCTTGATATTTGATTAGGACATAGTAAGCCATGGTACTGTGTAATGCCCCTGCAATTCATTTTTGAGAACAGGATAGTTTTTCTCATGCAGCAAGAACTGGGGCAAGTTTTTTCTAGTGCAGATCTGAACCACTGATGCTTATAGGATAAAAGGTTCCTAGGAATAAGTCCTCACTAGTTCACGTGGTATGGATGTTTTATATTTACACTGACAGTGACCCTGAAAGTCCTTTTCTTTTTCTTCTTTTTTAAACTTATCTCTGCAGGCAAGGTGGTGGGAACTGTGGGAGACCCGTACAAGTGGTGTTAACTTAGCCCTAGAATAGCAAGGGAAGGCGGTGCAGTTGTTTGCATAGGATTATACGGCTAATGTGTGAATGTGCTTTGCAAACTCATTTCAGTCAGTTCTTAAACATCTGAGAGAGGCTGGGGAGTAGATAATATTGACCCTGTTTTACTGTTGAGTAAATACCGTTAGATGGACCAGTCGGTGGCGAGCTGAGTCTAGAACTCAAGTCTGCAGCTGGCAGGTGCTGCTGCCCAGAGTAGAGCCACCTATGTTATAGGTGCTCTGTGATTGTTGGAATGAGTGAGTGGATGGATGAGTGGAAACACTCCAACTCTGCTTTTGCAGAGAATGCCTTATAGACCCTTGCTATTATGAGGAGATCCTTGAAAAGGTGTTTAATGGAAAGATAATTTAGAAAATGTTGTTCCCCAGGAGAGTCAATGAAAGTTTGAATATGTCCTTTAGCAAAAAACCACTCTATCTTTATTTAATACAGTGTTTAAATGATTGTGGTACCTTTCTATTATAGTACATCCACTAGTTTTCCATTGAGTTACTTATGAGTAAGATCCTTTGGGAAAAAATAGCTACAAATGAATAGCTCTCCGGAGTATTTGGCATTTAGCAGTTTAGACCACCAAATTAAAACTTAAGCTCAGATCTTGACCTTCTTCTTTTGTCTTACTTTTATTCCTTTGGTCTCCATCTTGAAGCAGCAACTGTCATCTATACCTTGATGATTTGAACCTCATATTTCCTATCTTTTTCCTGAATGGCCTTTGTGTGCACAAAAATAAAAACACAAAAGCAAAGTCTTTTTTCTTATAATCATGTTCTAATTGGAAAATTAGTAAATACAGTAGGCAAAATATATTATTCTGACCATAAATCTATCACAGATAACTGTCTCAGAGATAGCCAGATGGAGCCTATCTGGTTTCAAATCTCAGCTGTTTCTCTTACTTTGGGCAAGATATTTCCCCTGTAGCCTGGATTTCCTCATTTGTTATATGGAGATACTGCTAAGTGCCCATGTATTAAGGCTGTTATGAGAATTAAGTGGAATGTTTGAAAATGCTTAGAACAATTTCTGGCACATAAAATTTATAGAAGAGTTAAGTTAAATATAGTCATGTACTGCATAGTGACATTTTGGACAGTAATGGATCATGCATATGATGGTAGTCTTCTAAGTTTATAATAGATCTGAAAAAGTCTTATTTCCTGGTATTTTTACTTTACCTTTTATGTTTTTTATTTATTTATTTTTATTTATTTATTTTTATTTACTTATTGATTCATTGAACACAAATGGAGTACAGCTATTGTTTCACTGGTTGTACACAAAGTAGAGTCACACCATCTGTGCGTTCATGCATGTACACAGGGCAATGGTATCTGTCACACATTCTGTTATTATTCTTACCCCCACCCCTCCCTTCCCTCTATGCTATCTATCCTTCCTCCATTCTTGCCACCCTTCCCTCCCGCATTATGCATCATCATTCATTTATCAGAGAGACCATTCAGCCTTTGGATTTTTGGGATTGGCCAACATCATCCATTTACCTACAAATGCCATAATTTTATTCTTCTTTATGGCTGAGTAATATTCCATTGTGTATATATACCACAGTTTCTTTATCCATTCATCTACTGAAGGGCATCTAGGTTGATTCCATAATCTAGCTATTGTGAATTGAGCAGCTATGAACATTGATGTGGCTGCATCACTGAGGCAATCTGATTTTAAGTCCTTTGGGTATAAGCCAAGGAGTGGGATAGCAGGGTCAAATGGTGGATCCATTCCAAGTTTTCTAAGGAATCTCCACACTGCTTTCCAGAGTGGCTGCACCAACTTGCACTCCCACCAGCAATGTATGAGTGTACCCTTTTCCCCACATCCTCGCCAACACCTGTTGTTGCCTGTGTTCTTGATAAAAGACATTCTAATTGGGGTAAGATGAAATCTTAAGGTGGTTTTGATTTGCATTTCTCTTATAACGAGTGATGTTGAACATTTTTTCATAAATCTGTTGATTGCTTGTAGATCTTCCTCTGTAAAGTGTCTGTTCATTTCCTTGGCCTATTTATTGATTGGGTTATTAGTGTTCTTGGTGTAAAGATTTTTGAGTACTTGGTAGATTCTGGAGATTAGTGCTCTATCTGAAGTGTGTGTGGCAAAGATTTTCTCCCACTCTGAAGGCTCTCTCTTCACATTGCTGATTGTTTCCTTTGCTGAGAAGAGAG